>VZTM01010942.1:2011-58610 GCA_013400555.1 Jacana jacana | reverse complement strand
CAAATTGTATCATATGCCTAAGACATGTCAGAACAGCCGGGAGCAAACCCCCTTAATTCCCACAGAAGGGTGTAAACTCTGGCATTGATATGACTAATAATACTCATGGCTGAGGGATCAACCTAAGGAGTAAAAATTTGTTTATTTCATAAGGATCTTGTCTAATCTTCATTTATGTTTCATCATATTATTGTTTTGTTTTATTTAGTGCCTTGGGGGTGCTACTTTGAATACCTTTCCAAATGGAACAAATATGCTGATGATGAAAATGTTATGACAATAACTTATGAAGAGCTAAAAGAGGTGAGGTTACCGATAGTTACAAAAATGTTATACTTCAAAAAGCGTTTGTTCCTAATGCAATTAACCACTATATTCTTGTAGTGCATTCAAACTGGGTGATACTTTGAGATAATGTCTTATTTCAAGGGAAAGGTGAAATTCAAACTTAAAAACCTTTTCAAAATTTTGGTTGTGAAAATCATTCTTGTTTTCCGTTTAGCTGTGATATCACTGCTAAGTCAAAATGTCTGCAAATACCCTGTAACTTCTGGGGGAAAGCTTTTAAATGTTCAACAGTGTAGGTTTTGCTCAACTGTAAATCTTGTACAATATTTTGTGATCGATAGGAAGACAACTCCTATCTCCTGTGAAATAATTATGTACTGCTATGCACACTATGAAACACTTTGTACCCCTCCAGTCCTTCTGAATACTATGAATATATTCATATATCTATACTATGAATATATACATATAAGTATATATTCAGCCAGCTGAGAGATGTAGGGAACTGCAGACAGCTTGGAAAGCAGTGTAATTTGTTCAATTGTCATATGTTATGCTGCATTCCACTTTTCAGAATCCTGTCCTGGGTGTGAAAAACATAGCTGCTTTCTTTGGAATACCCCTGACTGAGAAAGAGCTACAGAGTGTGGTAGAGAGGAGCACCTTCCAGTCAATGAAGAAGAACTCACAGAAGACCCATGGGGAATTTGGCAATGTTCTCTTTCGAAAAGGTAGGAAGTTCCAAGAGGTCCAGAGGTGGAAGTGTCACACTCTCAAGAACATGGGCCACCCGACTTTTGCTTCTTTTTTGCACATATATTAGCATTACAGATTACTATCAAGCATGTTGTCACTGGTATGCTTGAAAAGAATAGTCGAGGAGTGGTGTTGAGGAAGAGACCCAGCAAGGCTCTGGCAGCAGGTTGCAGCCAGTATAGGAGAAGCAATCACACAGAGCAAATTTTAGAGGCACACAGATGACTGGCAGGAAGAAGGAGTTGTCATCCATCTGAACTCCCATCCATCTCTGTGACAAGACCACCAATTCTTCAGCCACTGGAGGCAGACAAAACTGGGCCAAACCCAGCCTGAGTGACATGATCAATCCTTTTAGGAGAGTATAGGATCTCCTGAAAGGCCCACTGCTAACCCCTTGTTCACACACACAGAATAGAACATAGAGAAGGGGTCAGGTACATAGAGAAGGGGAAAAAAAGGGAACTACGTTTGCAGTGTAGTGGACACAGACATGAGAGGGCCAACCTGGCTGTCAAAGTCTATTTCTGCATTTTACATAGAAGAAGTCACTGCATAAAAACTCAAGCAGCCAAGGGAGCAGAAACCCAGCTCAGCCTCCTGACAGGTGGTTCTTAATCAAGCCCTCACAGTCTTCCACCTTGTCAGTCCTAAGTAACCGAAGGAAAGAGCTGCAGGGAAACAGGACTGATTTTTTTGAGACAGTCACCTGAAGGGCAGCATGTTCTTTTGCATTATAGCAGTTTCACTGGGCTGTTTTTCCCCTGACTTTATGAAATTATGTTGGTACAAAAATGAATGAAGTTTTATCTTGAAAAATAGACCAAGTTAATTCAGTGTACAATGGAACGACAATGACGGATCTATAGAACAAAAAATTAATAAGATGTCGAGTTTCTCAAGAGTTTCTTTGCTTTTTTGAAGGTGGTGTAAGTGACTGGAAGAATCTTTTCAGTGAAGATCAGAATGAGAAAATGGACAAAGCTTTTGAAGAACATGTAGGAGGAACTAAACTGGGAACAAAGTTGAAGTATAACGTGTACTGTAAAGTCTGAAAAGTAACAAAATGTGGTTACAGCAAGAAGTTTCCAATGCATTCTTGGGTCATCTGAATGCTTTATATAGGAAACTAAATTAAATGATCCAAGTATTTTAGAATTACTGTGATAATTACATTGCAGTGGTCTTTAGAGTGGCAATGATGAATAAAGGGCTTTAGTTTTAAGGGTGAGATCTTTGGCTACAGTCACTTGCTGAGTAAGATTGCAACTAACCATATTCAGATAAACTTAACAGCCCTGTTTCAGTAGCTGTCACTTAGAAGGAAATGTCTTTTTTCTCTTTCTGGCCAAACTCAGTCTTTCTGGACTTACAATTATTCAGTATGTCAAACTTTTTTTTTTTTTTTTCCAAAAAATGTTTCAAATTGAGCAATCTTCACAGAAAGATCCCTAACAAAAATATGGATGTGACACCGCCTTAAATAATGACAAAGGGTATCTTTCCCATGACATCAGCACAAACTGGATCAAATCTAGAGGGAGGAAAATTAAGGGGAATGGGACCAGCATTGTTAGGATTTTTAATCTCTCTGAATGCAGAATTTCAAGATGGATTTCAATTACAGGCTGGTGTTAACAGGCAAGACCCACTCGGAGGCACTGGTTGGAAGTGATCCCGAAAGATCATCTAGTCCAGCCTTCTCCTAAAGCTGGTTAAGTCTGTCTGGACATTTAGAAATGCAGAGTTTTGCAAAGAAATAGGAGTGCTAGAAATAACACTTTAAATATTTGAAAAAATGAATTAATCGTATGTGGTGATGGCAACTTACAAATGTGATTATAAAAATTAAATAAAAGTGCTGAAAGTAGATTTGTGTTCCTAGAAATTTATACAACTGACAAAAGGCATCTAGAGCAGGGTCATCTGCACTGATACTTGATGGAAAATCCACTTGTTTACTTGTCTGTTATGAAGTTGGTTGCAATAGTGTGCTTGTGGTCAAACTGCATATACTGGATGACAATTAAAGCAATTTAATTACAGCGGTGAATCCTGGTCATATTCAATATTGTTCTTAACACTGGTGACAGATTAATATCTGTGTCATATCCCCACTTTTAAGTCTGGGGATCAGAACAGAGGGATGAAAGTACTGGGGAAAATGAGGAACCAATTCCAAGCATCAAATTGAGAAGGTTGGCAACCATGAAGTTCAGTAAAGGTAAGTGGAAAATGCTACAGTTAGAAAAGAGAAAACAATGGCACAGGTACTTAATAGGGGTAAACCAGTGAAGCAGAAGCTGAAAAGACCTGAGGAATTGCACTCAGCGAGGGCTAACATGCTGAAAGTGCTGGGAAAAGAAAGTCAGATCTTATTCTGGTCTACAGTAACAGGAGGATTGTACATAAGACACAGACAATAATTGTTACATCCTGTGGTTTCATGTCAGTTTAAACTAGAGAATGCTGCTTAGGAAGGTTGCTGAGAAATTTAAGGAAGTATTTGGGAGGGAGAAGACAGGCATAATTGATATTTTAGCAGTACAGGGGAAGGAGTAGAAAGCCACATTAAGTTCCTTCTAGATCTATACTTGTAGGCATTGTGGAATATGGCAGATCAGCTTTCCATGTCCTTGCTGACCACTTGTCTGTGTTAATTCTTCTTGCATTAATTAAATTGTCACCAAACACTCCAGTTTATGAAGGAAGGAAAACTTTACCAAGTCTAAAGTCAGACTTTACCAAGTCTGACTGTGATATTTTTTCCCCAATTAGATCCACACCAGCTTTTAGAGTTACATTCTGCATTCTCACTGGCTGAATCCTGTTGCAATTTCATGGCAGCTTTTGGGTTTTCAGACATTGATAATGCACAAGAGAGTTTGCTTGCAGTGAGGCTTTCCAGGCATACTGGGCTTTGAGAAGCAAATGTGAGCAGCACATTTACTTTAGAAGAAATCATTGATCTTCAAAAAAAAGTTTACCCTTGCAGAATTTTACCCTTGCAGATGTTATGTAGGTAGTTATTGAGTTTGGGAACAATCTCTGCAAACACTGGGTGCTAAGCTGCTCACAAGGGAATCATGAGCTCTATGAATTCCTTGAGATAGTAATACTACATGACCACTACTCTGCTGAACTAATTAGATTAAAACTAGTTGGAGAACACCTGAAGTAAACGCTAGACATGGCCTTGCTGATCTGATGGAAAATCAGATCACTACCTGTTTCTGGAGTTAACCCTCTCCTGTGTCATCCCAGGGCTACGGGTTAGGTCCCTTTCTGCCCTTACAATCTCATTCTGAAAGACAGAGCTATTCAGAGCAGTAACACCTTGTGTGCTTTTGGTCCATAAGAGATGCTCTGTGGGTCCTTGCCTGTAGTGGAGTAAGGAGGTGGGAGAGGGGAGGACTGAAAAGGCAAACTAGTCCATTTTTCAGAGCAAGGCTGAGGTGAATCTCAGCTTTGTGTTGCACTGCAAATGCTTCCACTAACACCATTTCCATCCAAGTCTGATCTACATGTAGATGAACTGAACAACTCAGAGTTTTCCCTGGACTCCATGTGAACTGTACCACAATCTTACAGCCTCCCTGCGGGGTCACCTGCTTACCCCAAGGCCTTGGGGGCAGACAGCGCTGGGACTGGGGCTCCTGGCACCTTCAGGACACTCAGACTGCTTAGAGCAGCCCTTGCCTCTGCAGCTCCTGAGCAGCCTGCCAGGCAGCTGTGGCAGCATTCTGCTCATGAACAGAGATCAGAGTCCAAGGGTTAAAGGACCTGGAAGGCACCCATGTCCCCAGTGGCTCAGGTGACAGGTTGGTAGATTTCATATTGAGGTGTTATAGTGATCTGGCTCCCTGAAGATTCAGGCAGCTGGCTCTGGAGGCAGGAAGGAAAATGCTAATTTCTTGATTTCTTCTTTAATATTGGCAAATATGAAGAGAGTTTTCTTTGCAACTCAAAGTAAACACATGGACAGAAAACTGAAAACAATAACAAAGATGGCAGAAGGCATAATATATGAACAGTGTCTCCAGTTTTTATGACTGAAATACCACTGATAGAGAAAAAATTTCCAATAAAATGGTCTGATTTGATGCTTCTAGATCGCAGGAAACAAAAAAAATAAATTAAAAATTATTCTTTGTAGGTAACTGTAACAAATCTTCCAGGTCTTACAGCTGTCTTTTTGATTTGATACATCCTCATGTTTAATTAAACTTGTGTACAGGTTTACTAAGTGTCTAACATCCATTTATGAAGAGACAGACAAGGACGTTATGCACAGCAGTGTGGAGCTCTCAGTGTGTTTGATATAGGGGTAGTGAACGAGACCTGTACTATATTCAAGATATAGAAAGAGTGAAAAGCCCCTCCACAGGGTAATTCAACTTTCCTGTATTGCTTGTCTCTGCTGGGATGCCCTGTTGAGATACCTATTTCTCCATCTCAGTACTCCTTATCTTTTGAAAAGGCATCGGCCAAAATACCAATAACTCACCCCATCAAGAACAGTTTCACCCAAAGTTTATATTATGGGGAGTCTCCTTCTCTGGAGACATTCAAAACTTGCCCGGACATGTTCCTCTGTGATGTGCTCTAGGTGTTCCTGCTCTGGCAGGGGGATTGGACTAGATGATCTTTCAAGGTCCCTTCTAATCCCTGACATTCTGTGATTCTGTGTGATTCTGTGACATAATGTTGAGAGAAATAGACCTGAAGTCATACAGGCAGCATTTGATTCATGTTATGCAGAACGTAAGTACTAGAGTTTCACATGCAAGTAGCCCTCCTGTAGGACCTGGTGAAATAAGTCTCAAATGTGAGTATTTAATCATGAGTAATATGGCTTAAATGGTACTTGTCCTTATCTCTGGAGGGATCACCTGAAGTGACGATACAGTGACTGACTGCAGGATAGAGCCACCACCTGGAGGGACATTGCGCCCTCGGGTGTGTATCCATTAGTGGAGTCAATAGCGAACTAGGTTGAGATCCACTAGCTACCTGTCCACTATGTGCTGGTTGTCCAGTTTGCAAATTGCACTGTGTTGCTCACCAGTGAAAATATTTCAGGCAATATACTTTATAGGTCTTTCTTCAGTTTAATTTAACATTTTGAAAGCTATTAGTTGTTGCCCCAATAGCAATTCTTGGTAAAGAACAGAACAGACTCCTATTCCTAGAATCAGCTTCAGCAAAACCTGTATGTTGCTATTGTCAGTCTCCAGTCCTGTGATTTCAAAAGGAGTTAACGAAGTACAGAGTTAATCAGTGACTTGTACATTCATTCCCGAGTAAATGCCCTCTCTGATTTGCTAATATGTTGCATAAAGTTTTTCTGCCTTGTGGAAAGACAGCCTGTGTCTGTCAGTTTGAAAAGAATTCCACAGGGGTACAACCATGAGCAGAAATAGGGAAAGAGTCATTGAAATAGTGGAAAATTCTTTTGCACAGGGTGAAAAGATTCCCCCAGAAAACATGCTGTTTTCCTACAGAGGTGTTTTATACCCTACTACACTTAGCAGCCCAGAAACTTTGGAAGCTCTGAAATCCTTTGAAACCAGGAATGATGATGTGATTCTAGCAGGCTATCCTAAAACAGGTGAGTGTTGTTTTCTTGATAAGTAGTCAAGTGTTTATGCTGCAATCCAGAAGTTTGTGCCATCATTTAACATAATACTTTAGCCATCTTATGGTGACATCAGACTTCATAGGATCATGAAATCAAGTTGTAAGGCATCTCTGGAGGCCAACTAACACAACCCCCTGCTCAAGGCAAGAGAAAGACCTAATCTTCAAAGTTAGATTTTGTTGCTCAAGGTTTTGTCCAGAAAAATATTAAAACTTTGAGGCTGGAGACTCACAATCCACTGGAAATCTGTTGCAGTGTTTTCCACTATAGTGTTCTTTTTGGGGTTGTTTTTTTTCGTTTTGTTTTTGTTTGGGTTTTTTTTGTTTATTTTTTACTTCTATGAAGTCAGACATCCCCTTGTTGTCATTTGAAATATGTTCCTTTTGTCTTTTCCTGGCCAATTTTCAGAGGAGTTGTCTCTGTCTTCATAATAACCTCCAGTAGTGGAAGACTGCAGTAAGATTCCCCCATGCCTTACGTTTTTTTCCCTCCAGCCTGGGCAAGCCAAGACTTTCATTTGCTTCAGCTCCCAGTAATTTCAGGGACATTCAGCAGGACTCTCTCCAGATTCCCCAAATCTCTTGTGCTTCAGTGCAAGAACTGCATATAATATTCAAGTGGAGAACTCATCAGTGTTGTGTAAAGCAGGATTATCACATTCCTTGATTTTCTGACTACACTCTTGCTAATACAGGAAAGTATGTTTTTTCCCTTGCTGCAAAGGCAATACAGGGATTAAATCCTGCTGATGAGGGCAGAACTGCTGTTTCCATAGATTTACTGCATTGCAGAACACAGGTGATTCACGTCTATCTAAATGGAGGGAAAAACATGAATGCCACCGGGACTCTCTGATTATTTAATCTCTCTTCCACTATGGGCATTTTGAATTGCTTCATTTTTTTCCTATTCACTTCAGAAAAATATCTTAATGGGTCATTTGCAGAAAAAAAAAAGAATTGTTGATCCTCATCACATCCACTTTGTCTGCCGCTTGTGCACTGGCAAAAATGGTTCAAAGGTGGGAGGGTCCGCATACATATCTGTGATACCAAGTATGTTAGGCAGTTGAAAACTGAGACTTGGCTTTCCATGCCCAGTCCCTCACACACTGGTTGTGCCAGGCTGCAGAGGCCAAGACAGCTGAACCTGGTACAAAGATGGTGACAAAGCTTGACAGTCTGGTGGTTTGGTAGGTGACCTCTTCTGTTAGGGAAGCCTAGCTGGGGGCTGGAAATGAGGCCATTAATAGACCATAAACTGAAGCTCGTCAGGAGGAAGGAACACAGCATTCCTGATTACAACACTGTAGAAGGAGAGCAGAAACAGCAAAGAGACAACTCAGTTGGCCCTGTGCTGGGAGCACCACTGCTCTTGAGGAATTTCCACACGGAGTAATCTGAGGTGATCAAAAAGTGCCAGAGCTGGAAAGAGCAGTAGAAGTCTGCTTCTGTTTCAACTAAGGGATAGGATGTACTTCTGAAGATAACAGGGTAGAACTGCATAACATGCGGTTGACAAGTCAGTCCCTATTAACTTTTGGCATGCCCTTGTTGATAATTGGCCAGTGTCCCTGTTTCAACTCCACCCAGCAATCAAGCCCCACACAGCTGCTTGCTCACTCTCCACCAGTGGGATGCAGGAGAGAAATAGAAGGGTAAGAATGAGAAAACTCATGGGTTTAAGTTTAACAGGAAAAGCAAAACCTGTACATACAAGCAATGCAAAACCAGGAATTCATTCACTACTTCCACCAAGGCAGTGTTCATCTATCTCCAGGAGAGCAGGGCTCCATCATGCATAATGGTTACTTGGGAAGAGAAAGTCCATCACTTTGAATGTCTTTCCTTTCCTTCTTATTCCTCCAGCTGAGCATGACTTCATATGGTATGGGATTACCCTTCGGCCAGCTGGGGTCAACTCTCCTGACTGTGCTCCCTCTTAACTTCTCGTGCACTCCCAGCCTACTTGCTGGTGGGGCGGTGTGAGAAGCAGAAAGGCCTTGACACTGTTTAAGCACAGCTTAGCCATAATTAAAACACTCCTGTATTATCAACATTGTTTCCAGCACAAATGCAAAACGCAGCCCCAAACTAGCTACTCTTAAGAAAGTTAACTGTCTCCCAGCCGAAACCAGCACACCCACCTGCTGACATGCTAGGGTACAATGTAGTGCTATTTATCTCTTTATCCTTTCAGGAACCAACTGGCTTGATGAAATCGTAAAGGAATTGGAATCAACGGATGCCAAATATACAGAAGAAGAAATGAAAGAGAGAATAAATGCTGAAAAAGAGCTAAACATATTTCCGCGCCTAGAATTTGGAGATCCTGGAGTATATGAGGTTGGCAGGGACTGACAATATTGGAATTCCTTTTCCTACAGTAGTAATAGGTGAAAGAGAATGGCTGATCTCAGAGGCAATAGACACCCAAGAGCCCTAAGAACTGCTGTGGTCTGCTCAAGCAGTGTGTGCTATTGCCCTTAGTGTCCCAATGCAAGGGTCTCAGTGCATAGACAGTGCTGCAGAAGTCTCCAGCCTGGGCCTCATGGGTTTGATCAGTAACACCTTCCCCTTGGGTTCCTTTTCTGAGGCCTGTCTTGTGTGAAATGGTGCTCTGTGGCAGAGACTGGTAGAAGCCAATGATACCAGTGCATCCCTGTGGGTTTTCCAAGGATAAGATCCTCTTTCTCTAGTCTCACCTTTTCTTATTACCTACAGTTTCTGAAAAGACACATGTCAGTGAATAATCTACTTCTGTCCTGTTGCATTTCTTCCCGCTTACTTTAAAGAGGATGAAGAAAATGCCTTCCAGAAGAATTATACTAACCCATCTTCCACCTCATCTCCTGCCACAATCTGTTCTCCAAAGCAAGGCTAAGGTGAGGCTTCTCTTTGCATCACAGTGCAAAAGCACTGTCACCCCAAATTAGCTTTCCTCTGTCTGTGTGAGATGTATTTTCTGCACTTTCACCTGGGCTGGTCAATGGGCAGGCATGTTTCCAATGTTGAAGAGGCAGAGTGCTATGTGATGAGGCTGTGAGCTCTCCCAGCAGCAGCTTTGCTGACTCATGAAGTTATTGTTAGTGGGCTTGTTGCTAGGTGTCAATGCCCCTTCAGATCTCCTTCAGAAAGATTCTTCTAGGTTTGTGTCAGAAAACCGAACAGGAGAAGCAGTTATTCTGTTTACTTTAACTTGCCTCTGAGACCAGGAAACTCTGGGACCAAGATTGCCTTCAATGCTAATTGCTGCAGAGAGAAGCAAGGGTGCACCCACAACCTGCTTCTGGATCTCCTGTTCAGGAGTCCATGTGCTTGTTTCTCTGGATTGGACCTGCCTCAGAGTTATGACCCAAAAGCACCACCGAAATAGCTTTTTGTTTTCACCCTGAAGCTCACATTAGCAGCAAGTCGCCTGCCAAAGCTCTTATTTCTTGTTCAAGAAGAGGATTTAGACCAGCATTGTGTGGTCTGATGGGTGTTAGGTGGACGTGTGATGTGCTGAGAAGATGATGTTTTGGTCAGTCACAAAATCAGAAATAAATTATGTGGTTTCTTTCTCCAGATCCTTGTGCTGGTTCGGAATCCCAAAGACACAGCTGTCTCCTATTACCACTTTTACAACAACATGCCAGTGCTGTCATCCTTTGCCTCCTGGGATGAGTACTTTGCAGCCTTCATGAATGGGAAATGTACTTTACCCTGCATCCTCTGACATTCCTCCCTGCATGAGGGGCCTGCGTATGGAAGTCCTACCCCAACATACCTTACCAAGGGACTCCCAGGACAGACAGATAGACCCATGTTAAGGCTGAAACAAGGAGCATCAGAGAATCAGATTTTCTTAGTCTCTAACTCAGAATGGAGAAAGCTTTAGCCTGACTTTTCCATTCCTGCAACAGAGCATTTGGTTCGGTGCTACCCAATAGTCAGATCTGGGGGATCCTGCACTGATCTCAGACAAAAGAACTGACATGTTGAGCCAGTCACCACTTCACCGTCCTGGCACCAGGCTTAGAGAGCTGACTGGGATGACTCCTTTGATTTGGTAAGGGCTTGTTTGGGCGAATACCCTACACAGCTATGTTTCTTCTTTGTATGCAGTGACCTGGGGATCCTACTTTGACTACTTAGTGGAATGGAACAAATATATTGACCATGAGAAGATCATGATGATAAGCTACGAGGAACTCAAAGAGGTGCGGCATCTCACCCAGCTCTTCCTAGATGTATGCACTGTGCAACCTTCCTGATATGTATAGCTGTGGGGAAGAGGAAGCTCTTGGGTCAAGCCTGTCTGTCCCTTTAGGAGGACATGCCTTTCTGAGCTACTCTTTTATGTTTAGGCGAGGCCCATAGAGTTAGGAAGAGGATAGTCTTGCCTGTTAGTGGAAGAAGTCATATCTAGAACAGGCTAAGTTGCTTTTGGGAAAGAAGAAAATGCTTTTAAGCCAAGGTCACCATGGGTGGGTTCTCTCTCTGTCAGAACTCTTGGAATTCCCTGGTGACACTATAGGAGACAGCCTCTTCTGTCGGGCTTCCCACCCGACTTCTGCTGGCTTCAGTCCACAATCACAGTGTTATGTCTTTTGGTCTCACCTCTGTGCTGTGTTCCTTTGGCCAGGACCAAGTACTGGGAATGAAAAAGATTGCTGCCTTCTTTGGATTCTCCTTGTGTGAGGAAGATTTTCACAGAATTGTCAAGAAGACCAGTTTCAGAGCTATGAAAGAGAAATCCAATGAAACCCATGGAAAGTTTGGGGACATCCTTTTCCGGAAGGGTAAGTCTCTGCAAATGGAGAATGTACCTTCTAAAGCCTCCTTCTGAGAGGTAAGCTGGGAGCTTAGTGGGCAATCTGGGAAGGACAGCTGTGGGTGAGGTTCATGTAGCATCCTGTACAAGCATCTGCTCTTGGCAGGATTTGGGATCTCTTTGTGAGAAACATACCAGAATGCTTCAACTATCCTGGCTTAAGGTCCTCAGCCATGTTGCCCTATTTCCCTGCATTATCCCCTAGTGTAAGTTATGCCAACAATTATGCACCAAATCTGCTTGGACTTGATGGTTGCTCTTTACAGAGGGGTCATGATGTGGCTTTTGCCTGGCAGTCAGGTGATGAGGCCAACCCTGGATCATGGAACAAAGCTGCACGTGTCTCTTCATGAAAGCCCCCTTTGGGAGGAAGTGTGCTAATGGGACGAGTCTCTTGAACCTCAAGCGAGTGCATTGCTCACTGCTTTTCTAGCCTCACAGGCATCTTTTTGGTACGTCCTCAGTGACAACTGAGGAATACTCTCAATATAGTTCCTCCCAATGAGTATGTCAGTGCTGGACCCAGAGATGGCTTCTCACAGACCCAAGGCTAGGGCTGGAGCTCTGGCAACCCAGCTGCTCCCCATAGCATCAAGAGTCTTTGGTTTCATAACACTGTGGGCATGGGCTTGCTTTAATATTTTTCCTTCACCACTTGGAAGAAAAAGGATTTAACTGCTTTCCTCCCTACCACCTACCATGCTTCCCCAAGTAACTTCCTGCCTCAGAGGAGGGTATTTGTGAATGAGCTTTCCTTTGTGACACAACCAAGTTCCCCTCTCTTGCATGTAAAGTCTTCATGAAATCATGTTGGAAATCCATTCTGGGGAGGGCATGTGTACAGGCAGCCTACCAGTAATGCTCCCCGTGGCCTGGTTGCATACTTTACTTACCTTTGCTACTTTGCCTGTCCCAGGCAATGACACCTCTCAGGGGCATAAGTGAGATCCCTCCAACCAATGTGCCCCATGCTTCATGGGTATTATCCTCTCTCAGGAGTGGCTGTCTTCAGTCTTTAGTACTTCTTGTTTTACACAGGGGTGGTTGGGAACTGGAGAGACCTGTTCTCTAAAGCTCAGAATGAAGAAATGGACCGAAAATTTGAAGACTGCCTGGGAGGAACAAAGCTGGCAGCAAAGATGAAATATGATGTGTACTGCAAGGCCTGAAAATAAGCAGATGCACAGCAGAACAGCAAGTCATGCTCCAGAGATAATTCTCCAAAGGTGGACAGTCCCCATATTTCATCCCCATGAGAAAAGAGAGAAACCCATAAGAGATCTGCCTGGCACTTCCAAGAATTTAAGTGGTAATTCTTAGGTGTGTGCTGAGCCTAGAGTGTTTGCTTTGTTTGATGCAACCAAATAAAATGTGTGTATACCTCAAGCCTGGCATCCTTCCAGAAGGAAGGTGGTGGGCAGGCATCATAACGCCAGCCTAGTGGTGTCCCTGTGACTGCTTTATGGCCATAGAAGGTGAACAAAGTTTCTGAGGTGCTCAGTGGTGAGGCAGAGTGACTGACATAGGTTCTCTCCTCCTGTGACACAGTGGGCCTGACATGGATTTGTGGTGTGGGTCTGAAACCCCAAATGTCTGTGTATGGGGAGAGAATGATAATCTGGGTTTAGACCTACCGTGGCTACCATGCTGTTGATATTTGTACAGTGAAGCCAGAAAGGCCTTTGACACTTTGGCAAACTCACTTCAGTGCAGGGTGGGACTTCTGGCACTCTAGCTTCCTAAACTCTTTAAGTAATGAATATCTATATGTTTTCTTGAGTGTTCTTCTCCCATTGGCCTCTCTGGAGATAGTTAGGTAGGTGGTAAGTGAGCAGAACCATGACCTTTGTATGGAATGATCCCTTTATCCCTGTTGCTAAATATTAAACCTGCACTTGTTTGACAATTAATACTTTTGTGCTATATAGGTATGCTTCCTACACTCTTTGCTTGTATAAATGTCCTTGCTGCATCTGTGCATAACACACTACATGACTTCTTGTCACAACCCCTCTTTTGGAGAATGACAAATGCTAAGGAAATGTCACCTCCATCTGGCAAAGGGAACTCAGTTCTCTGGAAGAGGGATTCCTCTGCCATGTTCCCAGACAGATATAGCTGCTGGTCTCACAATGAACTAAGATTGAAAACTGAGAAACCAGCAATAAAAAACTTATTATCAAAACTGGGAAATTGTCAAGGCTCTATCAAAGCCCTTACTGTCCCTGCTCAGCCCCCTGGGACTCCTCCAATGCTGCCCATGGCCCCAGACCCCATGTCAGCCCCACAAAGCTGTCAGCCCCTGCCCCAGTGACCCCAGAACAGGGCAAATCTCCAACTCTCCACATCCCTGCCCTGCCCGGTCATGAACCTTTCTGAGCTGGGTCTACCTGTGACCCCAATTCCCTTAGCCCATCACCATTCCCAGAGAGGTGCCCCCAGGGCTGCCTTTCTTTCCCCTGCTTCTGGTTGGGGTTGGAAATCACCATGGGCTGCCACACCTTCCCCATGTCTCCCTGACAGGAATAATGAGGCTTTGATGGGCCACTCACAGGCTACTTCTCCATCAGATTTTCTAAAGTTCTGTGCAAGAGCTGCCCTTATGAAATTGCTCTGCATGAAGACGTATTCGTTTGAAGCTGATGATTCTGGGTTTGTAGGTTTTCATTCGCAGAACAGTAGGACTTCCACTTAATTCTGGATTTCCATCATTGAAAAGAGACAAGCCCGGCATGCCCCATATTTTTGGAATTAGCAACATTTCAATCTATTCCTTAACACGTGCACTTTACTATTTCCTACATGGTGATATCAAAAGCTATCTAGGCAAAAAAAATCAGAGGGCATCTCAGTGTCTGCAAGGAGCTGAACAAGGGAACAAGCCTGACCAGAAATGTGGAAACAGCCACAAAATATTCAAAAAAACATTTATTAGATGAGAAGATGGCATCTCAAGATCTGTTGGCTTTTTTTTCCTGCAAAGGCATTCTGTAGCCTAAGGGCTCTTAGCAGCCCAGAAACTTTGGAAACTCTGAAATAATTTGAAACCTGGACTGCTGATGTGATTCTCACCTTTTTTCCTAACATGGGTGTGTCTTGCTTGCTTGATGAAGAGTCCACTGCTGTAGACCAGAAGTGTGGGACTGCACACATGACAGCAATAATGCCCACAACAGATTAATGATGACTTCAGCCTGCTGTGGAGGCACAGGAGCAGGGGTTGTTCCATGGAGGAGAGCAGGAGGGCTAATGTTTCCATAGATCTCCTCCACTGCAAGATGTATGTCATTCCTGTGTGCTGGGCAGAAATACAGGCAGACGTGCCACTCAGACTCTTGGGACCTCCTTCCTCTCCCTTCCCATGCTTTTCAGTCCCACCATTTGGTTTTACTGGATACCTTCACATTTTCTCCTAATCAGTTAGAGAAGTATCTTAACAGGTCATTTGAAGAAAAAAAAAATAAGGAGGTGATATTGTATCACCTCCACTCCATGCTCAATCTGAATTCTCTTTTTCCCTCAGATTTGAAAGGTCACAATAAAATTGTGAGGTCTCATGTAAATATCAAAAGTATTTTAGATATCATTTGACATTTGAGTTGTAACAGATCAAAGTGCCAAATAATCTTAAAAGAGCTATGCTAGAAAATACGTGACTCATTTTAAATGTGATGTGGCCAAGGCTCAACCCATTTAATTAGGTGGTGTGGTGATGAATGATGAGTAAGCTGAGAGATGCTGCCTAACTTGCAGCTCACCAGGGGGAAAGGGCTTCTGGTTTCTAAAATAACATTTCACACAGAAATTATAGCAATAAGACTTGGAGAGATGAGCTCAGACTCTCCCACTGGTTAAAAGGCTGAAACTGAATTTGGTCACTAGGAGGTAATGATTGCAAACACTTCTGAAAAGCAGTAAATACTTAGGATGGAACCTAAATTCTTTTAATCTGCGAAGTTTGCCACTTTTGACTGATTCCTTCAGGTTTTGTTTTTTTTTTAAATTATTTTCAGAAATTAATAAATTATATTTCCTTTTGACCAAGTCATCATTTCATAGTGTTTTGCATTTGTTTCTGCAGATACAGACATCAGTGTCCCCTAATTTGTGATATCTTATGGTTTTCCATCTGATGTTACCCAACCCTACATACGAGATTTCCTTCTCCAGACCTCTCAGGCTATGTATACTATGAGTGTATAGGTTGGAAACCTTGGCTACAGTAAACCAGACCCTTCCTATTGCACACAGCTCTTAATATTTTTTCTTGCTTGTTTTTTTTTTTTTTTTAAAATTTTATCTGTAGTCCATGGAACTATCTATTTCTAATAAAACCTTTCTTTTATACTAGTTTCCAGTCCCATTAAAGAGACTGAAAAAAATTCTCTTCCAGAAGAATTGTATCAATCTCATATCCTGCACCACTTGTGCTTTTTCAAAGCAAGGCTAAGGTCAATCTTCTTTTTTATTTAACCTGAAACTACTGCTCTTAATAGTGTTTCATACAGATTAGTTTTATATTTCCTGAGTAAAACGTCTTCTCTGAGATCGTATGTAGACTTTCAAGGGGTTATTATACATTTGCAAATGTGAAGTGATAGAATGCTGTTTACAGAAACTGGACCTAAGTTTTCTTGCAGCTGTAGCTATAATAACTATTATAGGTTATTGCTACCTTCAACTCATCTTTGCTAAAGACAACTGTTCCCTCCAATTACCTGGGGGAGCTGCTCCCTGGCCTGTTTCATCCCAAGTAATCCAGACTAGGATCTTTTAAACTAACTGTGAAAGGACCTTATTATCCTAAAGCTTAGAGGTATGGATATGTGGATGTTTTCTTTACAGTGGGGGCTGTAAGCTTCTAAAGGCTACATTTAGGCTTAGCTAAATGAGATCAATGTTTAAAATACATAAACTCAATTTATTCCGAGTGAGAATGTAATAATATAACAGAACTCTTAAGTAGATCTCCTGTTTTTTGTCTCAGTCCAGCAAAATTTCATGGCATTTTGGGTTACAGCAGGCTCCACACAGGCTGAATATTTGAGCTAGTGGCTGTCCCAAAGGCTAGACTTACCTCCCTCTTCTGAATGTAGCTGTCTTCTCCTTCTTTTGCATGAGCTCTCATGTTTGTCTGACACCCCCAGCTTTTTGAAGCATCATGAAACACTCACTTTTGGTGGCAGCAAGCTGTCAGATTGTCCCAACTGTCTTGCACAACCTCAACCCCGGTGCCTCTGGGTCTGTAAGAAAGAATTTTTTCTGTTGCTTCAGAGGCTTGGCTCGGTCTTTTTCTGCTTCTTTCAGGCATCTCCTAATATTTGCCCTTGCCACAGACTTCCTGCCTGCTGGGTCATGGACCCACACTCCAGACAGCTATCCCAGCTCATGGCTTTCCTTCACCCTGAAGCAGGCACAACAGGGCAAATGGGCAACTCCCTGCCCAGCCATGGAAAGGGAACAGTGCAGACTCGACCCTTTCTGAGTACACTGACAGACAGTATCCCTCTCCCTCAAAACCTGGAGAAGGGCAGCAGCGCTGATTGATTATAGATGTGCTAGAAGTTATAGCCTTTTGGCTGCATGGGAAACCAGGCGTGTTTCTGTAAAGGGAACTCTAGACCTCAAATCCAGTGGCAATCATTTAAGGTTATTGCATTCCCTATGGTTGCTTTAGCAAGAAACTCATATGAGAAACAATGCATTTTATATCTTTGATATCAAGAAACAGCTTGCTAGCAAAGGTGTACATTCATTATTTTTTAAATAGTATTGACAATTTTAGTAAATATTAAACATATCTATTTTCTGAGTATTTGACAACTTTTCTTCCATGCCACTCAGTTACATACTTACGTTTTTTCAGGTAAGTTCAAGAGTATCAAAGATACAGTCATCTTCTTCTTCTACTTTTACTTCTACTCCTGGAATGAGTACTATCCAGCTTTATGAATGGGAAAGGTACTTTCCACTGTCTAGAAAGATATTCTGATGAATAGTGTGTACAGGTAAAAATAAGTGTAACTAAAGTAAGCTTAGCTTTTTGGCAATGAATATGAAATTATAATTTGACCTTGTGTTTGGCCAGTACTCCATTTTCTGGCACCGTGTTATTTATGTCTTTCCACCAGAAAAGTAGTTACACAAACATTTTAGCCCTGAATTCTCCCAGGCTTTGAAATAATTCTTATATATTATTTTTAAGGCTCCAAAAAGACAGATATGATGTGGTTCCTCAGTGAACCTCTCTTAGTAAATGACTGAACCACTGTTTAATGACAGGAGCTGGTTTTGTGCAAGCCTCGGTGCATTTGACTTCTTCTCTCCAGTTAATGCAGTACATGTTAGCAGCTGCAGCTGGAACCTGACGAAGGGAATTGCGGGGAGAGGCCACTGAACACTCTCCAGCGGTTCCTGTGCCCCTTGCTAACTCTCACTAACTTTCTGATGGCTGGTAAGAAGCAGATCTGGGCTGCCAGCACAATGTTTCTTTATTAAAGAACTGCTCTGCCTGGACTCCAAGGGAAAAGGGATGGCTGCAAACATCGCGACAGGTTGGATATAGCCCTCAGACTTCTTGTTGGATGGTTTGTTCTAGACCTTAATATGTTGCGGACACTTATTTGTTTACAACCTGGGAAAAGCACAATATCACAGTAATCAGATTTGTGTAATTGTCTGAAAATTTGCTTATATTAATCAAAAACCCCCAACAACATCAACAAAAGACATTAAAAACATGCTAGTTATGTATGAATCATAAAAGCATATTAAAGCCCTGGTATCAAAACAAAGCTTTTCACCAGCTAACACTGGTTTGTGGTATGGACAGTTTCATTAATTTTTCTTGCTTGCAATATGGAGAAAATATCGATTAACTGTTTTTGAGGCTTTTTTGAGGTAAATAAGCCAAAGACAAGACACACTGAATGCTATAACTTGCATAAAAGGGAACAGTAAAATTGTTGAGTGGCATTTTTGAAGGGAAGAAGAGATAACGATGATGAGAAACACTGTTATAATGAAAAAGCACATATTATGTTAAAAAAAAACCAGAGATCAAAGGTTCTGACAGAAGATGTAGTTATAGACATAAATGAGGTTGATTATACCACAAATATAAATGCTAAAACATTTGAAGAATTCATTTAGAACTTTCTTCCAGAATTGAAGTCTAATAGAGCACCTCTACCATATAGAAAATCTTTCTTCAATATTATTCCTCTGTAGTCAGTTTACTATAAAATATAGTTAAGAAGATTGGAACAATTTGGAATTCAATCTGTCATTCATTCCTGCTAGTGCTTGGAGATTATGCTTTGGTGCTCCTGTGTTCTTTAATCCTTGCTTCATAAGGATTCATAAGGATCAATCCTTGTCCACCTGAAACAATCCTTGTTTGAGGTCCCATAGTTGAATGTAAACCTGAGATTATGAAAGGAAGGTAGGGGTGAAGAAGAAAACAAACTTTTATTCACATAATGTATCTTTACTTTCACTGTTGCTGAATAGTTTTTTCTCTTCAACAGTGGCTTGGGAATTGTCTTGACTATAAAGTTGAATGAAACAAACATTTGAATGATGAATATCTCAAGTCAGCAAGCTATGTGGAATCCAAGAAGATGGGGTTAAGCTATTTAAGGTAAATAATATTTCAGTTTTCAGTCAGTGTATTATTGAAATCACATACAACATGTCATAATGACCCATTAAGATCAGTTCAATGATACTTCAAAATAGAAATGGCCAGGAAATTGCTGTTCCTGTGAATGAAAAGAAATAATGTATATTTATGCAGTACAGCTGCTGGCTTTTATTGAAACCTGAAATACTAATACACATTTTTGGAAAAAATTGAATATTTTACATAAAATTTTTGATTCAGCTACAAAGCCTTTTTCTTCTCAGAAAACATTTTGACAAGAGCTCTTACTGTATACATTGAAATGTACTTTGAAAGACTAAGAATTGGGTTGGATATGGCACAATTCTTATGAAATCCTTTTACGGAAGAGCAATTTTGCCAACTTTGAACAAAAATGTGCTAAAGAAGCTAGGCTTCACAAACAAAAGCACTTTTGTATTAACAAGCCGTATGTCCAGTGCCCTCCACAATGATCTTCAGCACCCAAAGTATGCATAGCTACACATAGGTGTAAACTCCCAGTCTTTCAACAGAATCAGGACAACTCTTACAGGTTGCCTTTTGTCCCTACATTTTCTGGACAATATTGGCTATGTATGAATAAAGTGAGTGACCTCATTTTCAAAATTACAGAGCATTTATTTTCCATTGATATCAGTAGATGGTGACAGCATGGAATAGGTCCTAAAATCAGATTAGCTAATATCATCATAAAGATACAGAATGACACATAAAGATAATTTGGAGGGAAATTTTGCCCAGTATGGTAATTTTTTTTTTTTTTAAAGGTCCAATATGTTGTCAAGGAATTTAAACTGCGTAAGAATGAACTGAAAAGTTAACTGTAAAATATGTATCCTACAGATGGAATGGAAAACTGCATAGCAGTTACAGGAAATGTTATGTATTTAGTGCATGTTCAATACTGCTTACCTGTGTCCTGTCACATTAGTCGTACTTCAGATGAAAAATGACTTCTAAGTGTCTTCAAAATGTCTGAGATAGGTAGACATGTAGAGGATGCTACCTGCCATTAGACAGCCTGCTGCTTCTGCTCAATATCTCCCTGTGCTGGGGTCGGTTCCCTAGGAAGCTCATCACCCTGTATCTTCCCACTCTTACAAATGCAGGCTCATAAGCTGTGTTAGTGAACCTACCAGAGTTTCCTGGAAGTGCAAGGTCCTACACCTGGGTGATGGCAAACCCAAGCACAAATATAGGCTGGAAGCAGAACAGATTCAGTGCAGACCTGAAGAGAAGGACTTGGGGCTGTTGGTGGATGAGAAGCTCAACATGAGTTGGTAATATGTGCTGGCATTCCAGAAAGCCAACTGCATTCTTGCTTGCATCAAAAGAAGCATGGCCAGCAGGTTCAGGGAGATGATTCTGCCCTTCTACTCTGCTCTGGTGAGACTGTACCTGGAATACTCTTGGGAGGTCTTACAGAAGCCTTCCAGCACTTAAAGGGGCCTACAGCAGAGATGAGGAGGGACTCTACTACTTAGCCTGGTAAACTAACATTACTTATCAGAAATGAAGAATCACTTAATATCTTGATCTGAGTTTAAGCAAGAATTAAAGTACATAAATGTAACATTTTTCATCCTGTAAACCACAGATCTAGTGCTGCCTAACCCCAGAGGTGAAATGAGACTCCATTTTTGTCTTAAAGGTCTCTAGGCACCCAAACTCTGCTTCAAGACATGTCCAAGAACTCTTCTGTCTTAACAGGCTCTAAGCCCTGGGGCTTCTTGAAACTATGAACTATGAACATTTGAACTCCACAGTTAGATTTCATCTTTCCCTCATCCTCAGCACTTTTGGAATATGAGGGTTCTTTATAAGCCTCCATCTGGGCCTCTTCAGATGGAAACAGCTGAAAATGCTAATAATTGTAGCAAACCTTTGCAAAGCTAGAGCATGTAGCGTTGATTCTCCAGAACAGCATTCAGTACAATAAAATACTTGCTAATACTGGTCTGCCTGCACAAGGCCAAAAGAATGGTCTTGGTTTTACTAATATTTTATTTTTAGCCTGTCACTCTTAAAATGCTTTCTTCACCTCAGAATTACTTGCAGGCTCAGTGGCTCACAACAGCCCTTCTGGTAATTGCAACCCGGCTCAAAATTCTTGGCATTGGTTTGAGGAGAAATGTTCCAACCTGGGGAGCAGGGTCTTCCGGTGGCCTGAGGGGACACATTGGCAGGAGACTTAGGCAGTGTTGGGAATGCACTTGAAAGCTAATGGCACATAAAATAGTGTATATGTGTTGGTTAATATAGCACAACATAATCATGTGTGTTCTCCGCAGAAGGATTCAGGGAAAATTCCCATTTCTAGCAACTTCCCTTCCCTGAACCTGTTTACAGGCTTCCTGCAGAAACTTAATTTAAAGGCCACTTAAATCTTTATGACATTATGAATGCCAGCCTACATTTTACACAGAGATGTGTCTGAGCACAGTTTTTCAGCTTTTCAGCTGCTCCTTGACTGGCATGCCAGGAGGTGCTGGGCAGCTCCACACAGGGGTTCCTTTTTCATCCCATTTAAAGATTTTCTGACTAATAGGTTTGAGGCAGTGTCCTAAGTCCTTATGGTAGTTACTGAAAAGCAATAATTCTCCCTGAGTGGCAAAGGATGAGTCTGATTTTGGATAGATTGAATCAACTTTTAGTCTCCACTGGTGCTGCAGCAACCGTGCTGTATCTTAGCTGAGATACTGCAGATACAGATGAAGATGGGGATAAACTGTGTCAAACTGCCTGGTCTCAACACTGGGCTCACCCTGTCTTTATCCCTGTAGGAATAAGTGATTCTGAAGTGAGTGTGTTTAAACTGCAGGGGTGAAAGGGAAAGCAAACAGGCCCCACATATATGAGAGGGCAGATCTCTGGGTATTTGGGTGTCAGGAGACAGCTGTCCAAGCTGTATCTAGCTGTAAAGGCTACACCCTCTATACATCTTTGATTTTCTGCCTTCCTGTGTGCCTTTTGCTGCAACTTAGCTCTGAGAACACATCTCTTGGAGAAAATATTATCATTCATATGTTTACTCTCAATTTCTTGGGCAGTATGAACCTGTCCTATAGCAACACAAAGTCACTCTTTCACAAGGATCCACTAAGATATTTTCAGCTTACCATTAGAAATGTTTGTGCCATTTCTAACAGTTTTCTGCCATTTTGGGAGGAAGAAAGGAACAGGTGAAATGTTCTTCAGGCTTCAGCTGGTGGTCAACGATAGAATCATAGAATGGTTTGGGTTGGAAGGGACCTTAAAGTTCATATAGTTCCAACACTCCTGCTATAGATAGGGACATCTTCCACTAGACCAGGCTACTCAAAAGGTTTTAACCTGCAGTCCCACACATACTCAGGCAGGATGAACCACACTACATGATCTCTACCCAGAAGGATTGTGGTATTAGTATTTTTCTATATATAGAAAGATATATATATAAAAGATATATATATAAAAGATATAATTTCTTCTGAAATTATATCTTTTCAGTTTTTCCAGGTAGGTTTTGTTTTGTGGGTGTTCTAACTAAGTTTATGTTAAGTCCCAGACCAACAATTGGACCAGGATGGAACAGCTTATCAGTTGAGAGCTTTTATGGAACTAATAACTTCATTTATTAACAGAGACATTGTAATATTTAGGCAATGGAGTTTTCATTTTACCCCAGTTTTAAACAACAATGGTACTGACTAAATATAGAAAATGTTCATAGAATATGATAGGAACGAAACTTAAAGGGTTCTCAAAACTAAACAGGAGAGCTACAGGAGTTATTGGAAACATGCAGGGAAACATATCTGCTCCAGATTTTTTGACCATTTTTTACAAAATCAGCCCCATTGAATTCTGTAACAGGAATAGAATTTTCTATTAAACACTTGCAGAAAAAAAAAATAGAATTTTTTTAAAGTTAGAGAAAACATAGAGAGTAAAAGGTTTTTCTGTCCTGAGCATATACAACTCCCACCAACACTGATGGTAATGAAACCACAAGCCTGCTGGGGGAACAAGCACATTAAAATGGCCAAGCTTTCAGTGAGGCAGCAGTTATTGTATCTGGTGGGTATGACTCTTTTTTCTACTCTGCCAATAGACAATACTCATTCGTGTCTCATGGATCTGCATTACTTTCAAAAGGGCAGATATGGAGTCCTCTAGCATAGCTTCCAAGTTCTTTGATAAGCTGGTGGCATTTTGATATCATAGAATCATAGAAACACAAGGTTGGAAAGGACCTACAAGATCATCTAGTCCAACCGTCCTCCTGTCACCAATACTACCCACTAAGCTACTAAATCATGTCTTGTAGCACCTTGTCCAGATGCTTCTTGAACACTGCCAGGGACAGTGAATCCACCCCCTCCCTGGGCAGGCCATTCCAGTGCCTGACCACTCTTGGGGAGAAAAAGTCTTTCCTGACATCTAATCTAAATCTCCCCTGGCGCAACTTGTGGCCATTCGCTCGAGTTCTATCATTAGTTATCTGGGAGACAAGGCTGACCCTCTCTTCACAACCTTCCTTCAGGAAGTTGTAGAGTGCAATAAGGTCTCCCCTCTAAACAATCCCAGCTCCCTCAGCCCTTCCTCACAGTACTTGTGCTCCAGACCCCTCACCCATCAGTAAGGCTTTGCCTTCTCTATTGTCTAGCAGTGGCAATATAACCATGCACTGTTGGCACTTCCAGAGTTCATAAATAGTTTACTGCAATGTTTCGAAAAGGACACCAGAGAGCAAAAATTAGGAGCTTTTCAGAGCCAGAATAGCAGGAGTGGGGATGCAGAGCCCTGCATGCCCCTTGCCCAGGTGTGAGCTGTTTTGTGTGAGGCTGGTGGGACTGGTGGGGTCACTTTGCATGGACAGGCCTCACCCAGTCTGGTGCTCTGGGCTCCTTCTGTATGGTTGCACTGGAGAATGGTCCTCCTTCTCCTCCTCCTCCTGACTAAATTAAAACCAGATGGTACCTCTCAAAGTGAACAAATGCTTCTTTATTTAGTGCAAGGGTAATCCATACAAAATGTTAAAAATGCAAAAAAAAAAAAAAAGCAGCATGATAAGTGTTGTTCCATGGCAAAGGAATTACATGACTATGAAAAGACTTGTTAGATACTCCTTGATAAACAATCAGGCAGCTTTAAATACCCTTACCAGGAAAAAAGAAATAAAGAGTACGTTTTCCATTTGAAGTTTTGTCAAGTGTATCAATCATGGATTGTACTATTTTTACTAACCTAACTAAGTATTTAACATACCTTTTTTTTTTCAAATGATTTCTTCTTTTCTCCAAGACAGCTGTGAGCAGACAGCATAGCTACTCACACTTTTTGGTACTCTGCAAAAAGAAGTGTTGGAGAGGCTTTTGGATATATTCTCCTATTGTCATCTGCATTGCACTGCAACATGTGGGTAGGATTTCCTGTGCCAAAAGAACAGAGAGGACTCTTCTGTGCTATTATTATCAACAAGAATAACTGATTCTGTTGTAGCAATGGAAAATATAAAATATCAGCCATGATGGGTCTAATTTTTCAACCTCATGCTGGAGGGTACCTGTGAGGAAAAATCATGGCTGCATCTGATTATCTTATGTATTAGATGACAGAAAATGTATTAGATGACAGAAAATGCAGTGCTTTATAAATCCAAAGTACCTAAATCAGGGGTTTTCTAGGGCTGAAACCATCTTCCTCCAAGTCAGTCTTGTACCCTTGGCAGCTGGTGACTGTCACCCCATAGACGAAGTCTGTAATTTGTACAGCCAGTTCAGCCAAGAGCTGAGAAAGAACATCATGGGTGTTGTTTCATCTCCAGTTGTCCTGTGACAACTCCTCACCACAGCTCAAATGAAGCCCTTTGAGGCCAAAGCATGACAATCTAGATGAACTCTGCCAAACAGATGAGAAGTTTCAATGTATTTTTACACAAATTTGAACATCTGTGGTGGTTAAGGAAGATTTCATGGAGCTCTGTAAATATTGTTACATGTAATTAGCTTCACAGCATGGGTGCATTATTATCCCTGCTTTAAGGGCAGGGAGATTGGCACAGAAAAGATAAGCAATTAGCCCATGGGAAACAAAAAATTTTCTAGCCCAGAGGGAAGCTGAACCCAAGTAAATCGAGCAGTAAACCTGTCCATCTCTTATTTTCCATAATGCTATTTTGTGGAACTACTGTTTCTAATTTGGAGGAGGTGGTAAACAACAGCTCATGGTTACGAAGTAGTGTGGTGCTTTATAGCAATAAAATGAAAAGGGAAACACATTTCTTATCAGATCCCCCTATTGTAGGTACCTCATTGCAATTGCCAATTCCAAGAACACAAGGCAAAAATTAATGTAATTCATTATTTTGACTTCAAAAAGGAGATTGCTTTAAAGGTTGTGTGTTTCCTCTTAAAAGGATATTGCTTTCTTTTGCCTTCTAGTTTCTGATTCTGTATGATACACTTAAAATATATTTTTAGCTTTTCTCCACAACTGCTGGAATTAGAAGCATCACTATTGTTGAGAATGAAAGCTGAAATCCCTTTCAGAAAGAAGCTGGAGTTTTCTGAAAAAGGTGATTTCTATGAGGCTCATCCTAGACACCGGGCTTGGTATCATTTTTCCTTCCTTTGTTTAGCAGAATAAAGTTTTCAAATACCCATCTCTCAACAAGCAATATGGAAAGAGAAAGCAAATAGGATCTTTCTGCTGCTTTAGATCACTCTGAATTGTGGTCCACTGAACAGGCTGGAGAAGTCTCCCATGTACGTGGCAGTATCCCCTGGCCCTGGAAGACACCACAATGCTCAGGGGAAAGTAGTTTCCCCCTGATATGGCTTCAGGAATGCACCTCCATTCAGGAGGTGTAAAGCTTCCCAGTACCACCATTTTGATGTAGTACATGTGACTTTAGTGAAGCAGTTGTCTCTGCTTTAGAAGTTGTGCCTTATCACACCTGTGCAACCTTTACTCTTGCCTGGAGATATACAATAACAACCAGACACTGAGCAGTTCTGGTTAACATGAGAGTAGCAAGTGCCCTGCCAAACATTTAGAAGAAGGAGTCCCAGGATCAGGGGAATGCAGTTTGGCTTCCAGATCCTACCTTGAGCTTTGAGGCTGCTAAAAAGAAACGGGTGTTTTTAGTGTTACAATAAAAAAAAAGAAAAGGCTTTCAAATTTATTTTGAAACTGACACCTGAAACAGTGTCAAACATCTATGAATAGATGTGTTGGTCATCCTGCACAGGAAGGAACATCCCATAGAAGTGTCAAGGTGGTTTATAATAGAATCATAGAATTATCTAGGTTGGAAGGGACCTTTAAGATCATCTAGTCCAACCATCAACCTAACTGATAAAAACCATCACTAATCCATATCTCTAAGTACTATGTCAACCCATCTTTTAAATACCTCCAGGGGTGGAGGTATTTAACCTCAACCTCAACCACTTCCCTGGGCAGGCCATTCCAATGCTTAATAACACTTTCCGTGTAAAATTTTTTCCTAGTATCCAGTCTGAACCTCCTCTGGTGCAACTTGAGGCCATTCCCTCTTGTCCTATTGCCTGTGACTTGGGAGAAGGGACCAACCCCCATCTTGCTACAACCTCTTTTCAGGTAGATTGATAGTGATTAGTTGAGAGTGATAAGGTCTTCCCTTAGCCTCCAGTTCTCTAGGCTGAACAACCTCAGCTCCCTCAGCTTCTCCTCATAAGACTTGTGCTCCAACTAAGTTGAAGGTGAAAGATGTGGAGAATCTGTGTGTTTCATACAGCCATGTTCAGTTTTACCCTTGCTACAAGGATGAAAAGTGGTGGGGCAGAACCATGGGTATTTCTGTCTCAATCCATATACATCTCCACAAGTATGGGGAATGGCAGCAGGGAGGGGAGGTTCCACAAGTCAGGGGCAGTCAGGATCATGGTAGTGGTAGATGGGCTCCAGCCCTGGCCCACGCACCCCCAGCAGTCCAGAATAACCATGATGCACCAACAGCCCCCTAGGACTTTCTCAAGGGTCACCACAGGCAAATGGCACCATCTCAAGCTGGTTGAAAGGAGAAGGCGGATACAAACCCAGAACAGCTTTCTGGAGCCAGTGGTCAAAGAGTGTGGAGCAAAAAAACCCTCCTCAAGGGCTGAGCCCTGTTTTGTATGTGGGTTAATGTGTGCCCTTCTCACATGTGTGCCCTTACTCACTCAGGGGTAAATGCCCTGAGCACAGGTGAATTTTACAATATCTGGCAGCAGGCAAGCATGGTTGCTCCTGTGAAATTTGGACAGGTAATGCAAGAGCTGATACTAGGTTCACAATTCATTTGAAGGGACACTGCCCAATTTCTTTATAATACTGTATTATCAAAAATTACTAATTAAGTAAACTACCAGTTACATTAATTGTTTAGGGGGATTTTTGTGGGAAGTGTTCATAATTTCAAAACCCAACAGAATTGGTGGAAATCGCATTTCTTAACCATTGGAGATAACGTGTTATGTTGAGATTTTGTTTCTGTGGAAGGGAAAGAGGCAGAGCTTGGTGACATAAATGCCTGCAGTCTCACTGGGAAAAGATAGTGCCCTGCAGAGTGACTTCCCAGCTCTTGCAGAAAAAAGATGCCTGCTGTGGGACCTCTGTGGCTATATGATTTTGCATACAGGCTACAGCTTTAGGATGCCAGCCAGATGTTAATCCCAGGAAACAAAGGCAGTGGGGTAGGCTCCCAATTTTATTTGTGGCAGTTTTTGGAAGGAGAGTAGAGATGCTGCTTGTTTGTTCCTGCTCTGGGGATATTCCCAGTGTCTTGCACAGCATTTTGTGACTGCACTGAGGAGATTCCAGAAACAGGCTGAAGGGAAACTGCAGAAATGTGTGCTCTGGGCTGGAGCAGTGGGTTTACATGTAGCCATTTGATAAGCTAGACCTCGGTAATGGTGTTTGAAAAGCCTCCCAAAGCCAGGAAACCAAATGATGCTTTGATATTCAGCTCAGACGTGAGTATCCTGGCTGTGTGACAAGGCTGTTCTTGCCCCTGGTCCCCCTGAGCCCAGTACTGTCACAACAGAGTCTATCATATTATGTTCACATTAAAGGGACTCCCCCACCCCAATGCACACTATGGATACAATGGTGTGACTACATCAGCAATCTTGGCACTCTTATTTGGCATTGTGTATTAATGAGACAATATTCAAAACCTGGTTAGTCAAAACCACAGGCTGTTCTTGCTTTAAGGGTATGAGCGCTAGGTGTCACTGCAGTCCAAGGAAAGGGCTTTATCTCAAGGACCCCAGGAATTACCAAGGAGAAAGTGATTTTTATTTTCACATCTAAGAAAAAGTAGGTTTTGATGGTGACAGAGGAATGAAACAAAAAGACGACAGTATTATAAATACAGATATGATATAAAGTTTATGTGGATAGTATCTTTTATTCAGAAGGGAAACATAATTTATATGGCAAATTGCAGTCTATTCTGGTGCTATATTTTTAGCATGAAGTGATAGATCTCCTGTCTTGTTTCAGCTGAAGACTCTCATTTCACAAAGGTTTGCTGTACTGAAAATACTCAATGCTATTTCCCTAATTACCAACAACTTTAGATAACCGATATACTCATTTCACAATTTAAGACACACAGGGCATGAGACATAAGGGAATACCAATATGTAAGTACAGAGCATATTAAACCAGAAGCAAGCCAATAAGAAAACATCCATACCTCCCCAACACCTCAAATTTCCTTGTTCACTCATCTTTCTTACTCTTGTTAATCTTTTCTCCCTGTTCCTTTCCCTCTGCATCCTAAATATTCCTATCTCCTCTACTCTTCCAATCTAAATGTGCTCTGAAATAATTACAGATGTTGTGAGTTGGAAAAATGAGAGTGACAAGTAAGAAATACAAATTTATATTCAGAGCCAATGAATGCTTGTATTTCTTCATGTCTGGGTTTCATCATCTTCTGATTTGTAATGTAGAAGAGCAGTGTGAATGAGAAACAAAATTCTGGCAGTGTTTTTTTTTTCTTCCTTTTTTTTCTGTCTGCTAACAAATGATGGCTTCTGTCAAAATACCCCCCCATAAAAACTTACATAGCTCCCTTGTGAGTTCTTCCCATGCCAATTAAGTTCAAATGAAATGTAGTGGCTTTTTATTTACTTTTTTATTTATTAGATGTGTCCAGACAGCCTCCGGCTACCATTAGAAATTTGCAAATAAAACAGACAGCTTGTTGATCTGTGTCAACTCAGCTTAGAGCCGCTTCCAGCTTAAACTAGACATGTTCATCACCACGTCCTCAGGCAAAGCTATGAGCAAACAGATGAGCCATGCATCCTGCCCAAAGGTCAACAGACTGGGATACCGGCAGGCTAGTGGAGGAAATAAAATTCACAGGTAGACAGACCTACTGTTGAGTAGGTAGGAGGCATTTCCATGGTGAAATGCACCTGGTAAGAATGACAGGTAAAAGAATACCACTGCCAACCTTCTGCAAAGGAAGAGAGGGGGGTTGGCACATGGTTTGGTATCTCCCGTGCCTTCTCCCAGCAGTGGGCTCAAAGCCGAGTTCTGCAATCATACACTGATAGGAATACTTTCCACCGAAAATGGGTGGGTGCATCCACAAAGGTTCCTTGCCAGGGTGAAGTTCAAAGGATCAGGCTGTTGATTTTGGAGTTGCAATGAGAGAACATAGATTCAAAGCCCTGAGTGAGCTGTTCTCGATCCTGCTTTGAATAGTGGTGGGGGTGGGTGGGGTGGACTAGGGACAACTAGAAGTGCCCTTCCCACCTCAACTATGCTTTGACTCAGAAAGTCTTCTCCATTTCTAATTCCTAGCTTTATAGATTGTGTTACAGAGAAAGGACAGAGAAGTTGTGATTCTGGTTTATACCTTTGTCAGGGAGAAAAAACAGTGAGTTCAAAGCCATTGTAGTAGGATCAAAGCAATTTAAGACAAGAATGTGACCTCATGGTGGTCTATCGAAATTGCTCTAGTTTAGCTTAGAAACTTCCTCTATTTTCACCCAGTTACTTCAAATGCAAAAATACGCTGTTGAGAATGGGTGTTAGCAGGTTAAAGAGCTGCAGACTGACAAATGCAGGTCTCCTTAATCAAGCCTGATGAGAGTCTCTTACATGCCATATGGACTGCAAACAGGACAATCTATCAACTCTGTAGTGTCCAGACCATAACTGAGGTAAGCTTGCAGATGACAGGCCTAATTATTCATAAACTGTGAATAACAATATGTGTGACACACAGCTAATATCACATGATGTCTTTTCTTTCTTTATGTTGTAAAAAAAAAAAAAAAGATATTAAGGTCAGCTGAAGTAAATTTGAAAGTTTTGAGTTGATGAATTTTCAATAGGGCTTAACAACTGTGTAGATGATTACTGAGAGGGAAGACCATATAGTTAACATTAATTTAGCTTAAAATAACTTTTTTGATAATCATTTGTGCTGTTTTATGTCATGGGTCCAGTTTTATATTCAGAGTCCAGTTCCCTGAGTAAGTCTCACAAACGACTTGAAACAGAACATTTTGCTGAATGTTTACTGACATCATTGCTGTAGAGTATGGGTATGCTACTTTCTTCTAACTCAGTGACAGCAAGGTCTACTGTTTCTATGTCAATCCCCATGCTCTTGATACGTTTGGTGCCATCCTATCATTCTCCTTTCTTCTTCTGTTTTCTGTCCTGTATTTCCTCTCTTCTCAGCTTATTTTATTTCATCTGATCGTGTTCATGTCTTTTCCTTAACCATCATGTGTTTTCCTCATTTTCTCTTCTCCTTAAACACAAGCTGTCCTTCATCAGTGCCTGAATCACTCATTAATATTATCCCTACAGACTTCTCTTGACAGACTTCTCTTGAGCAACCGTTTCCAACAGTACGTCAGCACATCATGGCTGCCAAAGAAGGCACTCAAAAGGAAACAAACTGCCACTTAACATGCCCAGCATGACACCCAACACATGGGATGTCATTCCACAACCACAGGACTCGCTGTTATTTTGTTTTGATTTTCCCCAGCCATGGGTACTGGACTAGCAATTTCACAAAGAATGATTATTTAATGGCAGCTATAAATGCCAGAAAGTGTGAGCTAGTAGCTTTAGAAAGCTGTGATTTGATTTCACCCTGACCAGCCTGAGAGTCAGTGTCAAATGACCTGACATGACACAGGTCCAGACAAACAGAAGACATGACAGTGATGTCATAAAAGCAATTGAGCAATTGAGGTGAACAGCAAAGGTTGAAGAGAGCATGTAGAAATACTCTGACTACTTCTCTTTCAGGATAAGAAGGACAATATTTGTCTTCTTTACTCTTGCTTAGAGCACAACAAAGCTCTCTCCTTTCTTATTAGGTACGAGAAATAATAGGACAAATCAAAACACAGAGCTTGATTTTTGGCTATAAAGTAATAATCCAGATGTACAGTCTCTTTTCTAGCCATCAGCCAGCAGTCACTTGAGCACTATCATGCACTATACATGGTAGAGTATTTAACCTGTGCCTTTTCAACAACATATAAGACAGTAGCTAAGAAAAGAAGATCTAGATCAAGTGAAGTGAGACAGATGTGGTTTTGTATTGGTTTCCTCTCTAAAAGAAGGAATGAACATAGCCTGCCATTCTAATTTTCGCAAGAAAAAAGGCATTGTCATCAGTATTACCTCCTTCAGCTAAAACTCAGAGGAAATAAAATTGCAATTTGAGCACATTCTTCTCTGTGGCTTTCCATAATGGAGAGGTGCTAAAGAGCCAAATGAGCTCCAAAGTGATTAGGCACTAGCACATATATTTACCATCTTTCCACTAACTTCCTGTCAGGAGACATGTCCTTCCAAGCACATCCTTGTCTCTTTTTTCTCTAGTCATCAGGTCACCAGGCCTATATCTTTGTCTTGCATATTTAGATCCATTTTAAACAACACATGGCAGGTTTTGTGAAGGTGCTTGGTCAAGAAAAGAAGTATAAATAAGACTTATCTAATGAAAACACGACAGGAAGTGTTTAGCTCCCCCTTATTCATCAAATCCTAGTCATCCCTAAGAGCCACAAAAACTTGATTTGTTGTACATGCAGCAGCATAAGGGTACCTCTGCATTTAGCCATATAAATTCTATCTGCTTCCTTGTCTTGCTGTGGTACTTTGTGATGAGTGCTGCAGAGGGGGGTTAAGAGTGCGCACCAACCTCATGTCTCTGCTACGGCCAAACATGATATTCCCAGTGTTTAGGACAGATTGAAACTACAGTGACAATAGGGTTTGCACATGTGCTCCAGGCACACATCATGGAAGGGCTCTGAAATATTCCTGTTTCCTCTGACACTCTGTACTTTTAGGCCCTTGCTAACAATTCAAGATAGAAAGTATTTGTTGCTGTGAATGTAATCTCCAATTCTCAGACAATCCACAGAAATACCAAAGTTTTCACATTGATATTTCCCCCTGAAGATGCTTTCTTCAAAATTTGTATTCCATAAATTGCCTCTCTGCAAAATTTGAGCCTGGTTGCGACAAGCTTGTGGAATCATATGATAAAATTTCTGTTATCTGGGTTTGATAAATAGGAAAGAATTTCCTGCAAGAATTGTTACACATGCATTTTCTGGTAACAGTCTCATGGGAGAATGTTTGACCAACTTTACTAATTCTTTTTCATTGGGCATTCACGCCAGTGAAATGTGATCACATCAATGTTTAAGATTAACGTTGAAGGGGAACAGGCAATGGCATAAGCATACATATTTTCTTGCAGTTATAGAAGATTCTTGGATTATTTTTTCAGTTCTGGTCTTCTGGAATTTTAAATAGCTTCATGAATTTTTATATGCCCACAAAGAACAAAATCTAATTTTTGTTCTCACAGAAAGGTAATTTATGCTCACAGATTTCATAGGAGCTTCATATTTCAACTCAGGTTATCAGCATTAGAATCTGTAGGACAGAAATAGGAATGCCATGGGTATTTGAAAGACCGATTGGTTTTCTGCTGAGTTCACTAGCTGTACAAAGAAATATGCCAAACATCTCTGTATTTTAACCACAGATTTGCATTTTATCATTGCCTCATTCCAATTTGCTTATTTCTCTTTCTTTCTAGAGGCCAAATGAAATTTTTCTCTTAAAAGGAAAATATACTTCTCATCAGAACCTTTTAAAAGCTATCAAAAGAAAGAACTATAATGATAATAAAAAAACCAAACCTGCTCTGTTAGAGAATGTTCTACCATCTATGAAGAGGATATACACTGAATAATGCACCAAAATAAATAATGTAAAAAGGTATTTAAAAGGTTCACTTGGATTTGATAGCAATTTTCTATCCAAGTCAGCATATAAAACTCTCTTAGTGCTGCCAGCTCACACAATTTAAGATTCAAAATTTCATAAGTGTGTGTTCTGCTGTGAAGTCTGAAATTAGCCCTTTTGCAAGTCTTAGGCTGAAATATCACCATGATGTTGAGAACTGGCCACCGCGTGCACAAGTGCAAATTGTACAATTTCTTCAGGGACACAAATCACCCAGTAGAGAACTGAAATGGTGTCAGATGACTCCATCTCAAACCAAAGTAAGCCAACAGTGAACATTTACAAATTCCTAAATGGAGAACATGTAGTATGTTAACATTAAAGCAGGACTATTAAAATCACTGGGTACAGCAGTTGCCACAGACAACAGGGAAGACTGTTGCAAGAAGCCCTCAGGAATGACTGCTTCAGAAAAGTGTGTGTGATCTATCTGTTTTCCCTCTGCAAATCAGAATGAAGGGAAGAGGGAAGTTAGCACAGGGCTATCTCTATCCTTTAGTAACTATAAAGACAGCCATCACTCCTTTTTGTAGAAGTTCCATTACTAGAGCATAACAACAGTTAATGCACCTATACATTGGATGCTGTATTATTAATGACCCTGCTAATAGCTGGTGACAGTAAGAGAGTGAATTTCCACAGTTCACAGCCCTTTGTTAGATTTCTTCTGGAACATTTCTCTCCACTATCATCACCCAGCCTCCCCCTCTGACCTCTTTATCAGTCAGTGAGTGGTACCAGAGGCTTAAGACACATAATCACAGCAGTGTGCCCTGTGCGCTCTGCAGAGTGGCACAATGCAAAGGTAAAATTAGGGAAAAAGAGCATTTCTTAAAAAAAATATAAATTCCTGTTAATACTTTGTGATGTAATGATAATGTCATTTAATTTCACCTTCTCCTTCTGCGCTTACTAACTTCACATGAATTTTCATATTTCATCTCCAAGTGAATCTTCATATTATGGTATGCAGTCTGGTGTAAAATTCACCTTTGTCAGTGAAAGTGCTGCCATCGACTTCAGTTGACTTTGGATCAAGTTTGTACCTACCTTAGAGTTCTGGCTCCCTTGGCTCCCAGCCATGGAACCAGAGTCTGAACCTGGCCTATCTGTATATAAAATCTGGGGAATTTAAAAGTAACATTAAAGGAAAACACTATTATGCTTGCTTCCACTTCTGCCTTCCTTTCAAGAGAAAGAGAAGTGGCTGCTCATTTCAGTACATCTGCAATTAAAGATAAAACCAACAGCTACAGGTAACAGTTTATTGCAAGCATGCTTTGAGCTCAGCAAACCTTAGAAATTGGAAGACTTTTGCTCCTGTTGTTTTCCTCCACAGACCTAGTGGTTGCATGAATCCCCTATTGGTGGGACTGATAATGTTACACAGGCATTGCTGAAGCACAGTGCTGGCTCTTGGACTGCACATGGTATTTGCAAGAACACCTGGAGTCTTCCAGGTCCTTCAAAGCCTCCCACTTGGCTTTAACAGAGATGTAGCTAAACATGGTGATGCTGCTTGTGGGTGTAACAGAAAGGGTGACTGGAATGTATTGCTCCGTGTGAGACAGCAGAGGCATCAAATCTCACTACTCTGTCTCTCTTTTGACAAAGTTTCTGTGGGGCACTTCATTTACCATTCGCCCTCTTAATGGCTACTGTACTTGTACCTAAAGCCTAAGCTGTAAGGTGGGCAAAACCATACTGAGTATCTTCTGTCTAACAAGGGGCAATGCAAGAACAATATAAGTACTTGGCAGTCAATTTGTAGTAACTCAGATTTTGAGTTTGCATTTAAGCTGTTCAATGAGGCTTAACTCTTTTTTTTTTTTTTTTTCAGGACCATCAAAGATCTTGTATAGCCTAGCAATTTCCATAATTCAAAGATCAATGAAGCCATTATTAAGTAGAAGTAACTTAAGTCTTTCTGTAACTCTGTTTGGCTTTTTTCAGGCTGCTAGAAGAACACTTGAATGAATCACTTAGGATATATCCAATTTTTTAAATAATTTCCCAAAGGAATTATTTACCTGCTGGGTTTTTTTCTTTTTTCCTTAACACAAAATATGCATATAATCCTTACTCAAACTCAGAAAAGCTGTTCATTTAACAAAACACAAAGAACTACATGGTTTGCTGGTCATATTGCTGGTCAAAATGAAAGAATTTATATATATATTTCTGCCCTTTGTTTTGCCTTGCTTATTAATACCATTGGAAGCTTTATTGGGAACCTTGGGGAATTGAGGAGGTACCTTTTTCTTAGTTTTCTTCCCCAGAAGTACCAGTTCTACGTCAGGTCAATATATGATGCACTCTGATCCACACACAGGACCTAGAAGTTGTTCTGGAAGCACTAAGCCCTAATAACATGTCATATCATTGAAGATGATTCTGATATTTCAGAAGTCAGAGGATCCCTTGTCCCTTTCTCTGTCTCAGCATCTATTTCTGGCCACCTACTTTAATAAAATCTGGCGGATCTTAATTTTCTCAGAGATTGCTATTCCTCTATCAAAATGGTCAACGTATTCAGAAGAGATAGGGCAGAAGGAGTGGTGAGACACAACCCAGCATAAGCAGATTATGATAAGTGTCTCATTTCTTTATTAAATGAGAGAGAAAAACAGCTGTCATGTTATATTTTAAAAGACTCAGATTTCTGTAGATTTTGCATGGGTGGCATACATCTCCCTGGGCTGGCCCAAGGTAAATGGTGGTTTTCAAGCCCACCTTCTCAGCAGCTTCATGAGGAGATACAGGCAGCTGCTCTGAGCCAGCCCCTCCTTTGCCTGGGACTAGACCTTGCCAGGTGCTGCACATGCTGGCCCCACTCCAGCAAAGCACTTAAGCACATGCTTAACTTTCAACACATCAATTACTCATGGAGAAGTCAAGCCTGGAGAAGCTGTGGCTGCAGATAGCAGTGAAAAGGAAATGGGGAGGTGGTGACCTTATTGCCTCTCTTTCCCAATGGACCTGTCTGCAGACATCATTCAGGCCCTGGGGTAAAATGATCGCAGAGGCTAATAGGTCAATGACCTGCTACTCTGTCTTTGGCCTAGCCCCAACCTTTGCAAAAGAGAGGGGAAGGGAGAGGGGAAGATCTGTACAGTTTGTCAGATGTTATCACACTTGATAAGACAGAGCTTCGCTTTCAGGAATTTTTCTTTCCTAGTTTGCTGTGAAAGGAGATGGCAACCCAGAGATGCTGCGTGCAAAGAGGAAACACAATCTTTTGTGCTTGCTCTGCCATTCGCATCTGTGACAGGTTTCCTTTCTCCCTTAAGCTATTCCAATTTCTGGCTCTGCATGTGTCAAAATAAGTTTCCAAAGCAAATCACAAATGCATGGGGTAATTAGAGCTGTCATTTTGATGTCAGGGGAAAGCACTCCCCTTCCCAAGAAGAATACACCTCCTGGTCCACAGCATGTTGTAGTGATGAAGAATTTTGCATTTGTCTCTTTGTTGTTGCTGGTGGTGGTTGTTTTTTTCAAACTGGGGATGGGATAAGGAAAAAGAGGATAATTACCTTATGCTGCTGCCATATGAGCCCTTCTCTTTTTCAAAATCTCTTGAAAATCATTGCTGAGAGGTAGACAACAATGCAGAACCACTGAAACACATGAAAATGACCCTAGAGTCACCTCTTCAGAAATGTGAACATAGAGCTGAATTTAAAGAAAATGTAAAATACATATATTCAAAAATAGCACTGAGAAATATTGAAACACAAGAAATTGAAAGATAAGATCCATTCCTTCAGATCTCCAGCAACATGAAAAACTTTTTCTAAATGTTTGTTTAGAATGATGTTTAAAAGATACTGTGGCAAACAGGCATGCAGCCTAGCTCCTCAGTCTCCCAGAGAGAGCCTCAGGGACACATCTGAAGCTCCCTTCACAAGACTGACACAATAACTACATTCTCACCAGGAATCTACTCTAGACTGTTCTCACTGTTTCTACTGTACGTGATTTGCAATAATGGCAACATATATGGAGATAATTATTTCAAAGACTCTTTTTCTTTGTGTGAGTTTAAGTGCACACAAAAAGAAACTATTTTCCAAGCAAGCTGTCCTGCTTTAGTTTCATACTTCTATGCCATACACAACTCCTTCATCTCTGTAAAATTACAGCTTGCTCCCTAGTCTTCTCTAAGGCACCTCTATCATAAGCAATTTCAATCAGAATTGAGCCAAAGCTATGGTTTAGATGTTGAAAGAGTGAAAATCGTTGGAAAGGTGTCTATGCATACTACAGGCTGGGAAGAAGAATGGACTTTCTAACTGAGAAGCAGAACTCCTGCACTTTGGTTTGCTCTCTTACTGCTCTCCAATCCACTTTTGGCAAGTCATTTGCTTTCAGTGTCTCGTTCCCCAGCTCTGCAGAGGGGATTACTATGATTCCTTTCTCCCATCTTTTATGCATCTTTCACAATGTGACATTTTTTTAGTGTAGAGGAAGGTACTACTCTGGAGCACGGAGCATGGCGAGGGGCCTCTCTGAGGTGCAGTTTAGCAAAGTGGTTTGCTGGTGGCATCAGTTTAAGAACTCCTGCCCATCCCATCCGCTTGTCCCTTCCTGTGTACTGCAATTCACTGCCCTGTCATTTGTTCCACTCTGAATTTTTCTGGAAGATGCTGAAAGCCAATCAGGAAACTTATGTAGTTAAAAATAAGTCTCCCCTCACCAACATCATTTCTCATTCAGGTCAATGTCCTGATAAGTACAGTGTGGTCCCATCAACAGATCCTAGCACAAGCAAGTGGGCTGCAAGACATAGCACAGGGGCGAGAACAAATATTTTGGGATTTCTTAAATTAGTTTGGTCAGCATTTCATTTCCCTGCAGCCTGAGTAAAGCTTTTTAAGGTGGAGAAGCATCGAGTATGGTTAATGAGTCTCTGCCGCAACTCCATTATGAAACTTTGCCCTTCTGCAAGATTTCTATTCAAGTACCACAGCAGCTCTTTGCAAACATTAAGTGCTGTGTCCCTACAACACACCTGGCAGGCAGATACAATATCCTCTTATCAGATGGGCAAAATGTGCTGCACAGTGACCATGACTGGCTCAGCCACACAGTGTGAGCCAAAGCAAGAGGCAGTGAGAAGCAGAAAGTCCTAATTGCTGGGATGATGTGTTAACTACTAGGCTTCTGCTGGAAATCAGTGGCCACTGATAGAAACTGCCAATCCAAAGATGCTTCAAGCAGCCATAAGAACGGGTTGAGGAGTAACAATGATTTGACTTACATATGGCTTTCATTAAATGGAGTTTTTATTGGATTAAAGACACAATCTAGGGTCTACAGTAAGACTGCTTGAAATACTTTAATCTAATCTTGAAGAAGCTTTTTGACCAAATCAAACATTTGGGGGATTCTTGGTTTGAAACAAAACAAAACAAAAGTAATTTCAAAACAGTCATGTTTGTTAGTTTTATCACTAAAGATGAGAAGTATTTGATAGAAAAGAATAATTGTTATTTTTACCAGCTCTTTCTTGGCAGCAGAAGCTTTGTCGTGCATTATCATGGGTGATTGACTGGGCTACAAATACTCTAAAAAATGAAATTATTTTCTATGTTGAAGTAGTAACAAGACAATACTTATTCCAGAGATGAAACTAGTGTGGATTAACCTTTCCTGAAAGTAAGTTTCTTTCATGTTACATTCAGTGTTTACCTTCAACCTTTAAAAAATACCCCTGTTTTCATAGTAAACATGATTATCTTGCGGCATTGCTTTTGCAGGGTTTTGGAAGCAGGGGCTTAACAGTCAAAAGATAATTGCATTATGCCAAATGTTACCATTTTCACATATAGCCATACCTAACAAAACCCCATCAAGGCACAAATTACCTTCATTTGCAATGCACAATCCAAACAAAATTGTATAAATGCATAAAACTCTATTTCCTGCTATATAATTGGATGTCAACATAAGTTTTCTTGAAGCTTTTCTTTTTGGGGTCAAATCCACATAGGTAATCTCATGGATAGACACTGAAGCTATGAGTGAACAAGGTGGGTGAAAGTTTTCCTTCTTTAACCAGTCAAAAGAAGTAAAAGAATTGTCTTGCTGGGTTTTTGAGCTTATCTATGATTGCTTCAAGATCCAAACCAACTGAAACTTTAGCTGCACTTTCCTTCTCATTTTCAACTGTTCAAAATTACGTCCAGTACAAACAGAGACCTAAAACCCACCTAGAGTGACTCTCTAAAGGCCAGAGAAACCCCCTCTGATTATGGTTCATAAAAAGAAAAAATGTGTTTAAGCATGAAAAATAATATCCATATTTTCATAAATAATGAGAACAAGTGCTGAGGGAGGTTAAAGGAAGGGATAGCGCTTACAATCCTAAACCAAAAGAATAAAAAGCAAAACCAACAACCCCCTGAAAGGTTCAGAGGTCCCATCAGCCCAAAACTGAATGTTTTCAAAATCTGCAAAAACCTTCTGGTGTGAAATAATTTCAAGTTTCAATGAGAGTGCGGTTAGCAATAAACTATAAATCACTGCACATAGACCTTTCTAACTGGCAAGTGGCAAACACATGAAAGCTGTTTCTCCATACTTTTGGGTTTTTTGAGTACAATTTTTTGAAGTTGTTCATAAGGAAACAAGATTTATATAATAACACTGTATTTCACAGCCCTTTCAATCTCTCTGATCCCTGCTGGCTAACTCCAGCCCACGCTGACAGTGCTAGAGGCTTGGAGAGATTGTGGTCCTAAATGCCCTGTGGATGTTGCTACCCAGGTACTGGAGAGAAGCTCAAACAGAGGCACAGAAGAGCCATGGTGAGAGATTGACTGCATCACTGGACACCAGAGACACTAAAGAGGTGAGACCTGTGGAGTGTGTACTGGCAGCAGGAAAAGTGGCTGGAGCTCACAGCCTACCATACGTAGGGTGTTTCAGCTGCAGAATTGAAACCAGTGGCAGAGTCTTCTGCTCACTGAACAGATTCAGTATCTTAACATTGGCGATATCTGCTCACTTTCAAATCTCCCCTTATATTGATTTGGCTTTTCTTTTTTTTCTCTTTCTCCCTCACCTTCCAGAAATGCTTTATTCCACAGTGTTTCCACCCATGAAGTAAACAATTAAACATATTCCTAGTGTCTTCAACAGTCACTGCTCTGCTACTATTGTGTAAGCCCCTAGTGAGGCTGAACCCCTACCCAAGATTCACTGATTCCTCCTGGGGACCAGAAGACTCCTGGCAAAATGTTTTTCATAATTGTCCTCTCTCTAAATCTCTTGTGATAACATTTTCAAGCACAGGCAGGAAAAGACTTGTTTTCCAGCAGTGGATCCATACCCGATAGTAGCAGGAATGGAGAATGGTGAATGCATAACTAGCTGCATTATATGAGCCTCTGAAGACTCTTCCATAAGGGCCCATGAAAGCTGGAATTCTCCTGTAATAGATGATGAATGAATTTTCAGACACAACCTGTACATCTGTGTCACTGATACTTAAGTTTAAATCTGCTTTGATTGCCACCTGCTGCAGACAGGACAGCACTCAGCACTGTTTAGCCATCTGAGTGTTTAACAACTTCTCAGCAGGTTTTGAGAATTTTATACAGATTCAGGTTCAGTCTTCAGCCAATGATAAGCCTCCTAACTGCTAACCCCAGCTGGTCAGGAGTCCCCTGAAATCTCACTGCCACATGCTATGGGTGTGACTATATGTTCAGGTATGACTTTGGGTGCTGGTAGTCATGGGCAGGCATGGCATTGCCCAGGAACCTGAATGTTAGTTCAACCCATAATGACCTTAAGAGGCCATTCAGAAAGGGTCTTTATTGTTTTGGAATAGGAATTAACTGCACAGAGAAATAAGGATTACTGTGTATGCTGATGCAGAATTAAACACAGACAAACGGACAGGCAAGAGAGAAGGGATACTCCCTGGGAGAATTTGACTGGAGTTCTGTATTGGGGGACAGAAAATAAATGAGCCAGCTGAGCTTGATGTTGGAAAGCAAATGTGATTTGTCTTTTATTAATAAAAGAGGTCTCCCCACAAAGGAAATTCCCATCTTGGCCTGGTGATGTAGCACTAAGTGGTAATTGATACATGAAATGCCTAAGCCCATAGATCTCTAGTTACACTGCAGTAGACACTCTTTGGGGCTTGCAATTGCAGGGAGTTGGCAGACATACAGATTTCATCTTTGAGAGAGAAAAGGACTTTCTGCTCTCCTGCCAGCTGGGATGACTAAGCTCAGTGCCAAGTTGGACATACCTTCCAGAGCGTTTGCAAAGCAGTGCTCAGTTCTACCTTAGATTCTTTCACTTTTTGGGTTTCTGAAAATGAACTAATAAAATATTTGTAATGGCACCTGCAGCAGTGAGACATCTTGGGGAGAAAAGCCAAGTCCTGCCTCTCAACCATAGAAAGGACAGAGTCAAGAAACAGCAATAGCTCAGAGCTGCGTAGGAGGGAAACAGGAAAAGTTTTGTAATGGCTGGGGCACAAATGATGGCTCAAGGATAGCTGATATTCCTGGGCACTGCCCTGGCTGTGAGCATGAGTCTGTTCTCTGGAGCCATCCGAATGGTATGCATTAGGCACTGATGTACCCAACCATGCAGCAAATGTAGTTACTTAGGCATTCTCCTGAAGGCAAGCTGCCCATGCTGCCAGGTGACATCTGTATCGTCCAGACTGGTTGTAATGACACCTAGGAAGGCTCTCTTCAAGATTATCCCTGCACATTTTCCTTCTGATTTGTAGTACTGACATCAGCCACGTCAAGTTTGGCCTTGGTGATCTATACTGGCTGCCAAGGTGGCAGATGATCAGCTATCTGATATTTACTTAGTCATCTCCACATGAAATATGTAAAACCTGTGGGCAAAAGAGCAGTACTAATACTTTTTGGCCAAATTCTGCTCTCAGTTACACCAGAGGAATGCAACTGAAGTCAATATAATTTACAGGAATTAAGGACAGCACAGGATTTGGGTTTTTTTTGAGATGACATTTAGATTCTAGTTGCAGCTAATAGGGTTGGCCACAGACAAATCTCAAAGAAAGTAACACTGTTGTTTGTTTTTCTTCCCTAACTCCAGTGTCAGCCCCAGCCTAACAAAGCGCCCTCTAATATTTGCTTAGGCACTGAATTTGTTAGCCTAACTTATTTTTACTGTTTATCCCATGTTTCTGTAAAAATGTGTAAAAAAAATTTCATCTTTTAATGCCAAATGTTCTCAAATACTCTTTTTTTTCACAGGCATAGTGTACACTAGGAAGAGCTCGCAAGTATAGCTATGCTGGAATTTTTATATCAATAAACCCCTGAGGGGTGGTGCAACTCCCAGCAGCGCACTGGTTCGAAGGATGAAATTACACATCCTGGCAACCCAGGCGGGTTTTGCCAACAGAGCTGCAAGGCATATTTTTTTTTTGCTGAGACAGAAAACCAGTAAGAGCTTCTCCTGAGAAATCAAGCAGGGATTCCATCCATGTTAGCTATTGGTGTAGGATGCTCACTGGACATGAAAAACGCAAAGATGCATATCTCTGATATGCCCAAATCAGCTGCATCAAATCCAAGTCTCCTAGCACGTTTCCCCAGCCCTGACCCTGCTGGTTGCAAAAAGATAACTCCATTCCTCTGTGTTCATCTGTCAGGACTGCTCCAGGACAGTGGGAGAAACTGGTGGTTAGGGTGGGAGGTAGGAGAGCTGGGAGTCAGTCAGGCAACACAGCAGTGGGAAGAGGGGTCTCCTGTTACCCCTGGAGAGCTTGAACACCAGCTCCAGAGGAAGAGCTTTGCCTGGTTTTCAGCAGAAGTGCTTGTTGGAGCCCAATAAATCTTTCCCGACAAGGGTTTCATTGCAACTGATGTGTCTCTGCAAAGAGTGTGGCTTTTTAAAAGCTGTTTTCTGACACAAGCACATTCATAATTGTAATTCACTGAAGAATTTCTGATCAGCCCTTGTTGTGAGCTCAGGAAGGGCCAAATGACCTAAGGGTTACAAGGTGCCAGTTACAGATAGTGTTTCACATTCTTTCTTAGAAAAATAGTTATGAAACTACTGGATTTTCTTTCGTTACTTTTTTTTCTGTAGCTCTTCCAATGCAAAATACTTTGTTCTCCCTGTGGAAACCAATCATTTACTAAATATTTAGTGTAATTCATATCTCTGTCTCTCAAGTGGGCCAGTGATTACACTTCAAAAGTAAGAATCTTTCTTCTCATGCCATAGTCACCCATAGAAATAAATACAAACCACAGAACCTGCACAAATCTTTGTCGAGGCACAAAATGTTAAACACCTTATGGATTAATGTTTATGGAGCCTGTCAGAGATTTAAAACCACAATGAGAACGAAAGGTTTTCTTCAGCACTGAGAGACGAACTTTTTGTCTAACATCAAGCCTACACTGAAAAAGCCTTGGCAGGTTGTTTGTCTAAGCAGACAGGTCCTTACTCAATTGTTCGTGATGTCTTTCTACTTAGTTCTTGCTATAAATTTGTCTCTTTGCCACCCTTCTTACACTTTACCTCCATGTGCCTCAGAGACGTGCACAGCCAGCCGCTCACCACGAACTCAGCCTAAGGGGAAACGCTAGCAACAAAGACCAGCCTGCCAAAACCCATAAAACTTGCTGCTTTTTGCCTTGCTTTAAAACAAAAAAATAATATTGTCTTTTCTCTAAAGTGGGAAAGCAACACATGCCCAAATGAGTTCTTGACATTACACTACAGGATTTTTTAAGGGTTTTGAAGAAACCTTGGCACTTACCAACATGTTCTCCAGAATGTATGCTTGTTAATTGGTTTAGTAGTCAGCAAAAGCCAAAAAAAAAACCCTGGTGGCACGAGGTGCAACCGGTGGCTTTTGGTATGGTAATGGGAAGTCCATGAAAATCACAGCCTCTGAAATAACGAATAAATCCAAAAGGAAGGAATGGATTAAAAGCAGAAAGGTAGTCACATCCACTTCTGTGAGATAACCTGCTGTTTCACTGCTGCCACTGAGTCTATGAGAATGTACCTCATTAGCTGGGCAAACCCAGTTAATGAAAATCATAAACACAAAGTGAAATGGGTATTTTCCCCAAAGTGTGGTATTTTTTTCTGGAAGTTTTAACTGAGTTTCTTGCATTATTTGTCAATTTCTTCCTCTTTCTGAAGGGACCTCGGTAAGAAAAAATTACTCTCAATGGATTAAAAACCATTGCTACCTATTGTAAAGCAGAATTTGGCTAGCTCTAGCATAGCGATTTTTGCACAGACCACAACATGCTGATGATACCACTTTCCCACCAGAAAGAAATGCCTGCTCCTCTGCCTGCCCTCTGAAGAGCTCAAAAACTGGCTGAGGGCATCTGCTGCATACCTGCATGCCCCGTAAAGCCTGTTGGGCAGCCGTTCCTGTTCTCTTCCAGTTGTAATGTCCTCCTTACCCTCTTGTTCACACTTTCAGTATTTTACTCCTGCAGATGATGCTGTTGCTTGCAGTCATGAGTTACCTTTTCCCACCTCGCAGAGGAGATAAGTTCCGGCTCTCCTTAGACAGTCATTGAGGGCAGAAAGGAGAAAATGCACTTTTCTTCCCTGTGTGCCCCTTATGGGGAAAGGGTAGGAAGGAAGAGGAGAAAGGATGAGGAACAACTAGCCTATGCCTTTTTGCTTTCTACTTCCTCAATTAACCTCTGTGCAAGGTGCCACAGTAACAGCTCAGGAGAACGAAGCCCTCTGTTTATGTACAAGTCAGGAATGGTGTGGGGAAGGGACAAGGGTGGCTGCCCTGCACACCCAGGCGGCTTTGCCACCATTCTGTCCTGGGTTGATCTCTGTCAGTGGTGACAGTCTGGATCTGGAACTGGGCCCATTTGGGCTTTGGCATCAGGGATGAGATTGCTTGGTGTGGTGAAGGCTTTGCAAACACCTTGTGACCACAGGAGTCTGGCTTGGGACCATGGGGCTCTCTTTACACAGGACTGAGGAAGAGGCGTGAGAACATAATGGCTTTGGGGTTACTATAGGTTTACAAATCTGAAATAGAAAGCTGGTACACAACACAAATGTTCATGATAGTGACTGGAAGTAAGAAATACTCATGCAGTTTACTTAGCTTTTTATTCCACATTTAGGACTGGATGAAATTTCCACTGCTAAAATACTGCACTTTCCTGTGAAACTATTTCCATTTAACTCCAGACCAGATCTCTTTCTATTCTTCTGAGACTCCGTGTATCTAGGATAATGAAGTGACATGTCTCTGATAGCTGCCCAGAATCTTCCCAATAAGACTTTCTACATCTTCACATTCAACCTGTTTGCTCCTTCTTTTATCTGCAAGTATAAAGAACTTCCTTCAGAAGATGATGATCCGTACAGTAAACAGGTAAACATAGCAAAATAAGTCTGGTCAAGGAAAGGGAATAAAATCAATATGGGATAAGTACATTCTGTTTGTGCACCTAATGAATTCAAAGCTGTTTTATGACTTACACCTTCTGGTGTTATTTTGTGTTCTGATTTTCTCCATCATCCCATGTCACTTCAAGTACTCCACTAGCACTCAGGAAAACATTTAACAACCAGTGTTTCTTTTCATGTAATAGCTGTTTTCCTGTATGATTTTCATGGTTGGTGTAAATCTAGTTACAAGCATTAGGGATGAATTTATCTGTCCCCAGACAGAGCTCTTCCTGCTGACATTCTCCACACTATGGTTTGTTTCCAAGGCTTCAAGAATCGTGCAGAATCCCATGGTTGTTTCCAGAGGATCAGGCAGCAGACCGTTTGTCAGCAATATTTCCAAAAGTCCATTTTTTTTTCTCTTTTTCTTTATTCACTCTGTCAGTGCTTAAATCCTTCTCGTGTGCTCCTTTAACTCAGGACCCAGCTGGTTTTTGTGGTTTGCCCTCTCTTCCAATGACCCAAGTTCTATACCTGGGCAAAAGAGAAGCTCCACTGGCCAAAGAGCTGTGGTGATCCAGGAGGGTGATTTAGTGTAAGGTGAGTCAGTGAGTCAGCAGCGATGCTTCTCTGCATTGCAACAAGTGACCTTCTTCTGGGACGTCTGAAGAATGTACTGGTACAGGGTGGGGAGAGCATGGCAGAAGTGTGTCTCTGACAGATGGGACAGGAGCCGCCATTGCTCTGCTCTCACTCCACAAGACATAGAGCAGGGTTTTTTGGGGTTTTTTTTTGCTGTTGTTGTTGCCCTAAGGGATTAAGTCTTCTTCCTCATGCTGACTGCTCACTAAAGTGTGATAAAACTCCTCACAATAAGCTGTAATCATGAAAAATGCAACATGCTGAAACTGGAGTGTCTAACCGAAGGATGACACTTTTCAAAGCGATCTGTATTTCCCAAGGACAACCAGCCACATGCAGGCCTGTTCCTCCACAATTTTTACTTTACCTCTACATTGTGTTCCCTTTCTGAAAGGTCTTGGTAGCTTATTTTTCATGATCAAATATTGCATGGGCCTTGGTGTTTCAAGATGAAGGCTTGGCTCACCTGTGTAGCTCTCAAAAAAAAAAAGGATCTCGACAGCTGGTTCCCATAAACACTATTAAAAATTCCACCCCATGTTTCATGTGGCACAGAGCACAGCTCACTCATCAGCTACTTGCTCATAGATGTGTTAAAACAAACTCTGTGTTAAAGAAGTGTTACAAAGACCGTTTTCTACTTAGAAAAATTAATTACATGAATGAGTAATTTTTATTTTTTTGTTTAAAAACTCTCAAAACCTCCCTGATTGTCTCTTGGACTCCATCTTCCCTGCTACTCAAAGCAAACAAAGCAGAGGTTTTAATTATTCCTTTAAACTAAATATATATGTGGGATATCACCCATATCAAGTATGAAAATCTGTGAACACAATTTAATGATAGCACAATTTAGGTAGTGCTGGAGTCTTGGATAACTGTGAGGTTTGCATTCATATTCATATTCATGCCATGGGAGACTTGCCATTGATGTCAGTTAGTTTTGACTTAGTTCTTTTATTTATAAGAAGTTAAGTGATAATGCCTTACAAGTAAAAATCACTTCTATTTTGTTATATTGTCCCAGGCCAATCAGGCTACAGACCCAATCAGTCTTTGTCACTGACCAGGACTTCTTGCTGCTCAATAATGTAGAACCCCAGGAGAAGAAGGTAGGCCCTAGCCACACAGCATAGAAATAACTGTTCTGTACTTGTCTGCATGTCTGCCAGTGCCTGTATATTATCTAAGTATTACAGGAACTCCTTGCTTACAGGACTTTTAATATTATTTCCTATTATTTTTTCAAACTTTAACAATTAGTTGAGTGTTTCATATGCCTTAAATAAGGCTGCAAAATGCATTTGCTGCTTAAGAAACAGCAAGCTTGAAAAGCAGGTAAGAGCACAGGGCAATTCTTTAAAAGAGGGTGCCAGGAATCCATAGGAGAAAAAGAATCTCTTTCTAAGAATTGCATTATCCTCTGCCAAGCAACACCTGATCCTGCTACAAGAAGCAGACTCCTGAACACTTGTGTACCCCAGCCAAGTAACACCTTTTGGATCTAGTGGCCCATCCCTGCTGTTACAGTACTGGATTGAAGCTTGAGTATTTACTTACTGTAGCCCTGACAGTTAAGATCCAGATAATTCTTCCTTTCTCATAGTTAGAATTTCCAAGATCCTTATTGGAACAATCCTGTTGAATTTAATGCTGGATGTTCAACCATCCACAGGATTTTAAAGCAGCCTACACTATTCTATAGCAGAGACATAACTCCCTTTGTCTTTTTCTGACGTAAGTAAAAGCATGAAAAGAAGTAATTCATGTTCTAGTAAATTCTGCTAAGTATTTCCTGCATGTCTGGATGCACTGCTGTTAGATTATATAGGATTCCTCCATGATGGTTATCCATCTAAGCAACATGAGTTGCTTTCTACACCAGTTCTAGAAAGCATGGAGGGAAGAAGAGAAAATGTGGGTCTCATTAAGAGAGCAGAAGTGTAGGACCTCAAGAAAATTGGGTACATTTTCCTAATGTAGCACAGATTAAGACTGAACGTGGTCCTGGTGGAAGGTCACTGGGTCAAAACTGACCCCAACACGTGACCCAAAACATGTCTGGCTGTGGGGGCTGAGGGCTGCTCTATGGATAAACCCACCACTTACATACTGCAGCAAGTAATGTTAACCAAAATTTTCCTTCACTGGCATCTATGCAGAGGGGACACTTACAATGTCAATGGACTCAATGTGGACAATGGAGTCTTCTGGAAATCTGTCTCCTTTTCAAATGGGAGATCAACATGTCTGAGGAACACATAGACCCCCAGCAATAATAAGGAAATAATATTTGGTCTCGTTTAAAGAAAGAATGGATCCCTTATCTAATCAGACTGGAAGTTCTTGGAGGCAGGTAGGTTTCTTACCACCACAGTGGTGGCTTCTAGCTCTGCCTGTTAAAATCACTCTGTCTTTTACACTATAAACCACTATTTTCAGTTGCTTAAAGCTTGCCAGTCTTTTATCATTTGGTCTCACATTTTCCTTTAAAAATATTTACTTTAGGCTGAATTACCTGCTAGGATGGGGGGCAACAAAAAAAAAAAAAGGGAAGGAAAGGGAAGAAGACATTTTTAAGCAGCATGGTCAAGTTTCTCTTGAGAAAAAAACCTGGAGAAATGACAGTAGACAAAATAATAGTGTATATTTTGGCAAGGCATCTTTATTTTAAAACCATAATGCCACCAGTTTCTGGACTCTAGACTTGCAGAGTTTTTGCTTTTTGGCTATTGCCAACTCTGAAAATCCACTCAAATTTGACTAAGCTATAAACCCTCAAAAAACCTGCAGCTTGTTTTTATTAGATAAATTTCTCATCTAGTCCGAGCATGGATTTTTTTTCCTGCAATGTCAAATCCAAAATGCTGTGCTGTTTGGTAGGTCCTGAGAGCAAAGGGACTGCCTGCTGTGAATCACCTTTTCCCAGCTGCTCGATGGCAGTGCCCAAGAGGACACCAAGCTGAAGGTGAAGGGACTGTGGGTTTAGCTACAAAGAGCATGGGGCTGTAGGGCTGCTTGGTGATGAAGGGAGCCCAGATCCAACTGGGGAACAGACTGGGACTGGAGGAGAAGGAATAGGAACTGAGATAAATTTTGGAGGGGTGAGACTGACTGCATTGACAAGGCAATGGGAATATGAGGTTTGATGAGGGGAAAATGGGACTAGGTACATGTGGAGAATAACTTTGAGGTATGAAAGAGGCTGGAGTCACAGTCACAAGACAGAGACATCAATACTGCCAAGCTTCACCACTTCCCAGCTGAGAATAAAGGGCTGTGAAACCCATGCTGGCAAAATGTCCTGTGATGCCCACTGCAGCAAATGGTAATGTGCTACCACTGTGCAAGATGCTGCTAGTTTGAGACTGATGGAGGTCTGTGTGGTGCAGTGAAGGGTCCCAAGCATTCTTTGACCTGAGCAATGCCAAATGATAGCTTTCTTTCCCTTTTCCCATTTAAAAAGCCCAGGAGATATTACAGGCCATGCACACACACATGCATTCACATACTTTGTGTCAATAATAAAATCGCTGGTAGCACCACTGAACCGTGGGGATCTCTGGAGGCTGACAGCGAGCCACTGGTCTCAGGGGAGGAGTGGAGGACTCCTACATTGATAAAATTGCAGTAAGAAGGTTTCTTTCAGGCAGGTGGGTGTAGGAGATCCTCTGGCGGTTCACAGTAAGGAAATAAGAAAATGTCTCTATATGTCTTCTAAAGGATAAGCAAGAAAAGCGCGAAACTGTCGGAAGAGAGGTTTCACCTGGCATTTATTGCACGCTCAGCTGCAGCCCCGCAGCGACCCGCATCTCCCCGGGATGCTCCGCCCCGGGCAAACAGTGCCCGCTCCTCGCCAAGCCCGCTCGAGGGCCTGGCAGCCCCCAGCGTCCCCCCTAGCCCACAGGGCGCTGCTGCCCGGTTTTTGCCCCCTCCAGGAATGTGTCCGCCTTGGCCCTTGCTCCCCGCCCCGTGCGGTGCTCGGCGGGTGGTGGGGCGGACGGCGCGGCTTGGAGGACAGACCGACCGGGCGGGCGGGCGGCAGGGCCAGGGTCGGGGTGCACCGGGAGGGGTTCGGGGCGCACCGGATTCGGGGGTCGGGGCGCCTCTCACCATCCTCATCCCTGTCAGGGGCTGCCTGTATTTGTACGTGTTGGTTCAGCAGGAGGCGGGGAAGGGGGTGGAGGGGAATGAGCCCTGCGGGGGCAGCAAGCCGGCGTGCCCCTGGGAGTACCAGGGAGGGTTAAACGGCGAGGATCTGTGGGTCTGGGAGGAGAAAGCGGAGGCCGGGCTGGGGAGGGGGGAGGATAAGAGGAAAGGGGGAAGAGCGGCTCGGCGAGGTCGCACACCGCCAGCCTCCGCAGCCGCGGCAGTGCTTTCTCGCGGCCCCCCACCGGCGGTGGACACCGGAGGGGTGCTGTGGGAGTGTTCTCCCTTCCCGTCCCAATCTCCCCCTCCCGCTTCCCCTGCCACGGGGTAGACGAGGGTGAGGGGGAAGCAAGCGATCCCCAGGGATAGGCAGCAGCACTTCCGAGGCGGAGGGAAGCGCGGCGCCCCGAGGGGAGGCGGCGGGGGTCCGGTAGATCCCCCCCAAGTGGTGCCTGTGCGGCGGGAGGGAGTCGGGAGAGGAGAAGCTGGGGAGCATCTCCGAGACGGGGCTGACTCTCCAGGGGCGAGGGAGGGGCAGGGAGAGAGAGAGACAAACTGCCGCCTCTCTACTATAATCCCATCCCCAAATTTCAAGGGTGGGGAAAGAGAAAAATAGAGGACCTAGCTGGGACCTCCCAGCGGGAGCGATTGAAAAGGAGCCAAAGCAGGCATCGGAGGGGGGGAGCGACGTCCCAAGTTGCATCCCCCTCCTCCGCTTCCCGGAGTCGCTGTGTGCCCGCTGCCGCTGCCTCCGCCGCCGCCTCAGGATGTGGGTGCCGCTGCCGCTGCTGCTGCTGCTGCCGGAGCTGCTCCCCGCCGTGCCGGCCCAGAAGCTCTCTGCCCTCACGGTAAGGTCGCCCCGCTGTTTGGCGATGGGCGCCGGGCGCCCGGCTGGTCGGTTCCTCCGTGGGGGTGCGTTGGGGGGTGAGCGCACCTGAGCTGACTGATGCGCTCCCCAGCCCCGCGGCTGCCGAGCCGAGAGCTGCTCCCTGCTTTGGGCGGAGGATGGAGCCCCTAGCCGAGCTGGGGAGCTCCGCTGTGGCTTGTGGGCAGAGCGGGGCGCGGCGGGCAGCCGGCACCGCCGCCCCGTTGCGTTTTTCCAGGGGAGAGCACGGCCCGTGGCAGCGAAGTGGAAGTTTACTGCGGGTCTCCGCAGAGTTCTGGTCCAACGTTAATGCTGGTGTTAATGCTTTTATTTGCCCGAAGAGGAATAAAGTTGCAGTGAGGTCTGCTGTTGGACCGCCTTGAGTTGACCGGTTTTACTTTATTTTTAATTATAAGGCGACGTGAAACAAGCCTTTTTGGCTATTCCAGGCTCCATGATGCTAAACATGGAACTTTGCGTAGAGGTGGGTGAGCCAATTCATTAGGCTTGCTAAATAAGCCATAACCACTTCTCCAGCCAAGACCTGAGGTTTGCAGCTAATAGCTCAGTTCAGTCTTCTTGTAGAGCTTGCAGTGTTTGCAAAGCTATAATTAATGCAATCTGTAGAAATAAAAACATTTTCCTTAAATGTGTTTTTAAACAAGTGTTTGAGTAAACATAACGGGCAGTGATACCCCTTTCAAGCTGTTTTTAAGTGTTTTGGTGAGGGCTGTGTCCTTTAGAGGTTATTATGCTAAAGTTACAGACAGTTGCAAAGTGAAATAGGCCCCATTCTTGCCTTAGTGTTTAAGAAATTTTCTTTAAAATACTAAGAGTTGACGTTTTTCCTCTCTCTTTCTTTATTCTTTTTTTTTTTTTCCTTTTCTTTTTGAGTAGGGGGGGGGGATAGGGACAGCTCAAGGAGAAACGGCAGTGGGGGATGGCTGAACTGTTCATACCTGAAATTCTTCAGAAAAAGTTTTGCCTTCTCGTCTAGCTATTTGGAAATGATTTGTAGATTAGAAGCTGCTAATTGAAAACCTTAAAGGAATGAGCTTGCTCTGTGAATCTTATAGTGTGGGGCATTTGAAAGTGAGGGACAGATAAAGTCAAGTGATTCTCATCTTTTACTTTTTAAGAACCACGTTTGAAGCACTGTTAGACAGTCAGGTGATATAGACTATTCTAATTAACAGATCAACATTGCAATTTAATTCCAAGTTCACTTTCACAAACCTGTAAAGAGAATTTACAAGAGATTACACATCATATTATTTCTTCTGTCCGTAACAAAGTTCTAAATATTAGTATGGGAGTAAGCTGGAAATGCTACCAAAACTTAATTTGTCCAAATGTAAAATAAGAGTGATTGCGACTGTTAGATCATCTTTAAATGATACATGACTCCAATGATGGCAAAACCTTTTAATAGATGTATATAAATCACTGCTAAATGTATCTGTCATTCAGTGAGTGGTCACAAAAGGGAAGAAATATCTGGCCAAGGGCATTTGGGCAAACTTTTAAAAATTAAATGTCATAGACTCATGCAGATGTATCTGACTTCACGGTTAGCTGAGAGATGTCTGAAGTCCCTCTGCTCCCTCTCTCACCCATGCAGAGTGTGTATTGTTAGCTTCTCTACCTTACAGTAGTGTTCATCTTTATAAAGCATGACCAGAAAAGTTACTCCTGATGGAATCCCCACCCTCTGCCACCAATAAAGTATTGGCTTTGGAGACTTCAAGCTTTTGAACTGAATTGAACTTGAACTTTTTGCTAAGGGTAGCTAACCTTGCTAGTAGGTAACTGTAGGTAGTGAGCCCATGGTAGTATTTTTCTGCTGCCTGCGCTCTTCTTTGCAGAGATGGCTAGCCCATATCAATACTAGACTGCATTAGAAATCTTTCCACAAAACAGGTAATGAGTGGTCAGACACCCAAAGGAAGAAAACAACACACAGACATACTCATGCACACAAACTTTTTACATATTCCCACAAAAGACTAAACTGAATGAGACAGATTTATTTCTACTATTTGTGTACTTCCCTATTTAAACAACAAAAAAAGTGCAATGCTATTACAGTGACAAATATCACAACACTAAATCATTCTTTACTCCTGCATTTACTCACTACTCATTTCACTTAGAGTTCACAGTCTCTATAACCCCTTCCCACATGTACCTTTCTCAAATATTCATGGATAGTATCTGCATAATTATAAGGGAAAAGAAACCCAGGCTGTGTAGAAAGACCAAGAATATATGTGATGTTTTTTCACCTGCTGTGCCAGTACGTGGTGAGAGAGAACTACCGTTCTTTTCTACACATCAGATGAAGATGTTCTTTTTATTAGTGGTTGGAAGAATAGCAAAGAAGGACTGACGCCTAAACCATTCTACGATATGATGGTATTTTCATAAATACTCTGTCCCTGGGGCCTCTGATTATGTTTCACGGTGGACTTAAATTTCACAGAAACTGAGGGACAGTTGCAGAGAGAGTACACACATCCCTGACAGTATCACACCCTCATAGGCATAAGCAGCTTCTCAGGTGGTGGCAATATCAGGGGCACAGTCTCCTTAATCGCAGTGGTAAATCTACCATAAGACGAATCTTAGCAACCATACGATAATAAAATTAAAGTTCCCTCTAGCAAAAGCAACTCTAAAGCTAAGGTCATTTTCCAAAAGATGGCTACGTGTATCAGAGGTTTTTTCCTTGCCTGGATGTTGAACCTTTCTGGGTTGTAAGTGACAAACTGTATGAAAGGGGGTATCAGCATCTGTCTTTATGTTTTCATCTGTCTAAACAGATATCTGGGCTGCTTTAGCTTTATGTCCTCCCTATCTCCAGAAGCAGAGCAAGTATTACTTTCAGAGAAAACTTTCAGTACTTTACAGAGCTGTATCCCTGTTTAATCAGGAATATTTTTGCATTTCTCTGGGGCAGAAATACCCACAACAAGCACCCATGTCTATAGTTCAGGTGAGTATGTAATTTTCAGAATGCTGGAACATTTGCAATAGTCCAAAAGCAAGAAATTACAGAGTTTTCACACAAATAACACCTCCAGGAGATTTCTGGTTGCCTCAGTCATATGTGCTTGAAGGTCTGCAGAGGCTGGTGAGCACATGGTTTCCTACAGATTTGAAAATAGTTATCAGGACAATTTCTGGCAGGTAGATTTATCAGACTGGTCAGCAGGTAGTTGAGATGCATCAGGCAGCCTGGAGTCTGGTCTTCTGGTCCTCATGGATACATTTAAAGTGAGTGTATGAGTTTTTTAACATGTCACTCCCTGCCCAAACCGTGGATCCAACCAGAACTCCCTTGGGTCCGTGTTTGTGTGCCAGGGTAGAGAAGGAACTGGAGGGGTGGGCTCATGCACACTTGAGTCTTTATTAAGGGAACAGGATGTGCACCAGAGTCCAAGAGTTTCTTGTGAATCAGAGATAGCTAAAAGCTACTTTGAATTGGTAGCAATCTTGGCCTCTTGTGGTCAAAAAATACTCTTTGCTATGGTTGCTCTCTTGTCTCCTAAGTGGAGCATATTGAAATAATAGACAAAGTGAGGGGAAACATAATATTCCAATTCTGAATTGCTAACTGAGCCACAGGGATGCATGGGGGAGGAGAACATTATTTAGTATTATATTTATTGTTATTTCAAATAAACAAACATTGGCAACAGAACAATGGTTTTCTCTCTGGGAAGGTAGGCTGAGAGCTGTCTCATAAGAAACCATGAGATCTGGAGGGACTGTAGTCAGTTTGGCTGCTCCTGTTCTTTCCTCCCCTTGTGTCAAATACTAATGTAAAATATTTTTGCTTTCCAGAAAATATCTTAAGTAGCCTTGTCCTTTTACCTTGTTTATGGAAAGGCAGGTAATAGCCTGCAATTCGTGTAACACCTTGTTGGAATGTTTTTGAATTTTTATGCTGTTCTGTGATGTGCAGTCATTCTTTTGGGATGTATGAAACCGACAGCTGAGCTTTATAGGCCTGTTGTATTAGGGGAATAGTCATAACTTGAGGATATAGGTACTTTTGTTTTGAAACACAATATTTTGAAGAAAGCTCATTTTGTTCCTCAAATAAGTAAGTTTAAGACCACTGCACTTGCAACCACACTTACTGTGGTGTTGTTTATGCTGCATTTTTGGAACTATCAGCTTAGCTTTTATCTCAGTTTCAGTGGGGTGTGTGTGTGCATGTACTTGTACAAACAATAGGACACAAGTGTTTTTTATTTTAAAATCTTGATGACTGAGAACATACCACAAGCTATTTAATTTTATCCTCTCAAGGCCTTGCTGAACCATGTGTCCTTCTCAATACAATATTGATCTTAGATCTTACAAAGGAAGAAAGTTTGCTTGAAATCGCTTCTTGAAATGAACACCTCTGCCTGTTAAAAGTTCCTTTCATCAGAGGCTGAGTCTTTCAGGGAACAATTGTTTTCTTTTTCTCCCTTGGCACATGCTTTGTGAGTATTCAATAGCATTTAATGTGCTGGATGGCTTCCACAACACTCACCAATATAAGATGGACCACTAAGGTAGTTCAGTAAAGGGAAGCTAAACACAATCAAAGCTTTCCAAGTTAAGGACCCATTTGGATGGCGCCTGCAAACCCAAACATTTGGAAAAGTTACTCTAATTGTGACTCAAAACCCAAGACCATAAATAAAACTGTAAGTGGCTCCAGATCCCAACAGCATTGTTACTGCAAATGGGCATTGGTACAACGAAGGGTACATCAGCTCTGAAAATAAAATACTTTCAACAATGCTTCCTTGCAATAAACTCTCGAGACACCTCACACTCAAGAAACAAAAACAAAACCTGTGGGGTTTATTATTGAAAGAGTCAGCAAAACTTTTGATCAGGGGTTAGAACTAATTTTTCTGCATGCAGCCAACATAAGCTCTACCTTGCCATGTGAAAGATATAACGGAGATGATGGGTTGACTGCATATCCATAAGATTTTAAAAGTAGAAACGAAGAGTGGGAGCGAATATGGGTGTGTAGGGAAGGGCAGGG
>VZTM01010941.1:0-10281 GCA_013400555.1 Jacana jacana | reverse complement strand
GGAGAGGTGCAAAGAGTACAGCGCTCTCTCTACTCGTATGCCTGCTGTGGCATGAGATATTCCTTTCCCTCTTGGTGCAGTGGGGATTCCCATGGTTGTACATCACCCTCTCTTTCCACTTTCATTAAGCCTATACTTCAAAATCTTACAAAACTTGCTGGTTGAAGTGATGCAGATGACAGTAGCAGATGCATAGCATTGTTGGTACTTCAAGCAGACTGAAACTTAACACTGTAAAATATATTCAGGCACTAATCAGAAACTTTGGTGTCCTTCTTAAAGCTGTTCTGTGATGCTGATTAATTGGCTTTATAATTTTGATCAAAATTGAAAAGCCAATTTTCTGGGCCTACTTCAATAAGTCAAACCCCACCCTAAAGTTACAGAAATCCATTTCATTTCATCTTTGTAAAAGCAACAAAAAAAGAAAAGCACGTGGAACTAATTTATGAGTTGTCAGTGACAGGTTTTTCCTTTTGATTTCACACTTGCTGAAAAAAGAATAGAACTTACCGTAGCTGTCATAAGCCTCTTCGCTTGTTCCATGGCCATAGTCATAATATTCAGGCACGCTGCAACAGATATAGATAGCCATGTCACTATTATCATAGGTAACCAACTCAAAACAAAAACAGAGCATAGAAAATGAAACATATTTTGGCACTTTTACATGATAGCATAGTCCACGAGGTTTCAGGGGTAATGCGACTTTAAAAAATCTGAAGGAAAACATATCAATGACAATAACAGCTATTACACAGCACATCACATTTCTTATCTACTGAGCATAAAACAAAATTGGTTCTAAATATGTAAACCTAGAAGATGTGACATACACTGACAGAAATTCTAAAAAAAGGTCCAAAAAAAAAAAAGGTCCAAACAAAGACCATCCACTTTATTATTCACTATTGTTAAACTGCCAAAAGAAGTGTTAATCTCATTTATCTGTAATGCCAAACATTTATGCAGTATCAAACTCAGCATAATTTATTTTTTTTCCAATCTGTTTCCCCCAAATCTGATGGTATTGTATTGTGTAGAACCTGTAAACTATTTATCTTTACCAAAAGCACTGACAGGTTTTCAACTTTGCTACTGAAGAAGGAAGTATTTTTTCACCGCTTGTAGAGAAAAACCCCATTCTCCACAGCCTTCTCCTTATGCCCATGGAAAGTTTTATACAGTAATCAATAAAGTGCATATTGTAAGAAGCGAGGTTCAAGGAGTGGAAAATCAGGCTTAGGGACTCAAACTGACTTTTTCACCACTTTCTGTTCATTAACAGAAATTATGTATGGTCATATTAGCATATTATCAAAAGATTTCAGATGGTAGCTGCACCCTGATAATCAGCAATGCTATTACCCGGAGTGGACAACCAGAAAATGTGATCCCTAAGACATAATGAAATGGAAATGGAATTTTTCACGCTTTTGCTTGACTGTTACTATTATTTACAGTTTGCACTGTGTATTTGGTACCTGTTACCAAATTCAAGATCAGATTACTGGTGTTATCAGGTACCAGGCAGATATAACAAGAATCAGTCTCTGCCTAGAAAATATACAAACTCCATGAATTCTACTACATTGTAGAATTCTATTTATTTCATTTGCAGTGAACCAAACACATTAGAATTTTCTTGTTGTTAATTTTTCGCTATTGTTACTTCTTCTTCTTATTCCCTGGACACTGTAGAGATGTACTCTTGCAAAATGAACAGAAGCAGATAATCAGCTTGATATTGCACTTATAAAATTATCAGCCAGGCAATTTGCCATGTTAGATCATAATTTAAAAAATTAGTAGTTTATAGTTGAAAGAGAAGTCTAGTTGACAGTGGAGTGTACGTAAAAATATTTCACAAATGCAATAGAGATAAACAAACAACCTGAAACAATTATTTTCTTAAACTAATTTTAACTTCTTTGTTCACAAGCTGCCTGTAATCAGATTTTTAATTTCTCAAACTTAATAGCTATTCACAACTATTCTTGGAATAATTTCTGAGAATAATTCATGTGCTGTATCTCACTTGAGAGCACTAATTGCATGTATCTGACAAGTGACAGTCAACTTGTTTTGATTTGGGACACATCATCCCCTGACTGGCCAGGCGCAGCTCACATAGTCAGTTTTCTGCCACACATATCTGTGGGTTTTTTTTTAACTGAAAATGTAGCCATAATTGTTGTGCATTAATTTAGTAATTTAGCCAGAAGTCATTCATATGAGCAGATAGTACACTGATGTCTATATCTCAGACAGATTAATTCGCTAAAACAGTTTTAGAAAATGGACATACAAGTGACATGAATGAAAAGGAAGCTAACATATTTAAATCATAGAATCATAGAATCGTTTAGGTTGGAAGAGACCCCTGGGATCATCAAGTCCAACCATCAGCCCTACTCTACAAATTCTCCCCTACACTAGATCCCTCAACACCACATCTAATCTGCTCTTAAACACAGTCAGGGAGGGTGACTCCACCACCTCCCTGGGCAGCTGATTCCACTGACTGACCACTCTCTCCGTGAAAAATTTTTTCCTAATGTCTAGCCTAAACCTACCCTGCTGCAGCTTGCAGCCATTCCCTCTTGTCCTGTCGCTCATTGCCCGTGAGAAGAGACCAGCACCAATATCTCTACAGTGCCCTTTCAAGCAGTTGCAGAGAGTGATGAGGTTTCCCCTCAGCCTCCTCTTCCTCAGACTAAACAACCCCAAAAATGTCTTTCCCAATGCTATCTGAACTCTATAGGATTTAATGACTGCAGAGCATTACCTTCCAGGATAATGGGAGTCACCCAGTTGCTTGAAAATTAATTATCTGAATCTATACACCCTTATATTGAATTGGTACAAGAAACAAACCACAAGAATACAAACTTTATTCATTGAACATACTAAGCATTCTGTACTATTTTGCAATGATTCTAGTTGTCAGTTAAGTAAAACTACAGGATTATGCAAGGTGAACTACAGAACTGGCAACACCAGGGTTAAATCATGTATCTACTCATATCTACAGAGCTCATGGTTTAGAACTAAGAAATTACTTGAAATGCACAGAACAGACAGATGACATACCACTCAGATCTGGGAGAAAGCAGTATGAAATGTAATCTGATTTAAACAGCAGTACTTTGTCATACTGCCCACTTTTCTGGGTAGAACGGTGTTGGACTGGTGAGGGGAACTACAGTAGAAGAAACCTCATGATTCTCATCTTCTGTCAGTGGACAAAATGCTAGCATTTCTCCCTGATGCATTTTATAAAACAAAGGGGTTGCATCCAAAGGTCAGCTTTAAAAAGAGCGTGTTTAGGACCCAATCCACAGGCCAGTAAGTTACCAACAGCAGCCTTGCTTTCAGATGTCACTGAGCTGTGAGCTATTACTGTCAACATAATATACAGCAAAATTCAAGACTCACAAGAGCAGGTAAAAATTCATTGCTACGTTATTGTTGTTGCACGTTTTTATTAGAGAAAAAAACACACGATCCTACAGACAGTAAGGGTGTGAGATAAAACTGCTGCACGGTGAACATTCGGAACTGAAATACATCCTAAACTGAATCGCTAAAACAAGAAACCAGCGGTATTGCAACAATAGAAAGGAAGTGACTTATAGAATGCATATTTGATATTGTGAGCACAATACTTAACACATTTCCGAAAATGCATAATTCATAGCAGAATACATGATTGTGATCTAAACTCTCCAACTCTGTATCCCTCAATAATATACATTTTTAATAGGTTTGAGCCAAAATGGTATTTCAAATTCCTTGCTAATTCATATTTGATAGTGTTTTGAACAATACCTAAGTGAAGGAAATTTATTTTTTAGTGTGAAATACCCGATTTAAACTCCCATTTTGTGAGCCAGATTGCTTATCCATTAGCCTGCTCTTTCCAAATATGCAATACAATCTATTACATGCATTTATTTGTAAACATTTTCCTATGGTTTTTTATTAATGTGAACAATGAATGCTGTTTATAAAAAATGGGTGATAAAACATATCTACATACATAAGGCCTTTCTTTAGATTATTGAACTACAGAGAGATGCAGTTCTTTTGCACTGTGCACAGCTGTGGAAGTAAACAATCAGCAAATGCATTCAGCATAAATAAAACTTGTTTAGATAATTTTAAAGTTCTCAGACTTTTCTTGGAAAATTCGGTGATCATGAGCTCTAGAAACCTCAGGCTCTCTTGGCAGTGCTAATTGGAAACAAGATTCCATTATCTGTCATTAGCATTCATTACTTGCAAACAACATGAAGTGTAATTTAGTTAAGTACATGCACCCACCTGAAAGCAGGATGCAATACATTTTATAAAGCAGATAAGATTAGGTCATTAACAGCTTTTCAGCTTTTACTCCTAAATTTTCAAAGCATTGCACTGTACTTTAACACCAGGCTTCTGCAACACAGAGGCCTTGATGTGCTGTGGCTTAGACTTCAGTAACCTTCTACATGTACCACTTGTAGAAGTATTGGTATGCACAGGACTAGGAATCTTACAAGCAGTTTAATTATTTTTATATCTCAAATGGCTTCCAATATCCAAACATCCAATGTAATTCTTGTCTATCTAGATGAAAAGTTTGCAACAAAGATGTATGATTCTGTCCTCATTCCTGTTCTGTGGACAAGAAAATTAATAGTGCATATATTGTTAATCTTCATAACCATAGCATATTGATGCTTATTTTTAACATAAACATGGGTTTCATTAGTGCTTTTGAACCCGTTAGTTATAAAGATACGGGATTAAGATTTCCATAAATTGTGACATCTTCTTTTCAAGCAGAAAAAGCCAGGTCAGTTCCAGTAAAAAAAACACAAAAAGATGTTCTTTTTTGGCTCCCTGAGCTGCCGTCCAATCTGAATTCTGTGGTGCTCCTATGATATAAGAAGAGCCCAAATACAGAGGCTGTGTATCAACAGCAACCTTTAAAGCTAAAATAGGTTTTTAACCTCTCGTTAACTGGGGCTTATCCAAATTGACATTAGCTAAGGAAAACCAAACTCCAGTTTGACTGTGCCAACACCCATGGGAAACCACACAGCTTGTTATCCAAAATGCTGTGGAAAATGGTGCTTTAAGGTGGTTGAATTAAAGAACCACAAACAAAAGAGTTAAGATTGAAGCCACAAACTCCTGACTTTTGAGCCACCTCGGGGAAGTGTGATGTTCACCATTCAGAGATGATCAATGGTGTTAGATACAGGAAATCACAATATTAATGAGTAGACTGCATTGGCCTTTGACCAATCTCCTCCTGCACCTGCAGGAAGCTGCTGACAAGAGACCAGGGGTTAGCAACATTACCATCTGGCTCCCTGGCTACTCTTACAGCTTCTGCAATACAAGGCAGCAGAACATTGCAAGAACTGAAGAACTTGAGTCCTTCTTCTTCTTGTTTTCTTTTTTTTTTTTTTCCTTCCTTTCTGTCTTTCCATCCTTTGCTCTTAGTTGCTGAGAAATGCACTTGACTTTTTATTTTCAAATTGTGGACAACAAAATGTGGTTGCAGCCATACAATGGGCACACTAACAGCCAAAGCTGAAACGTACAAGAAAGGGTTAATTTGCTTTAAACGTTGCTAACGTGGTTCCATATAGGTGAAGTGTGTTCTGTAATTTGTCCTAAAAGGTGCTAAGAAACCTTTGATTAAGACCTGTTGAGCTAGAACTTTAACAGATATTTTCTTTCCTGTAAAGAGATTATTACATCTTATTTTTTTCTCTTAATGCTTGTACTTTTTAACTGGGAGAGTATATTCTAGAATATTATAAGAATCTTTTATTGGGAAATGTCTGGGAAAGAGCTAGTGAATCTAGAAAAAAGGCTTTTGATCACCCTTGGAGTTCTAACTCTGCCATTAAATACTAATGAGGCTTCTTCTGTGAAATACTTGAATTGGCCCAAACTAGAGATTCAGCTGATGCCAGTGGAGCTCCATAGTTCATACTCATCATCAAACAGATGAAAAAGTTTCATACTGGCCTTTGAAGCAGTAAAAATAACTTGAGACACTTCCTGCTTTGTGTTGTGACACCCAACAATGTGAGAGTGAGCCAATATTGTGGTTTAGGATTGGCACTCTTTGAAGAAGAATTCCCAGCCTTTGCTAGCTTGCAATCAGCATCTGTACTTTATCTATACATATTGATACAGATAAATGAAACTTTAACACTCCTTATAGATATATCCCAGTCTGAGTTAGGTTCAGACAACAGATTCTTGAGTCAAGCTAACACCCATGATAATACACAAGATATCTAGAGATGGGATTCAATATTTTAGACACACCTCATTCTTTTTCACTTCCTCAAATGGATCCTTTGAGATCTTGGTCTCCTATCACCCGTTATCTTCCTCTTTCTCAATCTCATTTCTGTTGTGTAATCCTTGGAGTTTACAACTATCAACATCGATAATTGATACAATCAAAACCTCAGCTCCTGTGCTAACAGGATCCTGTCTAACATTACTGCAGTCGATTTATGTAAGACTGCATTTGTAATGCTTCTCCCTCCTACACAAGGGAGAAAGCAAGCAGGACTTAACACATAGCTGGCCATGAAAGAAAAGCTATTTACACAAAGCATTATGCTTCTGCTTGGGAGACAGGTGAGCGATATTTGTATTCCCATGAACTGCAAAACATGTAATTTTTATAAAATAATATAAATATAAATAAAACAATATTTCATAACATATTGTGGAAATGTGTGATTAAAGAAATAATCCTCCTAAGAATCTGAAGCTTACTGGAACATCTGTACTTAACAGAACATTATATCTATAGGAGAATTCTTTTGAGTAAAGGATTGAATAAATTGAGTAAAGGATTCAGCCTTAAATCACAAATACAGTCCTATACTAAATAAACCTTTACAACTAATGGAATAATATGGTGAACATTTTGGATAAAGTCTCCCTTCTTCTGAAAGCTCAAGTTTGATTGTACCCAATAATTTTAACAGAGAAGAATGTCTCTGTTACAATACTCCCTGGATTTATTTAGTAGCTTACAATACGCCTGAGGTTAAACTAGATCTCATCTTTTTTCAGCATTTTCCTAAATTTGATTTCATGCTACAGCAAATCTGAATTAATAAAACAAAATAAATAATGAAGCCAGTAGAATTATAGAGTTATTGTGGCGGTGTGCTCTCTCCCTTCCCTCCCCGCTTCTACCCCATTCCCTGGCTCCTGCTCAAGCCATAACCATCAGTGGGAGCTGTGACGAGTTGCACCTGGACTTTGGGGGATGGCTGGCAACACAGCCAAAACAGTGTCCGATGTGGGGACCTAGATATTTTGCTCCCATGCAAATATGACTGTAGGTCAATCATCGTACTCTTTAAATAGTGGACAGCCCAAGAGACCTTTGAGCTCTCCTGTATGGTAGCGGGCTGCATGCCAGGGTCTCCCCTGGGGTGGGGACACTCGCTTAAGGTTACTCCTTGAGGTTAAGAGATTCCTCACTGCAACAGATTCTCAATAAGTGACTAATGGCATGCTAAACTCTGAAATCTTAGCTAAGTGATATAAAGGAAGGATTGCACATATATAATCCTTTAGACATGAACTGTTGACCATGTCTGGGACTAGGATTGGATCCAGCTGCACCTAGACTCCTCTCTGAGAAGGAGTATAGAAAGCAAGAGGGGCCTTTCTGAACCTCATGACTCAGTGGGATGGTCTCCCAGACAGCTTGTCTAACCCTGTCCTCTGTGTGGTAAATAATCAAGTGTACCTTGCCACTGAATCTCATAAAGCTGCACATTTACTACTAACTTTGTTAAATCACTGTTCAATATTAATAGTTATTTCATCACTCCGTCTTACAAGCGAAGTTAATCGCTATACCCATGACAGTTACACAAGCACTGGAACGGAGACATCATAATTGCAAGATGACTTTGGGCTCTGAAGTTTTTGCAATATTTGAAATAGAAACCAATTTGCCATTTGCTTGCTACAACCACAGACACATGGGGATTTCTGTTCACATATTCTGCATTCTGCTGTACTTTTCCCACAGACACAGAATTACAATTGAGTATTTCAGAATATCATACAAAATGTCTGCAGACACAATATTTGCAAAGGAAATGACACAGAATTTTAAAAATCCTACCCAGTTTTAGAGGAAAAACTTTTCTGTAAGAGTAAAGAAATTTGATTCCATTTTGCTCATTGAATCAAATAAATGAGAAGTGGCATTTGCAAACAGTTTCTGATGATCAATGCTGCAATAGGATTTATGTATCTGTGCAGACACATAAAATGCCATATTCTAGGCTTCCCACCTTGATTGATTTCAACAGATTGGAAATAAAATACAGGAAAGTGCCGGGTCCTGCACTTGGGCCACAACAACCCCATGCATAGCTACAGGCTTGGGGAAGTGTGGCTGGAGAGCTGCCTGGCAGAAAAGGACCTGGGGGTGCTGGTCGACAGGAGGCTAAACATGAGCCAGCAGTGTGCCCAGGTGGCCAAGAAGGCCAATGGCATCCTGGCTCGCATAAAGAATAGTGTGACCAGCAGAAGTAGGGAGGTGATTGTCCCCCTGTACNGAAAATCTTTATTTATGAACAGGTGGATGTAAGCACAAAGCCAAAATGAAAAAGACAAAGTATAAATATAATGCATACTGCTTAAAAGGTGAGAAAGGGCACAGCAAAGAAAATAATACTGAATATCCCATTTTACAAAGAACCAGTGTAACCACTCTACCTATTGCAGCTTGGTTTATATTTATGTGTATTGTACTATATAGTAATATTTTGATAGTGAAAGAGAAGTGAGTAAACCTCTGATCATATAATAAAAAGATTTAACCATGTAATAATCTCCTAATTAATTAGTGATTATTCATGGGCCTCTCTAGCCATCTTTTTTAAACTAAAGGCAAAATTATTTCATTTAACTGTGGATAGTTCTCTCCACAACTAGTCTGCAGGAACGTTTTACAAAGCTAGTAGTCAGAAACAGTGGGACTGGTTGATTAAATAAAGGAATCTAATTATTGCTTTAAGCATTTACTAGACTCAGTCTAGATTGAAGGAAGATCATTGATGTCTCTCAGTTTTTTCTTTCTGAATGCATCAGAACACATGAATCTGAAAAAGCTCTTCAGCAAGTTATTAGGAAAGAGAGCATGTGAATACTATTGTAAGTTTCTCAGTGGCAACTATAAAGTCTTTGTCTTAACACTGTTCAGAGATATTTGCTCACTAGTTCTTTGGTATTCAATTAAACAGCCAAAGACCTTTGTTTTACCCTGAGTATTTCTGCCATCTTTTCCTTGGAAAACCTTTCACAGCATTATAGCAGGGATTCAACTGGAGGGAGGGTAGGTGTTTGGGCACCTCAGGGGACATTGAACTATACAACAAGTTTTAGGTACAAACACACTAGGGACACTGGCAAAAGATAGAATCTTCCTAGAATTGTGATAGCTCTCATTTGAAGACTGAAACCAGAAAAAGGAATCAGAACTTACTTGTTGTACAACAGCCATTTGTTACTGACAATGTTTTTCTGAAGTAACTCTTCTAGTTAGATTTTTGAGAAGTGTTGAAAAATTTAAAAAAAATTCCCAAAAATGTTTCTGCACAAAATGGAATGTAAGAGTAAATTCTGTCATGCACTTAGAAGATTTTCAGGAATTTTGATTCAAAGATATTTGAGGAACACATAAGATTTTCAGTTGTGCAACTCTAGCACAGTAATGTGTTGATTAGCTACATGGAATTCTAGACTTTACAGTAATATTAACGAATTAATGCTGTTACATCACTTACAAGGACAAAGGTGGCCTCAGCTATCACATCAGTAAATGCTATGAGCAGTCTGAATGCTGCACCTATCTGTCCCTTAGATTCACAGCAGAAGGCTTTTAGCAACTCAGTCTTGCAGGATCGTGGGAGATTTATTTAATGTTTTCATGATTACAGATGTCAGTTAAAAGGCTGACAAAACAGGTTTTGTGTTGTAATTTGCACTAACTGTTGTTGCACTGTTGGACAAAGTTTATGTCAATACTTTAAAAGAAACTTATAAGAAAATTTATGTTTTATATGAGTTGGGCATCATATTAATTTCTTCTGCAGTGGCAAATAAAATTAGTATAACTCTTTAGTCTCTTGATACTTTTGTATCTAAGATTTTTTTCCCCTAATGAATTTTGCACATTTTAAGCAAAATTAAAGAAACAGTCTAAACCAGAAAGTTTAGACATGC
>VZTM01010938.1:6584-42307 GCA_013400555.1 Jacana jacana | reverse complement strand
GTCTGCAAGTATTTTTGACCCAGACTATGAGGAAAAGTTTTCCAAGCCTGGAAGTCATCCCCCATTTGATGACTTTAATTAGATGTTCATGTAATAAACACTGGGAGGGGCTCGGTTTCTCTTGGATTGCATTTATCACACTGGGTACAAGCAAGAAGTACAATCTGGAAACGAGAATGTACCTTCACAGAATAATATGGGGTTGGAAGGGACCTCTGGAGATCATCTAGTCCAACCTGGTCCATCCAGAGCAGGTCTCACAGCAATGTGTCCAGGAGAGTTTGAATGTCTCCATGTCTCTAGAGAAGGAGACCCACCACCTCTCTGGGCAGCCTCTGCCAGGGCTCTGCCACCCTCACAGCAAACAAGTTCCTCCTTATGTTTAGATGGAACTTCTTATGTTCAAGTTTGTGCCTGTGTCTTGTCCTGTCACTGGGCACCGCTGGAAAAAGACTGGCCCCATCCTCCTAACACCCACCCTTTAAGTATTTATAAGCATTGATGAGATCCTCCCCTCAGTCTTCTCTAGACTAAAAACAGACCCGAGTCCCTCAGCCTTTCCTCATTAAGAGAGATGTTCTAGCCCCCTCATCATCTTTGTAGCCCTCTGCTGTACCTCCTCCAGCAGTTCCCCCTCCTTCTGGAACTGGGGAGCCCAGAACTGGTCCCAGTGCTCCAGATGGGGCTTCAGCAGGGCAGAGCAGAGGGGCAGGATGACCTCCCTCCAACCTGCTGGTTACACTCTTCCTGATGCCCCCCAGGATGCCATTGACCTTCTTGGCCACCAGCACATTGCTGGCTCGTGGTCATCCTGCCATCCAGCAGGACTTCCAGGTCTTTGTCCTCAAGAGCTGCACAATACTTTCACAACGCTCTGTTAGGAAAGGTGCTGCCCCACCTCACACTGGGAAGACCATTAGATGGTGCTGCTTATGGAAGTTCTCCTCGTGGAACAGGACCTGCAAACCTTTCTGGCAGGGCTCCCAGGGACAAACAAATTTTATGGTTATTCAGTAACCAAAAGGAAAAGAAAAAAACCAACACAGAGATGGTCATGGTTTTTGAACGCAGTTGAAGACCAAATCTGGGCCAAAGGCTGTAAATTTCCCATCACTGGATTACAGGCTGATTGTGTTCACTGGAAGAAGGGACACAAAGTCCATGGCTTTGCCGTAGGCTTGTCCCACCAGGAAATGCTGCCCTGCTCCTATCTGCTTGCAGCCCATTCTAGGGATGGATTTAAAGCTGAATTCTTATTTTTTTTCCTTATTTCTTATATCTGCATAATTCAAATTGCTTCTTACATACCAGTTTGCTAATACAGTCCTTCTGTCACCAGGCTTATCCAAAGCCTTTGTGACTCCTTACTGGGAGCTTTCCCTGATTCCAAGGAGGTACAGACTCTATTCCTCAGCCCCCTCTAACATGTCCTTCCAACCCTTCCAGGACCGGACACACCAGCACCGTCGTTGCCTCCACCAGTGCTCACCTATCCTCACCAGTTAATGGTTAGCCTGGGCTCCCCCTGTCAAGTTAAATGGCTGTAACCACATCCTGCTCACAGGATAAATCATTCTTTTCCTCTTTGAAGGCACCTTTGACACGTCAAAGCTCATAACCCCATTCAGCTCTCCGGATTAAACTCCTCCAATTCTTTCCCTCTTTCCTCTTAAGACACATCTTCAAGACCATCTGCCCTTGTTACACCCTGGCCAGACTTTACTAATTGGGCTGCAGCTTTCTTAAATGGTGGTACCTGACCTGAGCACAGCACTGGGAAGCCTCAGCTGAACTAGGAAGGAGCAAGGATTACTTGGTGCTTACTAAGAATTCCTGCTCTGTCACAGAACAAAAGTGCTCTCTGCAACAGCATCACCACCAATTCCTTGATTGCTGCTCTGTTCATTTTCTGCAGAACTGCTAAGAAGCCACTTTCTATCCATAACTGTGCAACTGGATGCTCCCATTTCACCGAATCATGGAATGCTTAGAGTTGGAAGAGACCTTAAAGATCATCCCAGTCCCACCCCCCTGCCCTGGGCAGGGACACCTCCCACTACACCAGGTTGCTCAAAGCCCCATCCCTGGCCTTGAACCTCTCCAGGGATGGGGTAGACAGTTTTTCTGGGCAACCTATTCCAGTGTCTCACCAACCTCACAGCAAAGAATTTCTTCCTCATATCTAACCTAAATGTCCCCTCTTTCAGTTTAAAACTCTTACCCCTCATCCTATCACTACAATAGCACTTTTCCACATCCCTTCTTTAGTCTCACACCTTTTCTTCTGAATCTGTTTCTATGATCTCTCGAAATCGTGTGGAATCCCAACCCAGCTTGCTTTCAGCCTTCCCTGCTTAGGGAACTTCCTTCAAAACTTGCTTGGAAACCCTGCTCCACATACTGCACACACCAGATTCAATCTTCAAGCAGCAGGAGGTTCATCCATCCCTTACCTTCAGACCACCCCCATTTAAAATGGACAGGAAGGAACTGGCCCTGACACACAGACTTACAGCAACGACCTCGTTCCCCCAGGGCAGAAGCAGAGTAAAGTCACTCCTTCCACAATATGTTCTTTACACCCTTACCTTTAATTTTCTGTTTGTACTCTTCTGGTCGGTGGAGGTACATGGCTGCAGCGTCACCATTTAGAGGATCTATAGGGTTGGGATAGGCCAGCAGCTGGGGCAGGAACGATTCAAATATATTGGTGAGATCTGCAAGCGAAAAGGCACAGTTGTTCATGTCCACAGACTCAAGCGTCAGCCTGAGTCACCACCCTGCAAGCACAGCAGCACAAAGCTTCAAGGGCAAAAGCACTGAAAATCCAGGCATGAGTGAAAAATCACAGAATCTCAGGGATTAGAATGGACCTTGAAAGATCATCCAGTCCAATCCCCCTGCCGGAGCAGGAACACCCAGAGCAGGTCACACAGGAACACCTNATGAAGGAAATGGCATCAGGGAAAGCACCCAGGGGGCTGATAAAGGAGCTTCTGCTGCTGCTGGAGGTGACTTGTAGCTCCTCAGCTGATGGCACAAACTACTCAACATCCCAGCAACGTGGAGACAGGTATCTGTGGGTTAAGCAAAAAAGTGGGAGGACACAACAGTGTCTTGTTTCTCACTGAGGCTCCACCCTGGCTGAAAAAAAAATCAAACCACACCTAAAACCAAAACAGGAAAAAATGAAAAACAAAGCACCTGAGCTTCACCTCTCCCTGAATTCTTCTATTTCTACCTCCTTCTGTTGCTGTCTTTAACTGTTTTACGCTCCACGACTAAATTTATGTATCTCAGGCAAGGAGCATCTTCCAAAGCGCTTAAATGATTATATGTTAATAGAAAGAGCAATCAACAAGTCCCTCCTCCGACTCAAAACAATTTGCAGAACGTGAAGAGCTCACATTAACACCTTGGTGCCAGTTGGCATCTGTCACTAAACAATCCCCAACAGGGAACATCCTTCTGGTGCCGATGAGTAATTGTGGATACACACGAAACCCTCTTCCCACATCCCTGCCACAACAAGCACCGCTCTTCGTCGGTGGGGGTGTTCAGGAACAAGCCCCTGCATCATCATTCCTCCTCAGGACCTTTGGCAGGACCACAAAAACCCACCCAGAGCAGAGATGAAGCCCCCAGTGCCAGGGCTGTGTGCCAGGTTTCGCCTTACCTGCCGGAGAGCTGCCGACCAGCGCTCCTTGTGTGGGGTTCTCTGTTGGGTTTTGTTTGTGAATATTCTATACATCTTTTATCAGGATCCCCCTTCTCTCACTAATTAAAAGGAGTGTCTTTTTCCTGGTGGCAGAGAAATCCTGCCTGTGGAGGAGCACCACCAGTCCCCTCTAGCACGGATCAAAGTAAAGCTGCCAGAAGAGAAGCCCAAAAGCTCCCTAGGATCCACCATGGGAGCTCAACCATCAACCATCTCAACCTGCCTCTTAAAGGAAGGTGTGACTTCTCCTGAGCCCAGCCATCACTGAGCCTTGTGGAGCTGCTAAATTCAACCAGATCTGACAGGGGGCAAGGACCTCAGAGCCATTAACATTCTAAAAATCCATCAAAAAAACATGGGTGGGCAGGTATGGGGAGAGATCTCCAAGTGCAAACAGTTACTTCAGCTCCAGAAAACAAGGCTCCAATTCCACCCCCAAAGATACAGCCTCAGAAGAGCCACACAGTAGATTCAAGCAGACTACCCCTTCACAACTACCCCACGTTACCACCTCTGAAGATCTACCAACAGGAGGTACTTTCAGGGCTCGCTCAAGAGGATTAAAGGAGATTCAAGGTTTTACCAGTTATTCCCTCCTGCATCAACATGTCTGGGATGTACAGACACCGAGTTATGGCTACTTCAGTTGCCCATTCACCATAAACCCTGCTGAGCAGGAGAGGCTGTGGTTTTAGATACTCAGGAGCGCAGGGTTCATCACAGCTGACACTGCATCACCCAACTGCAAAAAGCAATGGCATCGACTGCCGTGGGCTGGCACGCTGAGCAGTGCCACCAGCTGCTTCTGGGGTGAAGCACAACAGCAGCCACGAAAAGGGACCACAAAACCTGGTAAGAATGCTCTGTAAGAATATTTTCTGCCATGGCAGTGGCCTTGGTAAACCAGTTAAACCTCCTGGGGATCTGGTTCAGACACTGTCAGGAAGAAGTTGATTTTAGTTTGTGAAGCCACCCGTTCTTGGGTGAAGTCTCTCCAGATTAGGCTTAGATCTTGGCTCTTTGTGGCCATGAGACACCTAAACTCTAACATAGGCTGAGCAAGTAGAGCCCTGGGAAGCCACCATAGCTCACAGGACACACTGCATGGATTTTTCTTTAAGAAAACTCAGTAATTTCCCCTTTCTTTTAGATCCCCCAAAGCGGCACTGGCTTAACAGGAACTAGTTGAATGCCTGCTGGAAGCTTAAGGACAGCACTAAGGACTTGAAACTTCATTAGGGAAGGACAGGGAATTTAACCACAAGGTCCTCAGGAATTTCTTGGTAGCTACTCTGGGTCTCTTCCACCTGAGTTGCTCCTGGAATTATCTGACCCATATATCCTCTACCAGCTCAGGAGTACTCTGCTTTCAAAGAGGTGACGGTCCAAAGAGCACAGCTGTGCTGAGAGGCACCAGGAAATATTATTTCCCCCTTTTCATTTCATGGTCAGAAAGGGGCCACCTCCTGATTTCACTGGAAGTGAAGTGGTGATGGTGGCACCCTTGTCTTTGACGACTTTTGAGTCAAGGAGCAGAGGACACCCCAGCGTCTTCCCTGCAGCTTCAAAGCACCCTGCAGCAAGGCAAGGGAAATCTGCAGGAAGATGACTGTCAAATGATGCTCTTAATGCCAGTTTCCACCAGTTACTGTGGAAGATGCTCTGTACAGAACACACACCTAATACCTTCAAATTTCCTAACACCCATCGCTGATATCGCAAAGAAAAATGCTGGTTTTTACAAGCTTGCTGATATTAATACATTATAGTTAAATACCCAGCTGGTTTTTCTACTTTTACAAGCAACAAAGATGACAGAAATACAGCAGTGCTCGTTAGGAAACCTCTCACACAGGAAAACCTTCCTGTAAAACTGGAAGTAGTGCAGGAACCCCACTGTGGCCGTCGGTGAATTCGCGCTGCAGAACAGGGAGGTTTATCCACACGCGACTTCCAAAGCCAAACCCAGATGGGCCAGAGCACAAAAAAACCCCAGCCTCACCGTTACACTGGAGTGATTTTATTTTCTCAGTCATCCCCAAGATCTGCAGGTGGCATTTAAGGGCTGGAAGAACAGCCCACGCTGCACTGCCCTGGATTCTGCTACCGACCGAAGCACGCGGGTTCATCCCCAGCAGAAGGCTTGGTTTGCTAAATACGGCTTTAATTCCTCCCACCTCCCATCAGATCCTCCCAGGACACAAAAGCATCCTCTTCCTCCAACAGCAACACCACCTGGGTCAGGGCTACGCTCACCTCTCACAACAAAACCCACGTGAAGTGTAGCCCATACAACCGCAACCGGAGGACCTCAAGGCATTCTGATGAGGAGTTAAAGTTCAACAAGTTGCTATAGCAATTTCCCATCTAGGATTCACCAAATCTGGCATTTCCTCACAAACTGTCCTTGTAAGGAAGGTAAAGTAGCTTGTCTCTCTAGCAACTGCTTCAAAGCTTCAACTTACAGAGGTAAAAGCAGCTTTTTTTGTTGTGGAAGAAATGGGAAGGATGTGATGTGCGTGTTCCCTGAACAACCCTCCACAAAGCACAACTGGAAGATGTGAAGAAATTCACATTTTTAAAGTGCAGCCAACCCAGACGAGATACTCAGCTGTATTCCTTTTAACAACCTCAGCTTTCTCGAAATGCTGGTTTTAACAGGTCTTCAGCGACCAGCTGATGCTTTTAGACCTATTAAAAAGGAGAATTATAGCCAAAAACCAACCTAATGGGAAAGCCAAAGCTGTGCAGTCATCAGATGCCCCACCACCTCCCAGTCTGCAAAGAAACAATGCTGCCACGACGAAGAGGAATGGGTTCTGGTGCCACCTTCTATAGACGTGGGATCACAGCCTCGTGCACAAAGAACATCAGCTCCAGTGCAAGCACAGAACAGGGATGGGGCAGCTGGAACTAGGTTTCACTTCAGACATTGGGCCTCCTTCTCATTTCAGTGCTGAATCGTGGCTGTGCAGTTGCCCAGCGTTGTCTGCCAAGGGGTCGAGTGATCCTTTGTGAGGTTCACGGAGTATTTTTGCCTCCCTGGCAGACAAACAGCTTGGGAAAGTACATTCACGTGAAAAACCATGATTTTTCACCCAGCTCAGTGAGGAGCCTAAAACTTCAGTTAAAAAAAACCCCACAAATTGGCCTGAGATCATGTGTCTCCAACAAAGCTGTGTTATGTTAACACACCAAATATGGATGTTCACGTGCTCAGCTTTCGGGGAAATGCCAAAAACTCACCGTAGAGAGCTGTCCAAGTTTGATTGATTACATCTAGACATACAGTTCCTGACCTGAAACATATGGAAAGGATGGAATTAAACACAGTCACACTCACAAATACTCTGGGGATTTAATCTAATCTACCCCCTCCCCTTCCCTTGCCCTGCCTCTGCCCCCCAGTTTCAAAGAAGCTACGATTTACCCTTCTCTTGTGCTTAACAGAGGGGCAGCCTTTAACTACATGAACCTTCAGACTCTGCACAAAAGGAAGTAAATTGGAGCCTTTACTGAATTAGTCGGTCCATATAGGGCTCTGCTGGAGAGATTAAAGCATAGGTGGGCTCCCCTTAAGCTTTGACTGAAATAAAACATGGCAAAACATCCTATGCTTTGAAGAATTTTTAGTCCACAGGCGTGGACTCCAGCTAAAGAGGGAGCCAGGGCTTAGCTGATGCTATTGTTTCTAGAAAGCCAACAAGGAGGGGGACCAGCAACCTCAAATTTTCTGTAAATGAAGTGTGTTGCAATAAGAAGAGCACATCTTCAAGACAGCAGTTCCCCAGTCTTGCCCACAGCCTAAACTACTCCCGAAAGTTAACTTGTGACGTCGTCTTCTCCTAGCAAATCCCTCACTCTGAGACTGATGAAAGCGTTCTTCAACTCATCAGCACATTACTGTGAAGCCAAAATACAGTTACAATCAGACAAAGCCCTTAGAAAACAACAAAACAAAACTGAAAAAAAAAACCAGTCAAAACCCAAACAAACCACACACTGGGGATTTACTTACGCTTCGTCAATGTTGGGATGGAAAATTTTATTCATGAATCCTGCAAAGAGACACATTGGTGAATAGGAGAAAACAGCCAAAGATAGGGTTGTTTTTTTTTGCTTCTACATGAGAAGTCTGGAATTTACTGAACAAGGCCTCATCTCCTATCAAAGAAAACCCAGCCTCAGCTATATGTAGCTAATGTAACCCTTAAAACAGCCAGGCATCATTCTGACCCCAGGGTCCTCAGCCGTTCCCTTGAAATTCAGCAAACCCCCTCTCCTGACAGCACATCCCCACCCCAAAGCTTTGGTGTTCCAGTATGCCCATCACCACGGTCCAGCACCCCCATGGGATGTCTGAAAGTCACAGGGATCTCTTGAACAGACTTTAAACACAAAACTTAAGAGTTCAACGCTTGCATTAAGATAGGGGTTTTTTTTCTTTAGTGTCTCCATAGTAATTTTCTATTAATTTGAAGTCACAACATCAGTCTACACTTGTAACTCCAGGGGGAGAGACTGGTGCAAAGAGCTAAAACTTCCAGTTTTGTGTCAATCCAGCAATTCATTCATTGGTTGGTACCTCTGGTCTCCTAGAAAAGAAAACAGCTCAGGTGCAAGGCCTGGAAATAAGAAAACTCAGCTTTGTCCATGTTGCAGACTTCTAGATTTGATAGTGCTTCCCTTGTTCTGATTTGCAAATTAAATTGTTTTAAAAAAAATAATAATAACCCTGGGGTTTAAAGACTTGTAACATCATGGCAGAAGATGGCTCACACATGTGTATATATGTATTTTTATTTATATATATATATTTATCAGACACAAGACTATCTGATAGCAGCAGCTCAAGGTAAGCTGTGTTTTCCAGCTGTTTTCCAGCTGCCTACTTTAACCTCAAGTTCAAGACAGATGGGACCTGACAAAACACCCCCTTCTTCTCCCACAAAGAGGGCTTATAAACCAAAGACATTAGAAGAATGATAACATCACCCCTCACACCATCCACCCCAAAAGCAAAGCTCAGTGTTTCAGGAGATGGCTGCGAGGGGACGCAGAATCCGGCTTCCAAACACCTCCTGTTCCTTTCAATAGGAGGAGCCCAAATACCTGGGTGTGGGACACGTCTCCAGCACAGAAGGGACACAGCAGGGATCAAAAAACCAGCTTTTCCAGTTATTTCACTGCCAAACAAATCCAGTATTCCTCTATTTTTCTGCTGGCTTGGCCAAATCATTTAGGCTCTGCCCAGCAGGGCTCCTGCAACCCTTGATCAGTCCCAGGTTAAGCTACTTTCAGATTTTAGCATTGGGTTGTGGGGGGGGGGTTGTTTGATTTTTATATCTTTTTTTTCCCCTAAAACATACAATAAAACCTTCTCCCCTCTGTTGCACCACCACCCTGCAGCCTGGAAAGCCCTAAAAACACCACCCATGTGGGAATTGCACCTTTCTGCAATAAGCAGAAATACTTTAGCCAAGGGCAACTATTCCTCCTGACAGAGGAATTTATAGAAATACAAGAAATTTAAGCCTGGGATATTGACTCAAATCCATTAAAAAACAAAAAGCTCCTTCCAAGACTCAAAGCACATGGAAATTTGCTCTCCAGAGCAGCCTGAGAAGCGTGGAAACACGTCACTTCAGCAGATCCCCCCACCTTTATCCAGCTGTTCCAGTCGAGATGCTGCAACGGGGCTGATCTACCCTCTCTGCCCAAACAAGGAGCGATCAAGGATTTGAGTTACAGCCCGGTTCCCCATCTGGGGTAAGAGCTGACATACAGATTTAACTCCCCCCTCCCATTTTTTCCCACCCCCCCTTCCATGTATTATGACACAACTACAGTTTCATGTTTGCTGGTACAGCTTGGATTTTGCATAAATACAACGGGAGGCTGAAATGACACCCAGAGCCAGAACAACCTCTAAAAGAAGAAGTGGGAACCGCAGAAACAACTCCCCGCTAACAAGTGTCTTTCAGGAATACTTTGCTGTGCTTCAGCTTGAAAAACTGAAGCTGCCTTAAAAAGGGAAGCCGTGGCTCCATCAAATATTTACATTATGGCAGCTCTCGCAGGTTTAAATCAGGTCACGGACCCATTGCGTTGGCAGCGGAGAACTGCAGCGAGCACCAATCCCGATTCTAAATCCTGTCTCTCTCTTGGGGGTGTGGGAGGAGGAAAGTTGAGATTCTGATAAAGCAGAATAGAAGAGAGGATGGGGAAAAGACCAGGTGCTTTGAGGAACCTGGTCTAGCAGGAGGCGTCCCTGGGCAGGGCAGGGAGGGTTGGAATTTGATGATCTTGAAGGTCCCTTCCAACCCAAAGCATTCTATGAACGAGAAGATGGTAGTTTGAGGAAGAGGAGGCTGAGGGGAGACCTCACCCCTCTCTACAACTGCTTGAGAGGGCATTGGAGAGAGGTTGGTGCTGGTCTCTTCTCACAGGGAATTAGTGATAGAAGGAAAGGGAATGGCTTCAAGCTGCAGCAGGGTTGGGTTAGGCTGGCCATGAGGCAAGAATTCTTCCCAGCAAGAGTGGTCAGAGCCTGGACTGGGCTGCCCAGGGAGGGGGTGAAGTCCCCATCCGTGACTGTGTTTAAGAGCAGATTAGATGTGGTGTTGAGGGATCTGGTGTAGGGGAGAACTTGTAGAGTGGGGCTGATGGTTGGACTTGATGATCCCAAGGGTCTCTTCCAACCCTATGATTCTACAATTCTAATCACAGACCCGCTGAATTAAACACTCTGCTCTATCTGGGGCAAAGTCCGACCCTCTTTAGCCCAGCCAGACACTGGCATCCCTCTGCCTTCTCTCATTTTGGTTTTCTGAGGATCTCACCTATTTCCCAGGACCTTCTAACCACAGCCACCCGTGGCTGGTTGGAGAAGGCTGGGCTGCAAACCCACCTGTAAGGTTTTGGTCAACTCTTTGTTCACACAATTCAGCATTTAAGCTGCACTGGATATTCAGGGGGAGGAGAAGGTTTTCTGCTCAAGTAGCTCCTGTGTTAGAGATTTTCCTGGACATCTTTGCACTCACCCAGACAAAGAACAATCCCTTCTTTCACATTGTCCTTGGTCTCGAGCTCCACAAATGAAACAATTGTTCTTCAGGAAAGGACAAGAACCTCCTCTCCTCCTCCTCGTTTTCCAGGGTGTTGTCACATCTTCTTGCAACTTTTCAAGGTCCTCCCTGGTCTCATTCTCCTACAGACACAAACTGCCCAGGCCAAGAGCAACTCTCCTGAGCATTTTTCCTTTTCTTGACCCAGAAATCAGCTCAAACCTCTAATCTCCTCCTTTACTTGACATGTCAAGTCACCTGCAGCAATAAAGCACTCCTATTGCTCCAATAATACTGACTTGCTCTGCACTTATTTTTACAAATCCAAAAGACAAAGCAAGCACAACCATCCAGGTTAAAATGTGATTTGGATTTAAAAGGGAAGCCAGGAGTAGAAAAACAACGTCCTGAGCCAGTATAAACTCCAGGACAGATTTACTGCCATAGTCTAGAACACAGCACACCCCAAATAATTCACTGTGCAGGATATTACTGCTCACTCCAGGTGAGCACTCCACAAAGGGAACCAAGGGACAGGGCTCTTGATTTTGGGTTCTCACCATGGCCTGCAGCGTGAAGCTGAAGTCACAGCCTGAGCAGTCGTGATTCCACACGCTGGACCGGCTGTAAACAATTAATTTAGCATTTTAAAAATGATATTCATACTGAACCCTGGAACAGCCACCACTCAGGAAGAATCTGAGCAGCTGAGTGGTTGTGGTCCACCCTCTCCACACAGAGATACTGAGGTCCAGGGGTCGCATCTGGAGGTAAAGTGGGACTGGGTAACATCTGTACAGACGAAAAAGCCTTTGGGTGAGACCAGAATCATAGAATCATTTAGGTTGGAAGAGACCCCTGGGATCATCAAGTCCAACCACAAAAACCCTACAATAAAAAGGGACACATCTGTTCTGATACCAGAAGATGCTGAGACCAATATGAAGATGCCTGACCTTCAAAAACACTGGTAGTTCAGCAATAGCCCTGGAGTAATCACTCCTTGGGTTGACAAAAATCTTTGAGGAGAAGTGCATTTTTAAATTAAAAACCAGCTAACTGAAAGGCTGTCAATCTTCTTTGATGCCACAAACAGGAACACTCATAAAGCTCCAGCAGATGGACATATTCCAGTACAAAATGAAGGCCTCCGTGCTCACACACCAACCGTGGATGGGTCTAAACATCCAGGGCACTGGAGTCACAGTTAGGTCCAAGTGGAGACTCCAAGGGTGGAGCCCTGAGGCTGGGAAGGAGTTGAACAGTCTCCAGGTGAGTAAAAGCATGGAGAAGAGCCAGAGAGAAACTTCACACGTTGATGTCAACATCTCTCTTGAACAACTGCAGACTAAAGCTCCCAAGAAATGGCTAGAAGTCATTGCCAGAACCAACGTGAGCTGCTCTGTCAGCAAGTTCTCCTCCAAGAGACAGATGCCCTGATAATTTGGGAAATGCTGAGGACTCCTCCAAGGCACCTCTCCTTGTCCTGTGGAGCCATCAGAAGAAAGCTCCTGCAAGAGGTTTTTCTGCATTGATTGCTCCCCTATCACTCTGTCTATAGGGCTTGGACTGTGATCTAGAAAGGGTCTCCTACCTTGGCAGAGCCCTCATCTACCATTCAGGCAGAACCAACTCAAACCTTGGGAGATAAGAGGGATCCAAAACCTGGGCTGGACACTGCTTCTTTGCTCTTTCCACACCTCCAGCTGCACAACGCTGGTCCACAGCAGCAGAAAGCTTTCCATACCCCTTGGTGCTTCTCCCTCCAAGTCCAGGAACCGGCTGCAATCCAACAGGCGGTGCTTCAAAACATGGTCTGTTGTTTATCTGAGCTCAAAGTACAGCTGGTTTAAACTGGGAGGTTTAGGTGAGAGGTCCCCCAAAAAGAGACTTTTGTTTCCCTGCAGCACAGCTCTTCAAAGAGACAAAAGTGCTGCTGGCCCTGGTGAAACACGCAAGGAGGAGGCAAAGCAAGGTGCCCCAAGCAAGCACAGCACATTCCAGTCTCTTGGCTTCACATCTTGCTCTCAGCTCCATGGATGACCCACACCAGCAATAACTGTGTGAGGACTTCCCACCAGTTCTGGGGAACGTGCCAGAGTTCAGCTAGTTCATATTCGCTTCCCCATCTCAAACTCACCACTGCTTGCCCACGTGTAGGCTCTCTTTGCTCATAAAAGAAGGCCAGCTGGACACTTCTCTACCTGAACAACTGTGACAGCAGATTCTCCTGTGGTGCCAAACAAAGAGCCAACAGGACAAGTGTATGTGACCACTCTGAACCTCCCAGTGCAGTGAGGCCAACCAGCCTCGAAGTTTTATTTTGAATGAGAGATTAAGGCCTGGGCTAGCAAGGTGGGAAGCTGGTTATGGTCTCTCTGAAGCAAGATAGAGTGGGTTTTAAATCACAGAATATCAGGGATTGGAAAGGACCTGGAAAGATCGTCTAGTCCAATGCCCCTGCCAGAGCAGGTCCACCCAGAGCAGGTCACACAGGAACGCCTCCAGGTGGGTTCTGAATGTCTCCAGAGAAGGAGACTCCACCACCTCCCTGGGCAGCCCCTGCCAGGGTTCCCTCACCCTCACTGTGAAGAAGTTTTTCCTATTTAAGTGGAATCTCCTCTGTTCCAGCTTGCATCCACTACCCCTTGTCCTATCACTGGGTGTCACTGAGAAGAGCCTGGCTCCATCCTCCTGACACTCACCCTTTCCAGATTTATCAACATTCAGGAGGTCCCCCCTCAGTCTCCTCTTCTCCAAGCTCAAGAGACCCAGCTCCCTCAGCCTTTCCTCCTCTGGGAGATGCTCCACTCCCTTCATCATCTTGGTAGCCCTGCCCTGGACTCTCTCCAGCAGTTCCCTGTCCTTCTGGGACTGAGGGGCCCACAACTGGACACCATATTCCAGATGGGGTCTCACCAGGGCAGAGAAGAGGGGGAGGAGAACCTCTCACAACCTACTGACCACCCCCCTTTCTGATAGACCCCAGGATGCCATTGGCCTTCTTGGCCATGAGGGCCCAGTGCTGGCTCATGGGCATCCTGCTGCCCACCAGGACCCCCAGGTCCCTTTCCCCTACGCTGCTCTCCAACAGGTCATTTCCCAACCTCTACTGGGACCTGGGGTTGTTCCTCCCCAGATACAAGACTCAAAATTTCTGCCCCCCCAACTCTCCAGCCTGTCTAGGTCTGGCTGGATGGCAGCACGGCCTTCTGGCGTGTCAGCCACTCCTCCCAGTTTGGTGTCATCAGCAAACTGGTTGATGGTGCACTCTACTCCCTCATCCAAGTCATCGATGAATACATTGAACAATAAATAAATCCCACACCAAATCAACGTGGTGGCTTGGGTGACCCACCCAAGGCTCGGGGCAGAACCAGGAGGACAGAGATCAGCACACGAGAACTTACAATGCAGAGGGGTCAAGAGCAGGGTTTCCTTCTCTGCTTTTTTTAACCACTGGACAACCTACCTAATGGAAAAAGAGCTTCCAAGTACTCCTACAGTGTTGCCAAACAGGCAGATAAGATTAGTCTAAACAATGTTTATTACTTTCCTCCCCCACCCCCCACCCCCTTCAAACACCCCAAACCCTGCAAGGGAACATAGTTGGGTTTTTTTTTGATTTTGAAAAACACATTGCATTCATTTCAGGCACTACCTTCTTGTGTAAGCGATCACAAGCCCGTCCCACGTTGGTCGAGCTTGCTGATCACGATCACAACCCTGGGTTGGTTGAGAAACCGTGGCAGGAGATGGGGGAGAGGGCAGGAGAGCGAGACCTCTGCCCCAGTCCTCAGCTTAGTACCCATTCCTCTCTGCAGACCGGGACAACTGGTTTAGGTCGTGGCTGTTCCCCTATTTGAAGGGCACAGGATCTGCCCGCCTCAGAGGTGAGGCAGGCAGAGGGTGAGGGTTTATCTTTTTTTTAATGAAATTTGGAGGTTATGAGCCCATTCAGAGCACTAACCACCACGTCCAATGTTAGACTGTGTGCTCACCGTGGAGGCATTCACTGCACGGTGGTGGCGTGTGGTGCTGCGTAACGTCAGTTTGCTACCAGCAGAAGTAGAACAGTTTATATTATCATACTCAAACCCTAGTAGCTTTTCAAAACACCACCATAAATAATTCCACAGCAGCTTCAGGAGGGAAAGATGAGGACAGAAAAATATGGCTGTAGCTGATGGAAAATAGTGGCAGAGCCATCGACTCTGGACCTCCTGCTCTGCATGAAACCTAGAATGGTTAGAGTTGGAAGGGACCTTAAAGATCATCCAGTTCCAAGCCCCTGACCTGGCGAGGGACATCTCCCTCCCAACAGACCAGGATGCTCCAAGCCTCATCCAGCCTGGCCTTGAACATTCCCAGGGATCAGGCATCCACAACCTCTGTGGGCAAACTGTTCTGGTGTCTCACCACCCTCACAGCAATGAGTTTCTTTCTGGTATCTAATCTAAATCCCNCCTCCTCGCTCTTTACAACTCCCTGAAAGGAGGGTGGAGCCAGGGGGGTTGGTCTCTTCTCCCAAGGAAGAGATGACAGGACAAGAGGGAATGGCCTCTAGTTGCACCAGGGGAGGCTCAGATTGGATATCAGGAAATATTTTGACACTGAAAGGCTTATGAAGCCTTGGAATGGGCTGCCCAGGGAAGGGGTTGAGGCACCATCCCTGGAGGTATTCAAAAGATGGGTTGATATAGTGCTTAGTGATGGGTTTTTATCAGAGTTAGGTTCATGGTTGGACCAGATGATCTCAAAGGTCCCTTCCAACCAAGACAATTCTATGACTCTAACACCCCAGCTCTCTCAGCCTGTCGGGGTCCTTCTTGGAAGCAGAAAAGCAGAAATCACAAGTTTAGAGACAGGTGCTAAATGCAGTGATTCCTGGGGAAAAAAAACTCCCAACAACAACCACCAACCAACCAAAACCAAAACCCCCAAGCCCCACAGAACCAGCACAAAGCAGTTTTATCACTAAGGTGCACCACACCACCTGATGCCCAGGCCTCAGGGACTGGCACAGAAGGCAGTGAATCCCTGCCAAGTCAAGCTGAAAACACCCACCCCCCATTTTGTCGAGCCTGTTCCCGTTCTCCAACCATGGCAGGGAACCTGCAGAGGGTGCGGAGTTGTGCGTCAGAGCGGAGCAGGGACAGGGATACAAATTACCTTGAGGTGTCTCGTCTTTCCCTTCAGACAAAGCTAAAGCCTGTTTGAAAGGACAAGGGTTTTCACGGCGCTTCGGGGTCAGAGTAAGGATCGAGACACAGAAGGAAGAGCCAGCTGAGAATGGTCACAGGCGATAAGTGACTCATGAAAATTCTAAGCAGCAAAACGTTAAGGCAATCCAGAGGGGGAGCTGAAAGTAAAAATAGCAGCTGCAGTTAAAAAAAAGACAAATTAAACACCGGCCAGGAGAGCTCTGTTAAATCCTGGCTGGAGCCAAACAACGCCGCTCCGTTCCCGTTCTGGCTGCCACCACTGTCTCAACTCTATACATCCATCCACGCACAGGCTTTGGCGTGTGTTTTGTGTACATACTAGGCATTTTGTTTGGCAAAACACTGAGGAGAAAGGTGAAGTAAGAAATGCAAAGTATCTGCAGATAACCAAGGCCAGGGATGGAAGGGAAAATGAGAACTGGGTATAAATACACAGAAGCTATTTGAGAAATGGAGGCTCTGAGCATATTGTACTCAAACTTTGCGGCTGTGGCATTTGATTATTAAGAAACCAGAGTGACTCAGGGCTGGCCTGATATTCCTGCAGATTTTAGCAATACAATAAATGCCACGGTGCTTTCAGGTAAGAGTTCAGTCTCCCAGGTTCACGTTTCTATCGCTATTAACACCTAAGCAGGGCACGACCCTCACACTTTGCTCTTCCTCTCCTGTTTACAGCATGAAAGACCATCAATCTCCAGCTCTTGGCAGGCGTAAGGGCTGATTAAAAACATACAAAATTCACACAAAGTGTTCTCAGGACTTGGGAGCTCCAAAAAGTACTTCAAGTACTTCACAACTCCCCTTTGGAAAAAAAAAAAAAGGCAGGAACAGACTAGGCAGAAAGTTCCCCTGAAGATACTAAATCCCAGAGGGAAAGGGAAAAGTAGCGAAGCGGTGCCAGCAGAGTTACTTAAACCCATCAACAGCTCAAAACATACTGTCTAGGAGAGAGCAGAAAGGGAAGCAAACATCTAGCAGGGGAGTGCTTGGGGTCCTCATAAGCACACAGGGATATTTACATTAACTGAGAAAAGCCTGAAGAGCAGCCACGTTCACCAGCTTCAGAAGGCAACTGGGTATTTTTTCAGGGGTTGGTGGTGTTCTAACAAACTGCTCAAAAGTTTAGGAGGTTTGTTTCAACCCTGAAGATGTGGGTATTTAGGGACCAGGAACGGAGTTAGTTCATCCCCATGGGAGCAACTCAAGCCCAGAGCTGACATCAGGGCCCCAGAACAGAGGGACTTGGACAGACTGGATGGATGGGCCAATGTTAATGGCATGGCCTTCAATGAGGCCAAGTGCCAGGTCCTACACACTTGGGCCACAACAACCCCATGGATGGCTACAGGCTTGGGGCAGTGTGGCTGGAGCTGCCTGGCAGAAAAGGACCTGGGGGTGCTGGTCGACAGGAGGCTGAACATGAGCCAGCAGTGTGCCCAGGTGGCCAAGAAGGCCAAGGGCATCCTGGCTTGCATANGGTGGAGTCCCCATCCCTGACTGTGTTTCAGAGTAGATTGGATGTGGTGTTGAGGGATCTGGTGTAGGGGAGAACTTGTAGGGTGGGGCTGATGGTTGGACTTGATGATCCCAGGGGTCTCTTCCAACCTAAATGATTCTGTGATTCTATGATTCTAACTGACTTGTCTTTAGATTCGTGTTCCTTTAGGATGTGCATTGCCATTTTTATTGTATGTTATATAGTTCCTGCTCATCCCACACCAGTATAGGATCTGCCTGATTACACAGCAAAACCCATGCACTTCCAGTGCCAGAAATACCAGAAAGGTACTGCAGGACACGGTGGAACACTGGAAAACAGAACCCAACAACTGCTCTTTTCACACATACACCAGGATGGTTTAGGTCTTTAAGCAGAGAGGCATTACCTGCACTGTCAGGAGAGCACTGTCAGGAGAGCACTGTCCCTGGGGCAGCATCATTTAATAGACTACAGCAATAATTACCAACCTGAGAAGGGCAGGAAATAAATGCCAGGCGTGTTTGAGAAGGGAGCTGTGGATGAGACAAACCAGCAAATATTTGGCAGGAGAAGAGCAACCACACAAAACAAAGGCTTCTGCAAGAGACCCTAACGGCAAAGAGGACCCTAGCTCTTTTAGGGGTTTAATCAAAGGTCTGCACCTTTCCATGTGACAAACTTGGAACCCACTTTTAAAGCCTCTTCTCTTCAGGTTTCTCAGTCACTCTTGAGAAGAGGAAACCAAAGTTTTCATGTACCTTACACTCAGAGCCATGCTGGGATAAAAAGCAATTTGAACAGATTAGGAAGCAACTATTAGCAGTCATTTTTCAGCAGCAGCTTTCTAGAACACATTGATATGCTTCAAGCCATCATGTTATTTGCAGCAAAAAAGCCCATGCCACATTCAAGCCTGCATTAAGATTTACGAAGATGGAAAGGAAATTTTCGCCTACAGTCCTGGAGGAACAAGGAAAACTGCAAGGACAGCACTTTGGCTTTAAGCTTCAGCACAAAAGTGTAATTTATTAAAGGAAAAGAAGCTGTTGGATTCTATACTTTGTACAAGGCAGAGACTTACACGGACAATTTGAACTCTGCATGTCATCACCACGGTGGGAGCAAGGCAGCACTGAGAACAGAAGGGCTGCAAACAAGGTGTGTGTGTGTGCTCTAGGTGACCTTCCATCCATTTCTGGGCTCCACCATCTCTGAAATCCTTCGCTTTCACCTCTTTACAGATCAGAGATTGCCATGGCAAATTTCTTCCCTACTGGTTGCTACTACCCTTGTGATACCCAGAGCTCAAACTGGCTGAGGACTACTGGGTTAGCACACCCATACTCACTGGAACAGGCAGGCCTGGGAGAGAATAACAGAATAGTTTGGGTTGGAAGAGATCTTAAAGACCATCTAGTTCCAACTGCCTGTCACGGGCAAGGACATCTTCAACTAGATCAGGTTGCTCAAAGCCCTGTCCAACCTGACCTGGAATGTTTCCAGGGATGGGGTACCTTCCACCTCTCTGGGCAACCTGGGCCAGGGTCTCACCACCCTCACAATCAAGAATTTATTCCTGAGACCTCATATAAATCTCCTATCTTTCATTCAGTGTAAAACTGTTTCCTCTTGTCCTGTGTCTCCCCCTCCTTCATCAAAGGTCCCTCTCCATCTCTCCTGGAGCCCCTTGAGGCATTGCCAAAGTTCTCACTGGGACCTTCTCTTCTCCAGGCTGAACCCCCCCCAACTCTCTCAGCCTGTCCTCCCAGCAGAGGGGCTCCAGCCCTCCCAGCATCTCCGTGCCCTCCTCTGGCCCCGCTCCAACAGCTCCAACAGCACCTTCTGATGTTGGTGGTCCCAGAGCTGGAGGCAGCACTGGGAAGGGGTCTCCCCAGAGTAGAGAAGAGGGGCAGAATCCCTCCCCTTGCCCTGCTGGCCACCCTGCTGGGGATAAGGCAGTGAAAAAATATTTGTAGCATCTTTGAGGATCTTGTCTCATTTACAAGCTTGTGAAAGCTCCCAGTTCAGCTGGGACAAAGGCTTGCTCTGGAGCTATCTGTAATGCCAAAACCACTGGTATCAGACATGGCACAGAGTCTGCCTCCAAAAAGCAGTGATGTGGAGATGGGGCTGGCCCAGAGGAAGGGACCTAGACGTCACTCAGTCCCCTGGCTGTCCAGATAAAGCTGGGCTGGGGCAGCAGAAATGGGAACCAGACAAAGAAAAACAAACCTCTTCCTGCAGCCGGGTCGGGAGCTTCCCCGGGTCCTAGCGCTCCCCTTGGCACATCCATTCCCCAGCTCTTTCCTCCCCGCAGCCACGCTTTGCTAAGCCAGCTCTCGCCTCCCAGCAGCTCTTTATTCAACCTGGAATCTCAGCCTCACCCAGGAGGTCACCTGCACTTACACTCACAGAATTGCCTGGGTTGGAAGGGACTTTTTAAGATCATCGAGTTCGACCATCAACCTAACACTGACAAAACCCATCACTAACCCGTATCTCTAAGCCCTGTCTGCCCATCTTTTAAATACCTCCAGGGATGGTGACTCCACCACTTCCCTGGGCAGCCTCTTCCAAGGCTTGATAACCTACTCAGTGTAAATGTTTTCCTGATATCCAATCTGAACCTCCCCTGGCACCACTTGAGACCATTTCCTCTTGTCCTATCTCCTGCTCCTCAAGAAAAGAAACCAAGGCACCCCTCCCAGCAACACTTTCCTTTCAGGGAGTTGTAGAGACCATGAAGCTCTCCCCTCAGTCTCCTTTTCTCCAGGCTGAACACCCAGAGCTCCCTGGGCTGCTCCTCACAAGACTTGGGCTCCAGACCCCTCACCAGCTCCATTGCCCTTCTCTGGACACGCTCCAGCATCTCAACGTCTTTCCTTTCATGAGGGGCCCAAAACTGGACCCAGCACTTGAGGTCACAACTAGTGCCCCATCCAGGGGGACAAGCACTGCCTTAATCCAACTCACCCACAGCATTGTTGATACAGGCCAGGAATGCTGTTGGCCTTTTTGGCTACCTGGACACACCGCTCGTTCATATTCAGCTTCTAACAGCCCTCACCAAGCAGGCAGCAAGAAGAGTCAGTCTTTGGGGAGCTCAGTGAGAGAAAATGAGGTTTTCAGCCTCTCAAACAGAGGCTCACAGGGCCAGAGATGCTACAAAGTGCATTAAGTCCAGTGCTAAGACAGTTGCCACACTTTGGGTATGAGCAAGCTGACAGCAGGGTAGCTGATGTACTAAAGGGTAGGCAGCAAAAGCAACATGAGAAGGGACAGAGCAACCTGAGCAGAAAATAACCTCCTCCAGTCCCACCCAACACTCTCCCCCAAGTTCACAAGGAGAAAGGCCATCCTCGTGGTGTCAGTTCTGTAAACACAGCTGGGCCAACTCTGATCCCAGGCTGCCTTTTATTTCCACTTATCCCACCCAGTGCTAAATAGCCTCCCAAGCCAAATCACCAAAAGGTCAAACCTACCACTTTCCACACAACTAACTGGAGCTCAAATCCACAGCGCTAAGAATACACACCACAAGAGCCTGGGCAACGTTTACCTGCACTGGCTACTGGAAAGAAAGTTCATTTTTGCTTTATGCAAGTAACCTTGATTTCTGATACACACTAGAAGGAGGAGAGAGAAAAATAATATCAAGTAGACCAGCACCAATGCGATTACCAACATGGAAACTGGGGTTTACGTGCTTTCTGAGAGCTGTCTGTAGCCAGCCCACATTTAAGCTCGCCAACACGACGGTATCCTGATCTGCATAGGTTTGTGGCACTTGAGAAGTGGGGAGGGAAAAAAAAACTGACTGGCACCAAATAACACAGTGTGAGTCTTGTAAACTGTGTAACTAAAGGGGTTTGCAGCAAGTTTCAGAGCTGACTCAAGAGGAAGGAGAAGAAGGGTTTGCGTAGCTGCAGCAATACTGCATTGTTACTCAGCTGCAGGCCCGTTTCTGTGGCTCAGTTAAGGTTTCAACAGGAAAAAAAACCAGAAAATAAAAAAAAATTTAAAAAGGACAGCATAATAACCTTTCCCAAAAGGCACAGCTCACATTTGGAAAGAGACACATTATTTCTCACACCAGAGAGAGAGAGAGAGAGATCCTAAATAGAAGGCACTCGTAGCGTAAGGGTCTATTTTAAGAAAGCAACCAATACTTATCAACTCCAAATCAGGATGTTGGTATGGGAAGGGACTCACCTCATCCAACCCATACAGTCAAGTTTCCACATTAGTTCTCTTCAAGCTGTTTTCTCCATTCTGTAAAGCTGCCCAGTGGCTTGAGCCACAAGCACACCCTTCTGACAGCGAAGCGCTGCCGTCACCGAGTTCCCAGCGCTTATTTCATAAGCCAGAAGAGAGACGTTGGAACATCATGCCTCTGCTCCAGTTTTCCAAGCAGTGTTGTCTCTTTTATTGATAGCTCAAGTGACTTGAATCAAGTTAGGTACCAGAAGACACCCAAATTAGATCATTAGCCAAGGACAAAGAAAGGATGGACACAGCCTGAAGAACATTTCCTTATCAAACTTCCTATTTGCTCTCAAAGGCCTTACAAGCCTGACCAGTTTAACCAGTTATAGTTTTTCTGGTGATAGATCCCTGCTTCTATGTTCTTCCACATAAGTGTCACCTCTTCCATGAGGACACAGGTTTCAGCTCCTGCCTTCCCTTCCATCCACTTTTAGAGCACAAGGTCCCAAAAGCAAGGTTCCCCCCCCAACATGCACTGTGGTCTTTGCTCACCATAATACATGGGTCATTTGATATAAAGAGGCTCCTGCACTCACTGTGGTATCCTGCACCTTACCCACAAATGGCCATGTTATTAAAAAATAAAGCATATGGTAGAGGGATTCAGTTCATCAACACACAAACATGTGAGACCAAATCACATTTCCAGCTCCTAACCCTTCAGCCAAAAGAACCGAGCTGCCCCTCTCTGCTTGGCACGCGGTATCTGGACATCTATGGTAAAAGCATTCTGCAAAACTGAAGCAAAGACCTTATGATCGCGCTGAGGGTTGGAGCAACTTCACCTGCAAGAAGGCTGCGAGCAATAACATCTCTCCTGTATAAGCAGTAAAAGGATTTTGACTGAAAAAGTGGTTATTGGTTACCTATAGACGGGGATTTGAAAGGGTATTTATCAGGAAGGTCGACTCTAACTTTCCACACTCCACCTTCATACGGTGCTGCAACGAAAGAAAGGCAGGTATTAGACACTTCATAACTCAGGCAAGAATAAATAGAACCACGGCATTAAGCAAAAACACATCTTTGGAAGAATACTTAGTTCCATCAGGGGGTAAGATTTCATATCAAACCTCCTACGGTAAAAGCCTTTTCCCTGTGCTGCCTGACAAGAAATACATGATTTTAACTGATACTGCAGAAGATCTCAGCACAAAGACACAAGAGCCTTATTAAAAACAGAGACTTTAGAATAAGCTACTTACCTTTAGAGATGTTACTAAATTAAGGCAGGCTGGAGACCTGACTTGTGATCTAGTCACCAGAAAAGCCATCTTAATTACAAACTGGGCAAAAATTCAGATGACTGATGCAAAAAACTTATGAGCCAGGTCTAGAAAAGCTAGGGATCAACAGGAGCAGAGCTGAAGGCCATAGCAAAGGGCTGAGCTGTCCCAGGGCAGCACCCAGCTCTGCTCAGCTCCGAGGGAGGTGGTTCATCTGAGTTAATGCTCACAGTCCTTATTTCTCCCCGCCCTTGAGAGAGAGCAGCCTTCAAACACTGCCACGCTTTGATTTCTCACCCCCAACTTAGATGATTTGCTCATCCCTTCTCCCAGCCCAGAAAAATGTGTCACTCCACCATTCCCCAACACGAGCCACCACTTTGTTTTTATAGAAGGGTTGGGTCATCTACTTACTTCCTTGTGGTCCATAAAACTTCACAACAAATTCGTTGAGTCCTCCTAAGATTGTGACTTCATGTTTGCTCTCAATACTGATACATCGAGTAAAGGAAAACACTTAGTCCAGGAAACAAACCCCGTTTTAACTCAGATACGGGTAATTAGCTAGAAGCCTGTCAAAGCAAATAGTTTCAAACCAAACACTCAAAATATTTTACAACATGCAATTTGAGCATCTTGACACATCTAAGTGACCACAGCACCACAATGACGTCTGTAAGAGCCGATTCCACGCGGTGAAGCATCCCTCCCCCTTGCGTTGAGCAACCTCGAGACGATGCCTCCCTTCCCCTCGGAGCTGCTTAGTCTTTTCCATCGATTCCTGCAGAGCAGAAGATTTAAGAAAATGCTGAATCCCTGTCAGCAACGTATTTGGAAACACATTCGGGCTGCGGAGGGGAGCTAAAATCCAGAAACAGCAACAGCTCTAAAACCTCAGCACACAGACACAAACCCCACCAGGGGCAACGCTCGGAGGTGAAGCCAGGACTTGGAGATCTCCCTTTCTCTCTCCTCTCCAGCGCTGGGGAGACGAGCCACCAAGCAGAGAGAGTCACCCTTGCCAACTGCTCGTATTAAACACTTACTCCCCTGCCCAGATTAGAGGAGCAGCCCTCGCCCCAGCCCCTGCTCTGACAAACTCTGATGAATTCAATTCTCCTTGGCTGCCTTCGGCGCTGTCAGATGGCCTCCCACAGCTACAATGCAAATTAGGGCAATCTCATGGTAATTTGACTTGCAAGACCAAAAAAAAAAGTCCCACGTCTTCGAAGAGGTGGCAGAAGGGCGAGATTATGAGGCACCACCACAGTGCAAAAAGAACAACCTCATTTCTCAACACTTGGAAGGGAAGAATCAAAGCACCAGCGCTTTGGAGAGGAGGGAATACAAACAGAAAGGGCAAGAAATCTTCATCTCAAGCAAGGCTCAGTTAAGACAATTAATGGTGATGTTTCAGCACCCAAGCTTGCTGAAGAATTCGGCCATAAATCAGGGTTAATGGATTGTGAATAATATCCTACAGCAATTACCTTTAATCAATAATCTTAATATGAATTACGAGGGAAGCATCAGAATAAAAAAGGAGAGCAGGAGAAAAATCAAAGGTTTATTCCCACCTGAACTTCAGCTCTGCACCACAGAGGCTGCCCCCGTTTGAGAGAAGGGGGCAAGAGCACAGAACACCGAATAAAAGATCCTTAACATCACAGCGACGAGCTTGGCAGAAACGCTGAGAGGAACTGAAGCCAGGTTCCCTTTCACAACCAACATTTTTCACTCTGATGCAAAAGGTTTTCAGCTTTCAAGGCACAAAACTGGCCCAGGAAGTTTTCAGCTTTGCAGCAATTATGCAGGACCCCCCCCCCCATCACGCACCTTCAGGGAACTGGGCAACCAGTGGCACACACATACACGCTCACTGAAATATTTCCAACCCACCAGGAACAAATAATTCTCAGCTCAGACTTATCCCCAATCTCACATTATGATCCATGAAGTCCACTTAAGGTAAATCACAAACTGCTTTAGGAGAAGAGGCTGCTGTACCTGTAAGTGCCAGTTCAACCCCGACAGTCTGTGTGTGGACCCGTATGCAGCAGATCCAAGCCCCATCTGCGGGGTCCCTCAGGATTTATTACAGTTCCTCAAGCACAATGACTCCCAGTTTGAACCGAGTTTTCCCACAGTGCCAGCTCCAAAAGAGTCTGGGCGCAATGACTTTCTTCCCCTCATTCTCATGGGGAGGGAGAAAAGTTTACAGCGGGTTTATTTTGGCTCTGGAGTTTTCTCGGTTCAGCAGAAGCCGCTCTGCCCGACAGTTAAATGGCAAGTGGCTCGCTGCAGCTGGCAGCCACCCAAGAGCAGCTCACAAAGGGGCAGATCGATGCTTTAACTGCCCCAAGCTCAAATCATTTCTCTGCCAAAAGCCAAAGGGGCATCTCCAAGGGACAAGCTACATCCCTCCAGGTTTCCCCGAGAGTAGCTTCGTACCGAGGAAGCGCAGCTCCTTCCACACCAGACGTTGAGGGACGCTCGTCACCGGGTCTTTTCACGCCACCCAGGACCGTGACAGTAAGTTTTAAACATAAGCTCCACTGAGTTTAAGTTCCTTTGGAAAACCTACACCGCTCATCTAAGGGATAACTCATCCCGGGTTCAGAAACGGGGCTCTCACACAAACCCGCGGCGGATGATGATGCCCCAGAGTGAAACCTTTAATACTGAAGTATGTTAACACTTACAGCAGCTTCGCGGATCAGGTTAAATACAAATGGTTTTACTTAGGGCTAAATCAAGTACCACTTAATAAAAACCAGCTCTCCCAGCCAGATCTCAGAGCAAGCTCCTGAGCAGCTGCAGCTTATACGCTCCTCGGCCCCGCGCGTTAACACCGACCATAAATTAAAGCAGAGCTTTCCACACTCAGATCCAGTCCCAGCCTTCCCAAATTCAAAGAGATACGAGGAAGCAACGTGGATGCTGTCTTGGATTCTTCCCCCTGTTGTGGCAAGGGCTCACTATTCCTACCAAAAAATCCCAGCAAGTGAGTACGGTTCACGAGAAGGGATACGTGTCGGGATGGGGATGCTGCGTTTGGGAATACCCGCACCGTTTATTAACATGATACAGGAGTTTGGGGAGAGACTGAACACAAAGTGGATTTCAGCAATAAAGCCCTTGTATCAACACTGGGGAAGTCTCTGAAAACGCATCAGCAGAACAGAGGAAGCTGGGGAAAGCCCTCTGCCCTGGGCACAAAGTGAACTCCACGTCGAGTCCCAGTTTTCTAACACAAGGACGGACCACTTTCCCCTCTCCACCAAGTTCTCTCTCAAGGTAGGAACACCCAGGAACCTGACACCTCAAAATCACAGAATCACAGAATATCAAGGATAGGAAGGGACCTTGAAAGGTCCTCCAGTCCAATCCCCTTGCTGGAGCAGGAACAGCCAGAGCAGGTCACACAGGAACGCCTCCAGGCGGGGTTGGGATGTCTCCAGAGAAGGAGACTCCACCACCTCCCTGGGCAGCCCCTGCCAGTGTTCACTCACCCTCACCCTGACGAAGTTCCTCCTCATATTTAAGTCCCACTAAGAAGATGACCTAGAGCACTGGTGGGAGTAATCACCATAAAAAAAAAGAGAACATTTACACCCTATGAGCTTGGACTCCAGGAAGATGCTTCTCCATCCCTCAAAGCTGTACCAGTGTATCAGCAGAAGGGACCTGAAAAATGTTTGGAGGACAGTCCCTCTGGACCATGTGGCAGAGAAAGCTCCACCACAGCTGAGGGCAATGTATCACCAAGAACACAGGCTCTGACCCAACTATTTCCTCCAGTTCAGTCAGATTTTTTCCATAAGGGAAGTGTCTTGCAACCAAATCCCAAATGAATCCCATTCCAAACACACCAGAAATTAATCAGATGTTTCAGATTCAAGAAAGAGTTGCCAGTTTGGCAACCAACAGGACTTCAGGAACTTGGTTGTGTCTAAGGCACAACAAACCCCCAACCCTCCCGCATTCAGAGCTAGACAGGGCCTGGTGCCAGATCCTGCAGAAAGCCCCAGTAGCTCCCAGGAAGGAGAAGTGCTCCAGGTCTTCAGAAACCAGAATACAGCTTCAGGAAGCGCCAGGAAAAGAGCACTGAGAATTTGGAGCAAGATTTCCACAATTAAGGTGACCAGACTGTTCACAGTAGTTTCTCCCAGGATTTCTATGTTTCTCCACATAATTCCCCTGGATATCTACGTTCAGGTCCAGGATTCCCATCCACCCCCTTGATCAGCTACTGATGTAAATCTGCACAGAAAGTGCTCAGGACTTCAAAGACACAGACAGCATTTATGGGGAAGACCACAAACCCCTCACCTTCTTTTAGTCTACTCTGTTCCAGATTAATTCCTCCATCCCCACGCTCTGCCACTGCACTTTTCATCATTCAGATTTGACAGAATGGTATAGGGATGGGAAGGGATCTCTGGAGATCATCCAGTCCAACCCCCCTGCCAAAGCAGGTCCTCCTAGAGCAGGTCCTACAGGAACTTGTCCAGGAGGATTTTCAATGTCTCCAGAGATGGAGACCCCACCACCTCCCTGGCAGCCTCTGCCAGGGCTCTGCCACCCTCAAAGTGAAGAAGTTCCTCCTCATGTTGAGATGGAACACCCTCTGTTTGAGTTTGTGCCCATTTCCTATTGTCCTCTCACTGGGCACCACTGGAAAGAAGACAGTCCCCATCCTCCTGACACCCACCCTTTAAGGATTTATAGGTGTTGATCAGAACCCCCTCAGCCTTCTCTTCTCCAGACTAAAAAGACTCGAGTCCCTCAGCCTTTCCTCCCAAGAGAGATGCTCCAGGCCCCTAATCATCTTGGTGGTCCTCTGTTGTACCCTCTCCAGCAGTTCCCCGTCCTCCTTGAACTGGGGAGCCCAGAACTGGACCCAGGACTCCAGATGGGGCCTCCCCAGGGCAGAGCAGAGGGGCAGGAGGACCTCCCTCTGGAGGGTATTTGCAGAATGGGAATGAGCAGGTAATGGATAAACATTTTAACATTCTTGATTCTAGTGGCAACCCAGTGGTTTATACTGGTACCAGCAGCCTGCCTTGTTTCCACAGCACGGCTACGCTGCATGTATGCTGGGTCAAGATTACAGAGCTACAAAACCAGCCTAAAACACACGAAACACCCTAAAATGCTTAACAAAAATACCAGCAATTCCCTTTCAAAGCTCTCAGCTTGCTCCTACTACTAAGTCTAGGTGTCTTATGGCCTTCCTGCTTTTATCTCTTCATCATCTCAGTGTACTAATTTGACTTCATGTCAAATCTAGCCAGTGTAGAAGTCAAGAGAGAAGAGAAAAACCGGGACACAATCAGGTTTCTAACGAGTAAGAAGTTCAAAAGCTTTACCTTAAGACCAGAGAATCCAGAAGGGAGTCCTGGGGACCTGAAGATAAATTATCTTAGTCCCAAGACTATTAAGAGAATTTTAAATGACAGCAAGCGTCGAAAATATTTAGATGATGATATGGAAAGCAAGCTTATTTTTCAAATATCAGTTCAGAAGGGGTTGCTAGGAGAGAGACAGAAGGGAATTTTTTCTGCAGCTGATTACAGGCTCCCTATATAGTGCCTGAAATGTGCCAGAAGCGCAAAGGCCAACCGTGCCACGTATTAGCATTACAGTAACATCCAGAGCCCCCCTATCAAGATCAAGGCTCTATTGTTCAGGGTTGAGCTCGTAGGAGATTGTTTCTTTGGTCAGAATGGAAAGTGATTTAAAGCATTTTGCCTATAACTCATTGGGACCAAAAAAAAACCCCAAACCCCCACAAAAAAAACCCCTTTTAAATCTGGACAGCGAGAGGCTGCCCAGTCATCAGACAGAAATAGACCGGCCATTGTGGATTTGCCCCTTCCAGGGTCGAGTTCCCATTCCCTCATCCTCACACGGGGCCACCCACCCACCCAACACCACAGGCTTGGATCTCCCCTGCAGTAATTAAGAGAAAAACCCAAATAAAATTTGTTAGGATTTGACTTGATGCCCTGATCTCCCCAAATCCCAGCCAACAGATGGCTAGTCCGTTTGCAGGACTGAGCCACTTTTTTTTCCTGGCAAACATTTAGCCTTATTTAAAAAAAAAAACCAAAATTAAACTAAAAAAAAATCCCTTTGTTAAGTTCCTTTAAAATTAACAGAAGTTACAAGTTTGGACAAATGAGTTTTCCAACTAAAAATATGTCAGTGACAATATTTTTACAAGCCCAGTGACACCAGCGACCGTGAGCACCCTGGGGCAGATGAAGAAGAAAGCTGGAGTGCCCCAGGAAAAAAAGAAAGTTCCAGAAAGCAAATTCCTGGATCTCTGCTGTGTCTCCTCTTCCTCATGGAGACTGGTCCCAGCCTTAGAGGGGTTTGAGAGCAGGCTGAGCAACCTGGTCTGGTGGGAAGTGTCCCTGTCCAGGGCAGAGGGGTTGAAACTTGATGATCTTTAAGGTCGCTTCCAACTCTAACCATCCCATGATTCTATGCTCTACAGCTTTCCTTCCTGGGGATGAACCTCACCAGAGAAGACATTCTGAATTTGAGGGACAACTGTAAGACCACATCTGTGTATATTTAAAAAAAAACCAAAGAAATGATCCAGCTCTGCTACCAAACCAGTTGAGAACCTTTGAGGAAATAACTCACATTCCACTGCTACACCACCCATAGAATCACAGAATGGCAGGGGTTGGAAGGGACCTCTGAGGGTCATCTCCTCCAACCCCCTGCCAGAGCAGGTCCCACAGGAACGTGCCCAAGCGGGTTTTCCATGTCTCCAGAGATGGAGACTCCCCCACCTCTCTGGGCAGCCTCTGCCAGGGCTCTGCCACCCTCAAAGTGAGGAAGTTCCTCCTCATGTTGAGATAGAACTTCCTCCATTCAAGGTTCTGCCCGTTACTTCTTGACTGTCACTGGGCACCACTGAAAAAACAGACTGGCCCCATCCTCCTGACACCCACCTTTGAAGTATTTATAGGGGTTGATGAGATCCCCCCTCAGCCTTCTCTTTTCCAGACTATAGAGACCCAAGTCCCTCAGCCTTTCCTCATAAGAGATGTTCTAGTCCCCTCATCTTCTTCGTAGCCCTTTGCTGTGCCTTCTCCACCAATTCCATGTCCTTCTTGAACTCAAGAGCCCAGAGCCTCTGTATTAGTGCAGCCACTCCAGCTGCTTGCTGTATGAAAGCACCGCTCGCTCCGCTCACTGGAGGCATCAGAGGCGTGAAATTCTTCCAAGGTCTTTGCAAGCAGAATTTTCCAACAGCAACTGCCTCTAGTACCGAGGCTGAGGGTTATTCATGTTTATATTCTCACCGAGGCGAATGAGAACCGCTGTAAGAAGCACTTACACGACCCACAGTTACCTGTGAGGAGCCTTACGATTTAGCAGCGGTACCGGTTACGCTGACGCGTGGGCAGCAAAAAGGGTAAGTTCAGCTCAGTCACCTCCTTCCCTTCCTCTCCAAGCCCTCGTAGGCCCCTTTGTCTCCTCTAAACTCCTTGCCTTTATCTGATACAAGTTTCCCCCGAGGCGCCAGTTGCACACGTGAAACCACAGCCGGCACCCGGAACTTTGATGCCTTTAAGCGTTTCGTGTTTTCCTCCAAGGGAACATCCCTGCCCTCCACTCACGTTTCTCTTTCTTCACACTTCTCTCTCTGTTCCCTGCAGCTCACCAGAAGGATGGACACTTAGTCAGCAGCAGGAAAAAAAAGGTTATAAATAAAGATATATTTTAAAAATCTCAGCCCTTTTTAGTCACCCTGGGTTGCAAACTTCTGGAGAACTCCAGGCTAAACTCATTCAGATTATTAAAATCCACTGGTTTTCCCCCAAGCTAGTTATTCTCGTTGCCAGGGGGCACTGCTCACAGTTTCCAGCTTCAAGCAAAGGGGTTTTCTAACACCAGAAATAGGTTTGCTATTTACCAAGGAGGTTGTGTCCCATGATTTCTGGGGCCGGTATCCCCAGCCCTATGGTCTGCACCAGCTCCAAGAAGGGAAGAGACCACTGGGGCAATCTGTGGGTTTTCTTCATGTATCTGGGATAAATCTCAATCCTGCAGCTTTGGAAGACACAAACCTCACTTACATCCATAAGGAAGCAGAACAGTTCACTCACAGGCAGTCGGGGCAAGCTGCGAAGACAACCAGTATTCCCATCCCTTCACCCTCCTTTCCACTGAGACAAGTGAACTGGGGACAGCACAAGGTGGTTTTAGTCCCTGCAAAACGACAGCCAGTTCCGATTGCAGCTGAGAAGGCTCTGGAAGAGAGGGAATACCCAAATAATAACTAAAGAGCAACCTGTGCAGGTTGCTGAGTTGTCCTTTTATAGCACACAAGCGTTTTCTGGTTAGAAATGCAGTTTTACCTTAAAAAAAACAACCCCAACAACCCTTACTCACTGCTTCTCTACCAGATTTTTAACCACCCGAGATGAGAAACCACGCAGAAATGAGTGTTTTCCAGTTGTTCTGCATACCCCCTTTGTGATTTGACACCAAGGACGGCGAATTTCCCCAAGATTAACACTCCAGTCACCAGCAACCCCATCAAAAGGCGCTTCCCAAGTGCAACCAGGTGTCCTGAAGAGACACCTCGTGAGCACAATCAGGGGTTTTCTGGGAGAAGGAACCAGTACTCCAGCAAGCCCTCCAACCCAGTTTGCTTTCTTTGGAGCTTCTGATGATTTACATCTGGCCACTCTCCACTAAATGTTGTGCCAAGAAACGGGAGTAATAAGGAGAAGGTAGAAGAAAAAGCCACCTTTCCTCAGAAGACACTTTGCATACAAGTTGCCCGCTAGGAACTAAATTTGAAACCAATTTGAAACCTGCAATTTTCCTATCAAGAGGATCCTCCAGGCTTCAAAACCTGGTCTTCCCTCAGAAGAAGTGAAGGGAACTACCACAAGAAGACAACAAGGTACATCTCAAACCGTGCTGGATTGAATAACACCAGCCTTTTCCTTCAGGAGATGTATCCCAGATAGAAAAAAAAGGGAATCTTTCTTTGCTGTAGAGAAAAAAGATTGGGATAAACTTGTTCAAAAGAGTGTTTTTAAGCTTCCACCGATGGGTCACCATTTAATTACAGTGGTGGCACCAAGAGCTCCTTCCCAGTAGGAATAACTGGGACCACAGTGTCATTTTGACAGCAGCTAACGAGCGCCGCAGCCAAGCTCCAGTTTTACGGTGCTGATTACAGAGCCATTCATTTGCATTTACAGACAAGAACACAACATGTACAAGCATCAGGCCCTCGATTTACTGGGTATCATTAGCCAAGCCCCATTTGGGATGAGATGATGCACAGGTCCAGGTGACACCTTCTGATTTGCATCCCAGCGGAGCTTTGCTTGCGAGATGACTGCGCTGGACAGTCCCAGGAGCTGCACGTTGGAGGGAAATGGCTTGAAACCACTTAAAACCGTGACTTACACAAGGGCTGCTGCTCGAGAAAGGCTGGGAGAGGCATTAGTCAGGTGGAGAAGAAGCTGGCATGCAAGAGTTTTAAGTATGAAAGAGACTGGACTTGATGAAAGGAAGTTGGAATGAGTTGCCATCAAGACAGCTTGATGCTCCCGTTCACGACCATAATGCAACACAGCCTTGCCTCCACAAGCACAAGATTTCTTTGAGTCTCAGTAAAACAGGACACACAGAATACCAAGAGAATTTAAGTGCAATTAGGCTGTAATGATAAGCAACTGTCAATAAGCAAACTCCTTCACAGAATGGTCCAGATTGGATGGAACCTCTGGAGATCATTCAGTCCAACCCTCCTGCCAAAGCAGGGTCACCCAAAGCAGGTCCCATAGGAACGTGTCCAGGCAGGTTTTCAATGTCTCCATCAGAAACAGAGATGCCACCACCTCTCTGGGCAGCCTGTCCCAGGGCTTTGCTACCCTCAAAGTGAAAAAGTTCCTCCTCATGTTGAGATGAAGCTTCTCATCTTCCACTTCGTGCCCATTCCCTCTTGTCCTGTCACTGGGCACCACTGGAAAAAGCCTGGCCCCATCCTCCTGACACCCACCCTTTAAGTATTTATAAGCATTGATGAGGTCCCCCCTCACCCTTCTCTTCTCCAGACTAAACAGATCCAAGTCCCTCAGCCTTTCTTCCTAAAAGAGATGTTCTAGAGCCCTAATCATCTTAAATGGATCCCAGCTGGAGCTGACTGCACAGTTTGGGGAAGACATCCAGCCAGAAAGGGTTAGCAAGAAAGACCACACATGGAGCCACAACACAGGAGCATAATGCCCCAAGCTTCTCTGGGATAACTGGAGAGGAAAACTGTCCCCATGCTATGATTGTCCTGATGCTGGAGCATCAGGACATGATTTGATATGATATGGATATGATTGTCCTGATGCTGGAGCATCCCAAAAGAGCCAACTACAAGCCACTCCCCTGGTGTGAACAGGGGAGAAATAATCAGGACTCCTTGCACTCTCAGGTCAGCCACCGAGCCAGAAGCCACAAGAATTTACTGTGCTGACCTTTAAAGTCAGTCACGGGGGAAACCAGGGGCAGATCCAGAAGCACTGAAGGCAACAGCAAGAGTAGTTTACATGGTCATACATCTGTCTCTCAGCTAAACCACTAGATGTGATATTTGCATTGCTACAGCTTCCATCAAGAGAAGTTTGTTACCATGGTGACTGTACCTACTGGTGGGAATGGAGTATTTAACGTAGGAATAATAATCAAACTTCTCAAACAAGCAAGAAATTTCAAGGGCTTTTTAAGTGAAACATCAGAAGAAGAAAATACACTCTCTTTTCCCCCCCCAGTTGTGTTGGGTAGAGTCGATTTCCTCTTTGCCAGGATTCAAGAAGCACCAAAGTGCTTCTGAAAGAAGAAACCGTGGTTGTAAAAACCCAGGGAACGGAGAGCGTGATCCCAAACGTGTGCTCCACCCAACACCATGTGCGAGACTGAACTGCTCCCGTCACAGGAACGTACCAGGCTCTGTTAAAAACCACATTTTTCGTCTGTTTGTGGAGTCAGAATATTTCCCCAATTCAGATTTCCTGCAGACCTGCATTATTTTAAGACGTGGCCTGTTCTCTCCAGTGAAGCTCGGTTTAGGGGTCTAGAGACTGCAATGAAAAGCTTTTTTCCCCCCTCTAAGAAACCTACACAGTTCACTTAGAAAGCACAAGGGTGTCGAGCCACCTCAGCAACAGTGACATAAAACCCCAAAGGTACGACCAGCCATCTCCTCAGGCTGCAAAGCCCTTTGGAGTCAAAGCAGACAAATGCAGAGGAGGTCAGCAGCCGAATTTTGGCAAGAACATGTACTTAAGGGGGAAAAACCCAACCTAGGAATATCTCAAAGTTCTTGATTTTAAACAAGATAAAGACTTTAAGGAGAAACTGTAGTAAATTCAGAGTTATATTAATGCTTATAAATACGTAAAGGGTGAGTGTCAGGATGATGGAGCCAGGCTCTTCTCAGTGACACCCAATGACAGGACAAGGTGTAATGGGTGGGAGCTGGAACAGAGAAGATTCTACTTCAATATGAGATAAAACTTCTTCACAGTGAGGGTGAGGGAACCCTGGCAGGGGCTGCCCAGGGAGGTGGTGGAGTCTCCTTCTCTGGAGACATTCCACCCCCACCTGGAGGTGTTCCTGTGTGACCTGCTCTGGGTGTTCCTGCTCCAGCAGGGGGTTGGACTAGATCATCTTCCAAGGTCCCTTCCAATCCCTGAGATTCTGTGATATTCTGTTGAACATCAGCTTAATTTTAAGATCAGTTACCAGTTCTGGAACCAGAGTCTCCACATCCTCTTTGCTCCCCTTCACCCTTCAGGATCTTTTCTTGCCCACCAGGGACGCTGACTTGAGCCCCAGAGCCTCACAGAGGGGATGCTGATACTCTGCGTCAGCTTGAGCTACATCATAAAACTGACCCGAGAAAGCGTTAAATACAGGAATCCTGGGAATCATTTTAATAAACACTTCACACCAGGACATCTCTTCAACAAAAAAACCCTCAAGTTATCTCTAAAAGAGCCTTTGCACAAACTCAAGCTCAAACTATTAAAACACCAAGGAGGGGAGGAAACACACTGAAAGTCCTGTCCAGGATCCCGCTCCCTTGGAATCAGAATAACATACCACAGCAGATCTCCCCAGCCTGCCAGGAACAGGATTCAGTAGAATTCTTCCTCTTTTTTTTGGTGTGTTTACAAGGCACAACAGAGGTGAGACTCACCAGGAAGTGCTGGTTTAGTGCAAAAAAAGAAACCAACCCCCTGGCAAACACCCCAAGAACTGGTCCGTGTGATAAGCATGTGCAATGAGAGCAAGACTGTAAGTTGCTGGAGCTGCCTTTTTAAACAAGCACAAAAGGGTTTGGCACCAGGAGTGGAAAGATAGCTGTGGGGCACCTACTTGGATGCATTGCCTCCACTTGCTTTAGAACTGGACTCACGGAAAGAGGTTTGCTTTGCTGACCTTCGTTAGAATCCTAACGGAGCTGACAGCTGGAGCAGAGCATCTGAAACCTCGGAGCAGAAACATACAGAACCACAGAATATCAGGGGTTGGAAGGGACCTTGAAAGCTCCTCCAGTCCCATCCCCTGCTGGAGCAGGAACACCTAGAGCAAGTCACACAGGAACGCCTCCAGGCGGGGTTGGGATGTCTCCAGAGAAGGAGACTCCACCACCTCCCTGGGCAGCCCCTGCCAGGGTTCCCTCACCCTCACCATGAA
>VZTM01010935.1:355-20241 GCA_013400555.1 Jacana jacana | reverse complement strand
CAATATTCCAGTTGTGGCCTCACCTGTGCAAAGCAGAGGGGGAGAATGACCTTCTGGCCACACCCTTCCCTATGCAGCCCAGGATTCCATTGGCCCTCTTGGTGACAAGGGCACGTTGCTGGCTCATGGTTAGTTTAATGTCTACCAGGACACCCAGATCCTTCTCCTAAGAAGTACTTTCTGGCAGGTCAGTGTCTAATCTATATAGTTCCTGGAATTCTTCCTCCCCAGGTGCAGGACCCTACATTTACTCTTGTTGAACCTCATGATGTTCTTCTCTGCCCAGCTCTCCAGCCTTTCCAGGTCATGCTGGATGGTGGCAGAACCTTCTGGAGTGTCAGCGAGGCTTCCCAGTTTGGTATCATCAGCGGACTTGCTGAGGATACATTTGGTCCCCTCGTCCAGGTCATTGATGAATATGTGGTCATATGAACCACATATTGGGGTCGAGGTCAGCCTCTTCAGAGCCGGCCCAGCCGCAGACTGATGGTGAGGTACGGGGGGATTTCGGGCACTTGCCTTGCCAGGGGAGGCGCGAGGCAGCATCCGCCAGCTCTCAGCTCTCTTTCTCTGTCCAGACTTTCTCCCTTGTCTCCAGAAAATTACAGGAAATTACTAACAGAAACTCTGACTCCATCTTTGTAATTGTGCATAGAGGTGAAAGGGATGAGTGAAATCTTTGTTATGTACAGTTTTCAAGTTCTGGTGAGTATCTGGACATTTTTTGCAGCTGTCTACAAAAAAACCCACATGAATCAGCTCTTTGGCAAAGACATTGAGGACTGTAATTTGAAATGGCAGTTTACGCAATACCTGTAGGAATTAAAGAGTTTTGAATCCCAGTTACACAAATATGGCAAAAGCTAAGTGTCCTGTACTTTCAATAGAAAGTGCTTTCTTCACTTTTAATAAAAGTGCTTTCAATGGTAGCCTGCAGTAATGATTACTTAGGTCTCAATTGTATGCTAAAAGCAGAAGCAGCAGCAGCAGCAAAAAACGAGAGGCACCTTGATTCACATAAGCAGCTTGCCCTTATTCACATACACCCAGCTATATTTGTAGAACTGGTTTCTGAGCTGTTTTGCCAAACAGGATGTGACTGTCTTCAGCCTCGTTGCTCTACACACACTCCTTCAGGCGGTTTTCCAGCCTGACCTTCACGGACACACACAGGTTCTTTTTATCTGTCTGGCTAGCTCAAAACAACCTTGCTCTCAAAGCTATATAATCTTAATTCTGATTAAGTTTTGTTTAATCTGCTGTATGTTCAGTAGAGTTCTAAAATCAGTCTTGATCAGTCTTCTAGATGTTCTGCATAGTGCAAAGCCATCCTTTCCTCTGGCTTGAGAAGACTGAGACTTTTCATTGCAGAAATCAGTTTGGTTTGGTTTAGTTTGCTTTGCTTTGCCTCAGGATTAACTACTTGCAGGTAAACAAATTGGGTCAAATGTACCTTCTGGAACCTCTTACATGTGTCAGTATAATTTAAGTAACCTAACTTTACAGTAGATTAGAATGTGTCTTAGTAGTGCTACATAAGTTAAATTTTCATGTTCAAATTAAAAAACAAAATTTTGAAGTTCCCAATTTTACTAGCACTGAATGCTCTCTGTGTTTTAACATTCTCATTAAGAAAGTAAATGAAAGTAGGTTTTTTTGGTGGCTTGATTGCTCATTATTTCATTTAATAAGATGGAAAATTATTCTAGGCAAAAAAGAAATGTTTAGATGTGTACATTTCTTGCTAATTTTTGGCAAATTGTACTCTCAAAGATATACTTTTCAAAATAAACTTTCTGCAGCATTATGGAAATATAGTATGCATTAAAGAAGTGTCAGTATTTCAAACTGACATTATGAAAACTTTGTCTTTCCTTGGAGTGTTATGGATTTGGCTGTGTACTGGCAAACCCTTTTAACACATTTTAAAACATTGAAAAAAGAAGTATCCCTGGCAAAAATGGATGAAGAAAAAGCAAAAGCATTCAATGCTTTTTATGCTGCAGTCTTTAATACTACTGATAGACCTTGGGCTGCCCACTTCTCTGAGTTGGATGACCACAACTGTGGGAACAGTGACTTTCCATTTGTGGACACTGAAATTGTAAGGGAGCAATTTAGTTCATTGACTGTTCATATGTCTATGGGGCCAGATGGGATTCATCCCAGAGAACAGAAGGAGCCAGTGGATGTTACAGTAGGACATTTCTCAGTCATCTACCAAACATCTACCTGGCGAGGTCTCTGCTCATTGGAAGCTACCCAATGTTATTGCAATTTACAAAAAGAGAATAAAAGAAGACCCAGGAAACTAAAGACCTGATAGTTTAACCTCAGTTCCTGGAAAAAATATTGAGAAGAGTATACTGGGTGCTGTTGAAAGGGGTTTAATTTAATTTAATTTCAATAACATTTCACTTCCTTTCATTTCAACAACAATGCAGTTGTCAGGCACAGCCAACATGGGTTCACGAAGGGAAAGTCCTCTTTAGCTAATCTGATATCCTTCTACAATAATGTCACCCACCTAGGGGATGAAGGAAAGGCAATGGATGTAGGTTTTTTTTTATTTTAGCCAGGTTTTTGTTACTGTCCCTCACAGGATCCTTCTGGATAAGTTGTACAGCTGTGAGATGAACCCAGTGTGCTGGGTGAAGAACTGGCTGAATGATAAGGCTCAAAGAGCTGTTGGGAATAGGGCTATGTCTGGCTCATGACCAGTGCTGCTCCTAAGGGTTCAGTTCTAGGGCCAGTCCTGTTCAATATTTTTATCAATGAGTTGGAGGCAGGAGTTGTATGCACCATTAGCAAGTTTTCTGGGAAGCAAGTAAACTCGGAGGTGCTGTTGACTCTCGAGGGACAAGATGCGGTGCAGAGGGATCTAGATTAGAGCATTGGGCAATGATTAATGGGATGAAATTTAACATGTTCAAAAGCCGGCTTCTGCATGTGAGACAGAGGAACACTAGACACAAGTATACATTGGGAGAGTGAGTAGCTGGAGAGAAACCCTGCAGAAAGGGATCCTGGGGAGCAGGTTGACAGGAGGCTCAATATGAGCCAGCAGTGTGCCCTGGCAGCCAAAAGGGGCAAACCACACCCTCGGGATGCATCAAATACAGCATAACCACCNAAAAAGCAAAAGCATTCAATGCTTTTTATGCTGCAGTCTTTAATACTACTGATAGACCTTGGGCTGCCCACTTCTCTGAGTTGGATGACCACAACTGTGGGAACAGTGACTTTCCATTTGTGGACACTGAAATTGTAAGGGAGCAATTTAGTTCATTGACTGTTCATATGTCTATGGGGCCAGATGGGATTCATCCCAGAGAACAGAAGGAGCCAGTGGATGTTACAGTAGGACATTTCTCAGTCATCTACCAAACATCTACCTGGCGAGGTCTCTGCTCATTGGAAGCTACCCAATGTTATTGCAATTTACAAAAAGAGAATAAAAGAAGACCCAGGAAACTAAAGACCTGATAGTTTAACCTCAGTTCCTGGAAAAAATATTGAGAAGAGTATACTGGGTGCTGTTGAAAGGGGTTTAATTTAATTTAATTTCAATAACATTTCACTTCCTTTCATTTCAACAACAATGCAGTTGTCAGGCACAGCCAACATGGGTTCACGAAGGGAAAGTCCTCTTTAGCTAATCTGATATCCTTCTACAATAATGTCACCCACCTAGGGGATGAAGGAAAGGCAATGGATGTAGGTTTTTTTTTATTTTAGCCAGGTTTTTGTTACTGTCCCTCACAGGATCCTTCTGGATAAGTTGTACAGCTGTGAGATGAACCCAGTGTGCTGGGTGAAGAACTGGCTGAATGATAAGGCTCAAAGAGCTGTTGGGAATAGGGCTATGTCTGGCTCATGACCAGTGCTGCTCCTAAGGGTTCAGTTCTAGGGCCAGTCCTGTTCAATATTTTTATCAATGAGTTGGAGGCAGGAGTTGTATGCACCATTAGCAAGTTTTCTGGGAAGCAAGTAAACTCGGAGGTGCTGTTGACTCTCGAGGGACAAGATGCGGTGCAGAGGGATCTAGATTAGAGCATTGGGCAATGATTAATGGGATGAAATTTAACATGTTCAAAAGCCGGCTTCTGCATGTGAGACAGAGGAACACTAGACACAAGTATACATTGGGAGAGTGAGTAGCTGGAGAGAAACCCTGCAGAAAGGGATCCTGGGGAGCAGGTTGACAGGAGGCTCAATATGAGCCAGCAGTGTGCCCTGGCAGCCAAAAGGGGCAAACCACACCCTCGGGATGCATCAAATACAGCATAACCACCCAGTCAGAAGAAATTATCCCACTGTATTTAGCGTTGTTGTGGCCTCACCTTGAATACTATGTGCAGGGCCCCGCAATTTAAGGAGGATGTTCAAGTACATTAATGTGTCTAGAGCAAGGCAGCAAAGCTGGTGAAAGGGCTGGAAGGCATGTCCTGTGAGGAACAGCTAAACATATTTGCCTTGTCTAGTTTGGAGAGTAGGAGTCTGAGGGGCAATCTCATTGCTCTTTACAGCTTCCTGAGAGGGGGAAGTGAAGAGGGGGCTGCTGATCGCTTCTCCTTGCTATCCAGTGAAAGGATGCATGGTGGTGATTCAAAGCTGCACCAAGGGAGCTTTAGACAACATTAAGAAGCATTTCTTTATGGAGAGGGTGGTCAAACATTGGAACAGGCTTTTTAGAGAGGTGGTCAATGCCCCAAGCCTGCCAGTGTTTAAGAGGCATTTGGATAATGCCATTTGGACATGATTTAACTTTTGGTCAGCCTGCATCCAGTTCTCACAAGTAAAAGCTAGATGTGTCTGGCCACATCTTTCCATTACAGTGCACTGCCTGGAGGCCTTTCAATCCAGCAACAACCCCTGCTCTTGCCAGGGTCATCCTGCACATTGAAGGCCCTGGGCTGTAGCATTGAGATATAACTTTGAATGATGTTGGTGTTGGCCTACAGAACAGTCTGTATAAATAACAGTGATACATCAGGGCCTGGGGAGAAAATATTTGCATAAGTTCTGGCTTCCCTTGCCAAAGAACTCTCAAGACTGGCCATCTCAGAGACCAAAATCCCGCAAAGACTGTGGCCATCAGAGCTAACAATGCAGCAATAGTCTCATGGTATTATAGAATACCTATAGCTTGAGTATGGTTGATTAATACTTAGCTTTAGCTGTTACTGCTACATAAATAATCCTGCTTTTTGAAATAGGTACAATCACCCTGTTCAGGAAACCAGTCACAACATCGCAGTTCCACAGTGTCCTTAGAAGAACAATGTCATATTTGGATCAACCAAAGATGACTACTTTCACATCAAGGAGATTTTTATGGTTCACTCTGCAAAAACAGAGAACTCTGTCTATACAGAGAATGAAAATGCCTTGCTTCCTTTGGTCATGAATAGAACAGTGTGTCTCTTTCCAGGTAAAAAAACATTTAGGATGCTGTGAGTTTGCAAAAAGCCATAGTTCCTCCTAAACAGAAATAGTTACCTAGCTTACAAAAGCCATCTATGTGCTCTTGCTTCTTGCTTCTCCAGTGTCAGCAAGATAAAGAGCAACAGCAATATTATTTACAGGAAGGAAACAAGCTGGACTTTGAAGCAAATATGAAGAAATGTATCGGTTAATACAGTGTTCAAGATGAAAACACATCCTCCCATGTCTGCTAACTTATGACACTGAACCATGCCATGGTCTACATAGCTTTCACAGAATATCAGGGATTGGAAGGGACCTTGAAAGATCATCTAGTCCAATCCCCCTGCAATAACTCAGGGGATACTACTTTCACGGGGAGGAGAAAGATTCTCTAGTATGTTACGTTCTAAGTCCCAGACAGGATCTAGGCTGCATATCAAGCATGGAAATGCTCAGATCAAACAGGACTGATTTTATGTAGTTTGGCTGGGAGACGACAGCTAGGAAGAGGCAGCAAGTTTCAATGTAAGCACATAGTCTGGAAATGCAGCTGAGAGAGGAATTGCCCCTTAGGACTAGGAAATGTAGAATTTCTGTTTGGCATTCTTATCTGGGCATTTCATATGTCCACTTTCCCTATCTTGTACTGACTTAATTTTGTTCTTCTCTTCCTTTTCTCTTATTACTGGGCTTCAGCCACAGATACTTCCTGTGACATGTTCTGTTTGCTTCAGACAAACCTGTAACTAGCAGTAAGGGGAAGATCATTATTATTTTCCTGGATTATCTTTTTCCATCTACCTCAATTTATAACAACATTCTGATTTCACTTTCTGTTTTTCTACTTTGCTTGTCTACCAGGTTGTTGACACATCTGTTGCATCAACAACACCGTCCTAGGACAGCCCAGCAAAGGCAGCACTGAAATCCACCTGTGTTCACTGGGAACTGAGATTTTTTTGAAGAAATGTATTCTCTGTATACTCTGCCTTTATCATGATTGTCCGATATTATGCTGTTCAACAGTTCTATGTATACTTGCTCAACACTGCCAATTGCAGAGGAGGTACTCCTTGCCTAAGTAGCAGATAGCTGTTTTTCAGTGGCCAAAGCTGGAGCTGTTACTCAAAAGGTACATTATGCATCTCCCCAGACAATTTCCAGGGAAGTGGAAATTGGCCCACTAAGCTGTGGTAGGTAACAACCTGCAAAGCAGGTTTTGGGAAGAATCCAGAAATATTAGCAAGTAGGTAGGTAACATTTATCTAAAGCCTGAGGTGTAAGATGTTGTGAAATAACCATGCAATAATGGCAGCCACTGCTGTCCACCATACAGGGGAACAGTTTCCTCTCTCACCAAGTAAGGTCAGGATTAAGTAAACAAGTAAACACAAACAGAAACCATTACATCTACATCCTAATCTAAATCTGTAATAACTTAAATGCCTTCTCAGTGAAAGAACTCACAGGGAAGCTGCCGTTTCAAATTAATTACCCTCTTACACACTACTTTCCTTCTCACAGAGTCTGGCTTTCATGGATAATGATACCTATGGTGCAGAAAGGATGATGCCAAGCAAGAGACTTTCCCTTTTAGAGTGGTGTGTCCTACACAGTCCATCTGCTGTCAGTATTTCCAGTCCATTTTTGCTATTCCTCTGCACAGCCACATCTGAGGAGAAAAACATTCCCAGTCACCTTCACTTAATAGCAATGCCAGGACCAGTAATATCTCTGTGGTGGAAAGATACCACCTAATGTCATGGCTGTGCCAAAAAACTTCAGCAGGACTGTAGAAGACTCAACGCTTTCTGCAACATTAATAGCCTTCATGAAAGTTATGTGTGTCTCTAAGAACCAGCTTAGAGCTGCCAATCTCAGCAGGTTTCCCCCAGTCTACCAACCGTACCATCTGTCAGCAAGGCAGAACTGTACACACAGCTGTAGAGTCACAAGGAGAGGAATTTGGCAGTAATATCTGCCTTAGTTATGTCTGCTCTGTGCTCTCATTGCCAAAACTGCCATGAACTGTGTTCAGCTTGGCAGTAAACTGACTCCTGCCACTACTGAGTGGGCAGCACACCATGTTGGGAAGGGGGAAGACAAAAGGCAGGAGAAGGAATGGGAGTATATAGAACACACTTTGCTGTTCAAACTGTATGAAACTGTAGCTCAGAGACACAGCCAGATGCAGAGTGTGGTGGAGAGAATGCTCCCTCCATCTCCCTAGAAAGCATTAGCTGTTGAATTGCTGCTATCTGTCTAGCTAGTGCAGTTTGTAGGACAAATAGAAGCCTTCCACTAATAGAGGCATTTTGCCTCATGGCAAATGGGCAGAGCAGAGGCTCGATCTGCCCATGTGCAATCTTCTCAGCCATCTTTTGGTTCATTTTCTCCTCCAGGTCCTAAAACAAGATGAAAATGGAAGTGTATCTTTCTATTTCCCCTTTCCTACAGGGCCAGCTAACTGATGGTTTACCCCTTTCTACCCTCAGTCCATGAACTGAGGATAAAAATTCCAGCAACCAAGCTGCCATGTATCAGCAACAGATCCAGCTGGTTCTGAAGCTCAGGGACACTCTGATGTAAGACACTTGATGCTGACACTCCCCCTGGCACCAGTTCCTGCAAAATCCATCAGAAGCAAAATGATGGGCTTACTTTAGAGAGATCAAATACAGAATTCCACTTCTGAGGCAATACGCAGCAAGGCAAGGCAGCCCAGGGCTGTTTGATATGCATGGATTCCCAAGGAATATGCTCCATATTCAGCATGAGCAAATCCTCTCTCCAATCTGTGCCCTGATACCCCAAAATATACAAAAGTATATACGTAAGTTCTTCTCTTAATGGCTTAGCATAGATCATACCTTTCACTTCAGGCAGATGTTGCAAAACAGCCCTTCTATCTGCTACCTCAGGATGAATTCAGCTGTTACCCTTTCACAGTGACCCCTGGTGAACCTGAAAGCTTGCACTTCTGGCTCTTCCCCTTTCCCCAGTGCCTTGGGATAAATTCAATTCATGCAACAATTCTCTATTTGTTTTACCCGTCTTCTGTTAATAAATGGATGACACTTTACTTGTTGAGGACATAATGCAAAAATTATGGTATGCAGAATCGGATGGCCTACAAATACATTACTGTAATGAATAGTTGTGTTGTGTTCTCTGTGATTTTCTCAGCATATGGTATTGATACTGGTCACTTAATAACTCTGCAAGTTATATCATTTCCTGTCCTTTCACCTACAGTTAATGACTGTGCATTGCAGAAGCTCACTATATATATTCTGCTAACACCATTAATTTGTGGAACTGGACATCCCAGGTGATGTCAGATACTCTGGTGATAGAATTGTCTGTGTGTTTGTGTGCGCAGCCATCCAAGATCAACGTTAACATCTTTGTTTCTGAATGCTGATTCATTTGTAGTTCTCAACTGAATTAATTCCTTTCGCTACTAACTGATCACTCTCCTTGCTTAAGTGTTAGAAATGAAGAGCAATCATTTCCTTTCGTGCTCTGCAACCTCCTTTCCCTGCTGTTTCCTTAAATCTGCTGCCTCAAGCTGCTGTGGTGTACAGAGGAAAATGAAAAGCAGTTTGCAGCAAGTGTTTTTTTTTAAATTTGGTCTTGCTCTTTGGAAGGAAAATGACATAGCGGAATGTCTTAAGGCCAGGCAACTGGTTCACATCATGAAATCATACAGGCCCAAAGCACTCGACTCTCCATATTGGACTAGATTTAGGTAGAAAGGAAGCAGGTGTTGCACAAGAATAGTAATAACCCTCTGTACACAGAAGGGATATGGCCTGTGATCAACAGCAAGTCAGTAAATCGCAGAGCAAGAACAAGTTGTAAGAGAACTAATACTTCAGATACTGTAAAACCAGTTGTTCTAGCAGCACAAGCATAATTGCCTCTTTCAATTAATGTGATTATTGTATGGATTTGTCCTGGTTCCAAGAGGGACAAGGTGGTAGCGGGGAGGCCGGAAGGGGAGGGGGAGACGATCCCGGGTGCAGTCGGTGAGCGGTCGGCACCGTAATCGTGTTTTTATACTTCTTTATCCGTGTTATTTGTTACTATTTTGTTGTTCTGTTAAACTGCCTTTATCCCAACACATGAGTTTTGCCTTTTTCTTCTTATTTTGCCCTCCTGGCTGTGGATGGGCTCAAGAGACAGTGGCTGCCATATGGTTCTGTGTTGCCATCTGAGGCCAAACCCCAGCAGAATTTTGTAAAATCATTTTTTAATTACTATGCAAAACTATCATATCTTACTGTTAAGGGTCTTATTTTTTTTTTTCAAGACGGTAAACCATACGAACATTATGCTGTGTATCTCATTTCATTACTAGTCTGCTGCGTGAAAAATCATTTCCAGTCCTTGCTTGTTCCTTCCTTTTTCACTTGTTGACCTCAGCTCCTGAACTGAGCAGCTCCTGCAGTTACTGAACAGGATGACATGATGCCTCAGGCTCCTAATACTCAAATAAGCTACGACTTCCTCAAGAGGGGCAGGAAAGGGGGAGGTGCTCAGCTCCTCTCTGTGGTGACCAGTGGCAGAGTACAGCAGGAAACAGAATAAAGCTACGTCAGATTGGACACTAGGAAAAGGTTCTTACTGAGGGTGTGGTTGGTTGCTGGAACAGATTCTGCAGGGAAGCAGTCATGGCATGAAGCCTGTCAGAATTCAGTGAAAACATTTTGACAACGAAGTTAGTCACATGGTTTAGTTTTAAGTAATCCTGCAAGGAGCAGGGAGTTCAACTTGATGGATCCATATGGGTCCCTTCCAACATGAGAGAGTCTATGATCTTTACCAGGAAGCTCTGCTCTACCCTCAGGGCCTTGCTGGCCTAACTAAGACAGTTACCAGTACTTCTAAGTTCCCTTGTCACCACTGCAGCTGGGCAGCCCAGCACCTCAGCTTTGCAGTTACTACTGGCAGTACTATCCATTTTAAACAGCATAATTAGTAATTAGTATCTGCTATGGGGAAGAGGGCAAACTAGTTGTTATCCAGAACTGTAAATCCAAAAGACATATATATGAATCTCCGCAGAAGGATTCTCAAAGCACCAATGAATTTTGAGATATATTTAAATTGCAAGAACACCTGGTATTGGTGAAGCTATAAAATGCTCTGTATTGGTGAAAAGCTTTTAAGTAATTACATCTGGAAGCTTGGAGTTTTATGACAGGAAAAAACTATAATGATATGAAAGTACTGTGTAAGTATTTTTCACTTGAAAAAACATGACATAACATTTCATATAATTTTCTTGTGATCTCTCAAAGTAGATCATAAGTCTGCCATGTGCTACAATGTGGTAAAATTCACATATAGCACAAGTGTCTGCTGTCAGTATCTAGAGTTGCATGATCATGCACAGAAATATGCAGAGTAACAACAGAAAACAATGCTCCTCTTTCTAAGAGAAAGAACAGGACAAAATTGTGTTAAGTGTACATCATACATTTATTACTGAACAATTCTCTGAACTCCAAATTGGGCACAGGGATTAAAAATAAAAATTCATTGCACTACCTAGTAAAGCATTACTAGTAACTCTCATAAAAAATGTACAAATTTTGTTAAAAATTTATCAAGCCTTCAAATGATTTGGTTACAGATATTTATAATACATTTAAAACTACATGTTAAATGATACAATAGCATATGAGTTAAAGAAAACACTTGACAAAATATGATTCCAACAAAACTCATAAGCATTCATAATCATTAGCAAATCTGAAACACAAGTAGTGAAATGAGGTACCAAAGAAAAAAACCACACAGCTTTTACAAAGGCCTAAAGATAACTCAAGTCAAAAACGTGTCTTCTACAATTAAAATTTTAAGTGTTGGTAAATCTCATTGTAAGTATTCTACAGAGTGCTAACAGCTGGGAAATCACATTCAAGAGCCTGTACAACATGTAACACTGGAATTATCTGTAGGCCTTGATATCCACTAAAACGTCAAATTAAATTGACAGTTTATGCAAAAAACACAGCAATGCTGATATGATAAAGCAAACATATTACAGCTTGGTTTTGTGGTGTTTTTTTTTTAAAAGAAGGAGCCAGGTGATGGCATAAAGGCAATGAACATGAAGAAAAAATCTTGCTGAATTCAGGTGCTGGCAGGCGCCGTGGCAGACTGTGGAATTACACACTAATGTGCGTAACACACGGCAGTTAACAGCTGAACATGAATCCCCCTCCCTTGGCAGCCGCAACAGAGAGGACTTGGCTGTAGCTTGTCTGAGCTGATTCAGAACATATGCATGTCTGTTGTTTATACACACTAACCACAGGAAGCAAGTCCACATACATCTTTGAGAGTCCCATGCAAACAAAAGAACCATTCCGGAACAGATGAGCCATAAGAGTACAACAATTAATTCCAAGATTTTACTAGCTTGGGCCCTCCATCTCCAAGATCTCCTACTGCCTCAGTTTTGCTGGGGAAAAGGGGACATTACACATCAAGATTTCTCCAGTTCTAGAAAGAGGACCACCTTCCCTTGGCTACAGAAGAATGCATCTTTTCCACTTCTATCTAGCTAAGAAAAAGTATCCTTTTTCCGTGCTTCAAACTGAATACTAAGTACAGTAGTGTTAGTTATGTTTAAATCTATACACGGAGAATTTTTCCTTTTGCAGTTATATAAAAGACCCTAAGTTTTTTAAGACATATGTGGTATATGCTTTTTAAACAAAATTATTTTATTTGTTAAAAAAAAATAAATCTTATTATATGTAATTTAACCTGCTAGGTGTTACTCTGAAAAGCTTACTCTTTAACTCCACTGGAAGAGACAAAAAATTCCAATATTTTGAAGCTGATGCAACAGAATTTTTATTTATTTAATGTTAAGTATAGATAGGCATGGAAAGACTCACTGTTTTTGAGAACTACCTGCATAACTAAAGAGAGGGAAGAGCGTCTGAAATATGGCAAAATTGTGCTTTCACTTCACCTGCACCAAGAGCTGTGACTGGTCTTCAAAAAGGAGAACTTCTAGCACTGTTTGAAATTAGAACTGATACTAAAGCATAGCAGCATACAAAAACATCAAAAATGATCAAGAATAAACTTAAAGCTGAGACCGGCAGCAAGTTGCGGAAATATTGCTAATTTTGTCACTTGTGCTGCTGCAACCAAAGTAATGACACTGAATTTAGGAGAATTTTATGGCAAAAAAGTGCATCCTTTGAGTAACTATGGTATGCAGGCCGAAGTATTTTGCTAGAATATAGTGGAAATGTTAACAGTCTAACATTATGGATTGTTTTTCAGTAGCTCAAATAACCATTATTCAGAGCACTTTAATAGAGGTTATCACCTCCTATTTCACAGCACTGTTGTGGAAGGTGTTCCAATTTTCTCCTAGAGTGGAGCACTCTGGAAACTGGACAGCAAAAAACAAGGGACTTCTTTTTTCTTATTACACTCATCATAAAACTAGGAAAGGCAAGAAGCAGCATCAGGGCAGTTGAATTCTGCAGTTGGTGATCAAAACGCTTGTGATACAATGTAAAAAACAAAAGTTCTACTTCAAAATGCTAAAAATTTTATTTTATTTTATTAATGAAGTTGCAGGAATAAAATAGTAACCTTTTACAAGTTATTTTAGTTGCATATAAATTCCCTTGTAAATGACAAAACCTGCATGTGATTAAAGCCAATATTTTTAAGGTGAAATATTATGTCCTTAGCAAGTACAATGACCAAAACCGAAGAGCTGTTGCACAAGACCCTCAGTCACCTTTCTGCTTCCTTTAATGTAAGAAGCATGTAAGTGGCAAACCCAGAGAGGAAAAATTAAAAGGAGAACAGAAAAGCATGGGTATTCATATTAGCAATTCCAAGGATTAATATTGCTAAATGATCTGTGCAATAATGCGTAATGTGCGGTAGGCAGTCCTGCTTTAGCAGGGGAGTTGACTAGATGATCTCTAGAGGTCCCTTCCAACTCTGACAGTTCTGTGATTCTGTGATAGAGTAACTTTACATTGATAAAATAACTTGTAAATCAGCCATTTAAAAATCCAGGTTTTGTGGCATATGCTAAAACCCCCCAAGGTTACTCATGTATGAACAATCAATGCACTCTTTAGTGGTACACATGTAAAGCCTCCAATGAAGGGGTAGCATAACAGCTGCTTGAACAGTAGGTAGAAAGGTCTTGATACCTGTAAGTACATTGTGGAGGAAATACTAAATGTCTGTAATTGCTGCACCCATCTCATTCAGTGTGCAACTGCAAACACAAGGAAAGGAACCAGTGTACAGTACTAGTACTGTTTAAATAACACACAAGATTATACATTGCAGCATAATTATTACTACACACATACGTTCTCAGTACATGCTGGTATATAGGTTCTCAAACACACATGCACACTCAGTCACAAGCGCACTTCACACATCCTCTCACAAGCAAACTCCCATTCACACCATTCATTCCTGCTCACAGTATCTGAAGGCTCTATATAAGGTAGATTGCTATATTGTTTGGAGCTACCACTTTTTAATTTTTCCTTTTTCTTTTATATAAAAGCACATGCTAAAAGATCACATCCGCAGTAATCTCGCAGCACACCCGGAATGATCACACAAAAACCAGGGAATGTTAGTGCACACACAAAATTAAGCTAAAAAAAATATCTTTGGAGTTCCAATCACGCTGTTAGTAGAACAATCCTGTTACTGTGAAGACTAGTTATAAGCTTTATAATTGATTAAGTCACACAGTGCAAAGTAAGGTCCGTTGACCATTTTGTATAAAGGGTAGGCCGGAAGCCAATAGGTAAATTCAATAGATAGTTCATATATACATGTGACGAGAAACACCCAAGCCAGATTTGTGCTCTTAGATTGGTCATTCTGAATCACGATGCACTTCTGAAGCATCAGCTCTACAAATTGGGCAGGTACGATTCGCCTGTAAAAGCAGAAACAAAAGAGGGTTTACTGTACTGACAAATACACTGTTCAGTTAATGTGTATATGACACTGACATCTGTGGTTGCTGAAAAGCAATTAAAGAGTACTCAAAACAAGAGAAGACAAGGTTTTAGGGTTTTTCTATTAAATTACAGAGGTGTGATAAGGTTGCCAATTCAAAATTATGTTTTAAAAAAATAATATTGTGCCTTTTATCTTTAAACATAAAACAATATAGCAAACTAGTCTTTATCTAAGTGGTGGTGGTTTTATTGATACAGATACATAGTTATAGTATATTGCAATCAGATGGATGCAACTAAGAAACTGTTAGTGTGTGCTGTAGAGAAACCCACCAAAACTAGACAAGCAACCTTGGCCTGCAAATAAATGTCCTATATGAGGGTGTCTACATATCAGGGATCACATCTTGGCTTCCTTAAAAAAAAAAAAGACACACAAAGAGCAGCAGTCCTTAACCTAGCTACTGGGAAAGTACTTCTGCCTTCTCCCCCCATCTTTTCAAATAAAGGCTAATTTAATTTTAGCAAATGATGAGAAAAAGCCAAAAAAAAACCATGTAAGAGCTATGATAAAACACTTCATTTGTAAAGGGAAGAGCGTAGAGAACTCTTCCCTGTCTCCAATTCTGTATTTCATTGCAGGACAAACAACTTTCAACTCCAAGCTTTTCTAAGGTAGCCACATTTTTCACTAAAAATACACGAATCACAGGATCATAAAATGGTATGGGTTAGAAGGGATCTTGAAGATTATCTTGTCCCGACCCGACTGTGATGGGCAGGGGCACCTCCCACTAGAGCAGGTTACTCAAAGCCCCATCCAGCCTTGTCCTGAACACACCTCCAGGAATGGGGCATCCACAACTGCTCTGGACAACCTGTTCCAGTGCCCCACCATGCACACAGTAAAGAATTTCTTCCTAGTATCTAATCTAACTCTCCCTTCCCTCTTTCAGTTTAGAACTGTTATCCCTTGTACTATCACTACACTCCCTGATAAAAGAATCTCTCCCAATCTCTCCTGTAGGCTTCCTTTAAGTACTGGAAGGCTGCTATAAGGAATCCCCAGAACCTTCTCTTCTCCAGGCTGAACAATCCCAATTCCCTCAGCCCGTCTGCGTAGGAGAGGTGCTCCAGTCCTCTGATCATCTCCGTGGCCCTCTGCTGGATTTGTTCCAATAGGTCCATGTCCTTTGAATACAGAAGTCTCCAGAGCTGGATGCAGTACTCCAGGTGGGATCACATGAGAGTGGAGTAGAATCACCTCCTTTGACCTGCTGGCTATGTTTTTTTTGATGCAGATAAGGATACAGTTGGCTTTCCGAGCTGTGAGCACACACTGCTGGCCCGTATCAAGCTTCTCATCCACTAATATCCCCAGGTCTTTCTCCTTGGGGCTGCCCTCAATCCATTCTCTACCCAATCTGTTTTGGTGCTTGGGATTGCCCTGATTCAGTTACAGGACCTGGCACATGGCTTTGTTGGACTTCATGAGGTTGGCATGGGCCAACCTCTCAAGCCTGTCCAGGTGCCTCTGGATGGCATATCTTTCCTGCACATGTGAAGCACACCATACAGTTTGGTGTTGTTGGCAAACTTGCTAAGGGTGCACTCAATCCCACTGTCTGTGTCACCAACAAAGATGTTAAACAGCACTGGTCCTAGTACCGACCTCTGAGGAACATCACTCGTCACTGGCCTCCACTTGGACATCGAGTTGTTAACTGCAACTCCTTGAGTGTGACCATCCAGCCAGTTCTTTATTCACCGAGCATTCCACTGGTCAAATGCATTTCTTTCCAATTAAGAGATAAGGATGTTGACTGGGACAGTTTCTAATGCTTTACACCAATCCTGGTAGATGATGTCAACTGCTCTTCCCTTATCCACCAATGCTGTAATGCCGTAACAAAATTTGCCACCAAATTTGTCAGGCATGACTTGCCTGCAGTGAAGCCATGCTGGCCACCACCGATCACCTCTTTACTTGCCATGTACCTTAGTTGAGTTTTCAGGAGGATCTGCTCCATCATCTTACCAGGCACAAGGTGAGACTGACTGGCCTGTAGATACCTGGGTCTGCCTTTTTTCCCATTGTCAAAATAGAGGTTATGTTTTCCCTTTTCCAATAAGCAGGAACTTCACTGCACTGCCATGATTTCTGAAATACAACGGACAGTGCAGTGGCAAGTTCATTTGCCAGCTCCCTCTTGAACCATGGACGCATTTCATCAGGTCCCATGGACTTGTGTGTACCTTCAGGTTCCTTAAATGATCTCGATCCTGTTCTTCTCCTACAACGGGGATTTCTAATTTTCCCAATCCCTGCCTTTGCCTTCTGCAGCTTTTTGCAGCTTGGGTGGCATGGGCAGAGCACCTGGCGGTGAAGAATGAGGCAAAAAAGTCATTAAGTGCCTCAGCCTTGTCCATGTCCCAGGTGACCAGGTCTCCCATTTCCTTCCTGAGTGGGCCCACATTTTCCCTATAGTCTTCCTTTTTGTCACCACTATACCTACAGAATTGGCCCTTGGCCACATTTAATTCTGGTAGGGCTTTAGCCTTCTTAACCTGATCCCTGGCTGGTCAGACAAATTCTCTGTATTCCTCCTAGGCTACCTGTCCTTGCTTTCACTCTCTGTAGGCTTCATTTTTGTGTTTGAGTTTGTCTAGGAGCTACTTATTCACCTACGCATGCCTCCTGGCATTTTTGTCTGACTTCCTCTTTGTCAAGATGAGCTTGAAGGAGATGGTCATTGAATATTAACCAGGTTTCTTGGGTCTCTTTCAACCCCCTTCCCTGAGAAAACTACGTGTGCTGCTGAGTCCTTAACTGTTGCTCCCAGGGCTCCTTAATCCTTGATACTCCTCAGTATGGTGGTATCACTGGTGCTCATGTGAAACAACAGCAGTGGATAATGGAGAACTGTACAAGGTTTAGTAGTCTCTCACTGACATCCCTGATACAAGCCCTTGTTAAGCAGCACATCTGTCTAGAAAGCACATCAGGTCAGCAAATGAGGGCCTGTGTACCTCTCAGAAGAGAGTAGCCTACTATTCTCACCCATCAACTTTTCTTCATGAAACTGGTTGTTATGCAGGGAACCGGTCAGGTTGCCTTACTGAGCTCCAGCGCCTCTCGTGATGCAGCAGGTCTTCCTTCTTCACTTTGCAGAGCTGTGAAGGGGTTCTGCAATGGCAGCTCAGCTTTTTTTGAGCTGTCTGTCTGCTTCTCAGACTCCCTCCTCACCGCCTCCTGCAGGTCAAATACCTGCTGCAGGAGGTCCTCCCCAAGCACACCTTTTGCAGGCAGGTCTGCCACCTATCCCTGCCCCAGAAGAAAGGTCAAAGGCACCTCCTGCAGTCCGAGGTCTGCACTGCAGCCTCTCCCTTCAGCAGCTCCATCTGGGTGGAGGCATCGGCCACTGCTGGGGTGGATAATGCAGACCTTATAGCCAGAGCCACAGCCTTTGCTCTCGAATGAGTGCCCACCATTCTGTTTTCAGGGTCAAGTAGGATGCGTGCTCCTGAACTGTGTACATGGTCATGGAATAGTGCCCAGCCGCTGTGCTATGTGTACTTCAAGTCTCCCACTCCTTTCAAAGAGGCACCTTACCTGTGTGAACTGCATCAAGAATTGCAGCTCTGCTGGCCAGAGTTGAGAAATCATTGCCACAAATTTCAAATCCAAACAATGACAGTAAAATGTTATTTCTGAAAAATATTATGTAGCGATGGAAGCTAAAATATGGTAGATTTTTTCTGTCAATTACTCATATTATTACTTTTTTATAGTTTATATCATAATTATTATTGTTTGTAGTTTATTTGTAAAGCATGGATTGGAGAATCAATCCAAAATGTATTTCTTGCTCTTTCACTAGCAGTTTTGAAATGACGAGCGGACAATGCGATTACTTGGTCAATACTTTGTATTTGCATTGCTCTAGACATAATTTAGCTAATAAAATATTAGAAATAAAAAGGCATGTTCTTAAAAATTCAATGGATTAATCAATCAAGAGGTATTCACTAAGATAAATAATGAAATATCTACCATTTGTAGCATTAAATAGAACATTCAAGTGAGAGTAATTTCCTGCCAGGAGTTGCAGAAATAAACCCACTGTGCCAGGATAAAATGAATACTCGTGGACACCACAGCACTGCTTTTTGCTTTTTAAGTAACTTTTAAAGATCCTACATGAACATCTGTTTTAAATTTACCCGCGTTTTTGTGCCTTTCATGAAATTCATTCCCCCTTCCTGGCATTCAACATGACTCTTTGGTGCAAGAAGAGAAGTAAGTTGGCCATAATATTATAATAATGACCTAACTAGCCACTCTTTCAGGCAAACTCACTCTTTGTAGTGTAAGGACAGAGGGGGGTGCAATGAACTGATTTGTTTTATAATTTATAGACATTTATAGACAGCTACAGTGAACTGTAGGGTTGTATAGGGCTACTATCTATGGGGCTACTTAGAAGCCTCTAATAAGCATTGCACTACTTTGGTGTTAGTCCATTAGAACCAAGCTAAACTAATTAGTGTGCCTTTTCTCATATATAATACAGCAGCTTCTATCAGAACATTTAATATAAAGCAAGTTGTCCATATTATCTGGTTCTAAGCACTCAGAGTGGGGACAAATGTTTTCAAAGCAGTCCTTTGGAATGATGACTAACTCTTACTTTACAAAAGACCAGATTTCACATGTTTTCATATTTGACTAAAGGATTTAGGATATTAAGACATAACCAAATATTGTGAAAAGCAAAAGGATAATCTCCCTCTTGTTAATTCTGCCTTCTCCACTGTACTACATCTTCTCTCACCAGTCTTTAACCCTGCCTAACCAGCAAAGCATAAATTAAAGTGTGAAAGCTAGTGCATTGTAAACAGTGCATTTCCCCTCACTTGCTCACGCTACCTAAAGAAGTAATGCTGCACATCACGTTGTACCAGGCAGGGCTGACTGCACCTTCTACACACAGACAAGCCACAACGCTTTCTTAGATACATTTTTTTTTTGCTCCACCATCAATAGGCAGGAGAATGAGAATGTATGTAAAAAAAAAATCAGATAGGATCAACAACCTTATCTAAATCCTTCACTAACAAAATGGTGAAACTTAAGAATCAACTTGACTGTGTAGTTTTAGAACAAGTTCTAGAAATATTCAAGATAGCAAATACTTTCTTCAAATAGACAAGATTAAATCAATAAAACGTAGGGACAAACTGCTAAAACTTTAATTGTTTTGCCATGTGGAAAAAGTTACAGGTACTGAAAGCTATGATTTTTACCTTCCCTTGCAGAATTTATCAACATGGTGTTGCCTGGATGATGCAAATTAAGTGGATGTGGACATAATTATACCAATTATATGCCAACATATATATGTGAAAAAAAAAAAACCAACTTGTCAAATGCATATATATAAAGCAATGGACAGAAGGAAAACTATA
>VZTM01010934.1:9295-71941 GCA_013400555.1 Jacana jacana | reverse complement strand
TGTGATTCTGTGATTCTGTGATACAGTCAGAGGAGATTACCCTTCACCTCCCTGGCTTTTCCCAGTGAACATGAGTGTAATTGTGCATAGAATCATAGAATCATTCAGGTTGGAAGAGCCCCTTGGGATTGAGTCCAACCATCAGCCCTACTCTACAAAGTTCTACCCTACACCAGATCCCCCANATCAGCCCTACTCTACAAAGTTCTACCCTACACCAGATCCCCCAACACCACATCTAAACAACTCTTAAAACACATTCAGGGATGGTGACTCAACCACCTCCCTGGGCAGCCCATTCCAGTGTCCGACCACTCTTTTTGGAAAAATTCTTTACTAATGTTCAGCCTAACCCTATCCTGCTGCATCTTGAAGCCACTCCTTCTCTTTCTATTGTTAATAACCTGTGAGAAGAGACCAGCACCAACTTCTCTACAATGCCCTTTCAAGCAGTTGTAGAGAGGGATGAGGTCTCCCCTCAGCCCCCTTCTCCTCCAACTAAACAGTCCCAGCTCTCTCAATCGTTCCTCATAAGTTTTATTCTCCAGGCCCTTCACCAGCTTCGTTGCCCTCCTCTGCACTCACTCCAGAAACCTTCACGCAGATTCACAGACTCACACAGAATCACAGAATGTCAGGGATTGGAAGGGACCTTGAAAGATCATCTAGTCCAATCCCCCTGCCTCAGTCTCAAAGTCCACAGAGAAAACAATTTGAATGGAGTGTAGTGAATGAAGCAAATTCAAAAGGCTCTGCTGAGCCACCTTGTGCCCATCTAAAGCATTCTGGGAGAACAGAGCAGTTTAAAAGCAAGGAGTCTGAATAAAATATACACAATTTATTTATAGGAGGTTTACAGCTGTACAACGTTGGCTTTCTGTTTGGACCACTCTGATCTTGTGCAACATGACACGTCAGTGCCTTGGGAGATGAAGACAAGTCACAGCCCGTTCTAACATGTGGACGTCAAAAAGAAATGGATTTCACAGAGCGTAATGGGAGGCTACTTGCAACCCTTGAAATGATTAACAAAAGAAATGGAAAAAAAGAAATCAGAGACATGTCCTGCACCACCAGGGAGAGGCTGAAAAGTGCTTATCAGACCTGCCCTCTCCTCAGACCAAAAGAAAAACCAACAAACCAACCCCAAATATTTCGGTTTACTTCATTCAAAGAGAAAAGGCATCAACATTATGAATGGCTTTTCAATAACTCCTCTACAAATAAGACCAAAAATAAAAAACCATGGCAGAAGGTAATTTTTGATATTCTATTGGAAATGTAGAGGGAAGAAGGCTTCTGCTTTAGCTTTTCAAAAGTTTTTTTTTTTTCCAAAAATTGACAAATATTACTAATATTAAGACATTTTGGTCCTGATATAGTGTGATAATGGATTTTGGGGTTTTTTTGTTGTTTGGTTGTTTGGTTGGGTTTATTTGAGGAAGCTGTTAAAAAGTTGTTTTTCCTCTCTTTATGGCTTGATTCTCTGTAGGAATGAGGCTGCCCCTGGGTACTAGGGCTACTCCTTAGTGCCATTCTTTGGGGATCAAGGTGCAGTTTGGCATGTGGCAGGGCACTCCTGGCCAAATGGCTCTCATTTGCTGAAGCTATTGGTAGCCTGATTTCCTGAGAAAACAAGGCTAAAGCAGACAGGAGGGCTTACCAACCCCAACTGCTGATGTAGGTGCAAAGCTTCTGAGATGTTCACCCTCAGGTAAATAGCTTTTCCCTGCCAGGTGAGGTGTCTTTGGGCATCACAGACATGCTCACATCCCACTTTCCATGTGAGCCTGTAAGATTTTCTCCTAAGACCTAAATCCTGCCTTTTAGCTCCATAATGCTGCTTCCTTTTACTTTCAGTGACAAGTCCAATAAACAAAACAGGAAGAAAATAAAAATATCTCTGAATTGGTCCTCCCAAATTCAAGGCTTTGCTTTGACCCTGGGGTCAAAATGCCACTTTACCAAATTAGGAGCACCTGAGCTGATTCTACTGAACTAAACCAGGTCCCAGTGACGGCACCAGGAGTTGGAGGGTGCTCAGCACAGACCAGGAATAACTGAGACTTGGGATAAGCATCCTGTGGGCCACTGCTGGCTTCTAAGCTTGGAAAACAAGACCTAAGAAAATAAGCAAGTTGGTCAAAGAACTCAATTCATAACCACAGGAGGTCAACTCTGAAGATGAGGAATCATAGAATCATAGGTTGGAAGAGACCCTTGGGGTCATCAAGTCCAACCATCAGCCCTACTCTACAAGTTCTCCCCTACACCAGATCCCTGAACAGGAACAGCAGCCTGCAAAAAATCAATGAAATTGTACTCTGTGCTTCTGGATGCACCACGAATTGAGATGGCAGCTAACATGGAGATGGCACATGCCTTTGGGGAACATCTTGCCATATTACAGACTTAGCAGAACTTTAGGGACTTTAAAAAAAAATACAGATTTGCAGCATAGACATGGTTATTTAGTAGGACAAAGAGAAACCCTACTTGCTATGGCAAAATACAGTTTTTGTGTTCTCTTGTCCTTGCAGGCAGAGGACTCTACTCAGGCCAAAATTTACCAAGATGACAAGTTTATATCATAGATACACATTTCCACTTGCACGTAGGTGACTGCAAAAGATTTGCTTGTTTGAAAATCTGACAGAAAAACCCCTTACTTTGCACCATTTTTAAAGGCACATGAATTAAAAAAAAAAACAAACCCCAAACCCAACCTAAACAACAGGAGGAAAAAAATGGTTTGGAACCTGCCCTGATCAGCTGCTTGAAAGGCCAGACAAGGGTTTATTGTTTGGCTTATCTGGGATGGCTTATAAGAAGCCGGATTCTGCCACCCAGTGGAATAAGGAAGATAAACCCAGTCTTCATGGCAAACAGGAGCAGAGCATGGCCCTACACATGGACCCAGGGGATGGTTTTTGTGTTACGCTTGTGAGGCTGGCTCTAGCACTGTGCAGCTCATCCTCCAGGATGGGAGACTGGAAATCAAAGGTGAGAGATGGACACTGGCACGAATTAAATATGCCCAGCACTTTCAGGCCCTCCTCTTCTCTAGTACAAGCTTAAAATGCCACTATTTTTTTAAAAATAATTTGGGAAAGCGAGGCACTGAGAAATGACACACTGGATGCAGCAGTAAAAGATGGAGCCCAAAGCTCTCCATCCCTTGGACCTGATGTTTTGGCCTTCAGAGGAGTTGATCTCCTCTTACCTAAACACTGAATGGCCCCAGCAGACAATCCAGCTGGGCTACTGGGGTGAGCTCATGGGATGGGGACTGCATGAAGACATGGGGACAGCAGGCACCGCGGCAGTTTGAGAGGCACACGCAGGAGCTGAGTCCAGACCAAATCAAGAACTTGACCCCAGAGAACAGTTGTCCCACCACGGTTGTTGGCATCTTTGTATCCTTCAAAGCTGCATGGGGTTGAACAAGACTCAGGAGGAGATAGCTTGTCCCAGAAATGATGGAGCCTTTAGTCTCGTTGCCCCTGCAGATCTGGCATTGCCTTGGTGCATCCTTCCAGTTGCAGTAGGCAAACGCACACCCAGAAAAGACCCAGCTGGCCCCAATCTACTTTTCCACTTCTCCTTTGCTGAGGTGCCTCCCCAGAGAAGCTATTAAATGGCAATTTTCACGGGAGACGACTCTATGCACACTACTCTAAAACCAAGCAGAGACATTTAAGGGGCATTGAAGCAGCTGGTGGGACCGCAGTGGCCACTTGTGTGCGTGGTGGCACCTGTGTGCCAGCCCGTGTAAACAAACAGCACCAGGGCATGGGGCTCTGGCTGTTGGGACACACAGCATGCCTGTGGTGATCCCACACCGGGCACAGGGTGGCGACGGGGGCTGCGGAGGACGCCAGCAAAAGGATCGTTGCGGTTCCCCAAAAAGGCACCATTGTTTCTTTAACATTGAAAACACAAGATTGGCTCCTTTGAGTGGAATGCATGCATGGTTCATATACACCTTGCAGATGGTAGGTAGGCTCTGTGTGTGTGTGTGTGTATATATATATATATGTATGTGTGCATGTTTATATACATGTATATGGCATCAGAAGAAGAATCCTTGAGTACTTAGACGTTGGTGAGGATGTTACTGCTGAGCAGCCTCACAGCGATTGTTCCAGAGAGGTCGTTTGATCTCCTGTTCCCCTTGTCCTGGAGGTGCAGGGTATGCACCGACTGCCGGTCGCTGGGATCACCCGTGAGTGCCACTTGGCCCAAGAACTCGTCACTTATTAAGTTATGGTTCCAGATCTGGGGAAACAAAACAGACATGAAGGCAGCTCCTTGAGGGATACAGCCAACCTTCAAGAACCAGGGAGGAGAAGGGGTTACTGGGGACCTGCTCTGAGCTGGAGCCATGGAGGTGGTCAAGGTGTGTGTAGGGTCACTCTGTAAGTGAGAGGGGTGAAGAACATGCATTCACCAGTTGTCACAGCCCAGTCATGCTGGTGGGATGGTTAAACTGCATGGACTGGTGATGCTTAGCCTTAGGGAACAGACCTGCCATGGACAGTCTGAGGAGGGAGGATGTGGGGGGTGCCCCAGTGAAAGAGGGTCTCCATCCCTCATCTCACTGCTCGCCTCCTGGGTACCTGAACAATGATGGGTTGTCCTGGCTTCTTGCGGTAGAAGAGCCCTTTCACATCAAATTCTGGAGACACCGTGTTCTTCTTCACTGGAGAGCGAACTTTCTGCCCTTCACACTTTATGATCACATAAGGGTCAGCTCCTGGGGAGGGAAAAGGAAATTTTTGTTTTGTTGTAGCTCCTGTAAGCTCTCAGAGCCCTTTTACTGGGGTGCCATGCAGCACCTTTCCTCCATACCCTACCAGAGGAGATGGATATCTGCCAAAGAGTTCATGACACCCCAGATGATGTCCATTAAGCTCAGCTGCTGGGTTCAGGCTTACTTCTGTTAGGTGACATTGTCCCTGGGCAGCAGGTGGTGATGGACTGCTATGAAATGGCCACCTCTTGCTTGTCCTCATATTCTACATAAACACTCCTTCATCACTCCAAATCCTCCTGGACTTTGGGATGAATCTTTCATGGAAGACACTGCCCTGCTCAACTCTCCTTTGAGGATTTATCTCTGCTGAAGGCAGGCAGAAATAAAGCCGTGTAGAAGTGAAACAGGCTCACAAAAGTTGTTTCATGCCAGGAAACACCAAGAAGGCAAGGGCCTCCAAGCTACAAAACCCCACTTGCTTCCACTGCAGCTCATATACTCCCAAGCCAGGCTAACCTTGGTTTTAGTTTAAGGTGATAAATCACTATCTCAGCAGGGACTGAGCACAAATCATTGGCACATCTTCCTCCTAGACTTAGTGAGACTCAAACGCCACAGGAGATGTCAGTATAGCAATGAATGTTGAGGTAAGGAAAATGCCAGGTGGTCAGGGTGACAAGAGATGGCACAACGCTGAGCTGAAATGAAGTGTGAAGGTGTGCTCATTTATGAGATCTCCAAATAAGACCATTTGGGCACTGGGAAGGGTTTTGCGAGTAACCAGTGAATGGGGAGCCTTAGGATGGAAATGTATTTAAAAGGTTTTTAAAGAGGTGAAGGTGGTTCTTAGAGTATTTGCCATGGGCAAGAATTCAGGGAGAAGAACAAAATGTCCAAAAGGATCACTGGTCGCAGTGCGAGACACAGGGAAGAGAAAGACTGGGCATTGAGGGGCAACCAGGGGAAATGAGTGGGAAATGGAGGAGATGCTGACAAAATGGGAAGCCAGAGTAGAGGTTCATGAAAGGATACATAACAGGTCAGTGGGAGAGGAAGGCTATTTCAATATCCCAGCTGGAACAAGATCCCCATGGGGAACGAGCAGGCCACAGAGATGGAAAGTTACCAAGTCCAGCCCACAGCTGGACTGTACCTGAGCTTCCAGCAGAGGGAAAGAGTCTCCCATTAGTGAATATTTTCCCCTTATGAAACAAGTGCTTGTTTGGGTGATTTCAGCAGAGAATCAACTATTGCTATGGAAATTTAACTGCCAGAATATATTTTTTCGCCACAAGCTTTAGTGGTTCTGGTGGAAACTCAGAGGTGGATGACTACTCTTGTCCAAGGGAATTGTGGAAATGTGGAGGAACAAACCAACCTCTTCTGAGGGCTTGGGATTTAAGAACTACATCTTTGATTGCCAGACCACCTCCTTGCTAGCTTTCTGTTTACAAGGACCTGGCTCCCCTGATGGGACACAGCTGCTGGATTTCACAGCTGTTTTTTCCAAACGAGTCTTGTCTTTTGGGATGTCCCCTTAAATCCTCATATTCTATCAGCCAGAGCCAAATTCCCATCTGTAAATCACTATTTCCAAAGCAGTGTGAAAGGCCTGGGCTGGGAGACGCGAGAGAAGCCATTGCACTGGAAAGCATTGAACATGCAGGCTGTTGGTGGCAGGAGCTGAGCAGCTGGAAAACAGATGGAAAAAAGCCATTCCTGGCAGCCTCTGCCTGAAAAAAAAATATGTTTTATGGCTCCAGAAACTGTGCGTACCCTTGTATGATGAAAAGATAAATCTCCTTGTTTCTGTGAACAGTTCACAGAGTTTTGATTACAGATTTCCCTTTATTGCTACAGGTGCACTCAGCTATTTTGAGTAACCCAAGGAAAAGCAACATACCTAGGGCAAAATTCCCTCCCAAACTCCAGACACGGCAGGAGGAGTCCCTTTGTGGCCTGTGTTAACTAAGCGAATTGGGCCAGTCTTTGCCCTAAGGAAGGATCCTGCCCATCACTTTGTGGGTTCTAGTGATATCCAGCCTTGATAATAATGCTAATATTATTACTAATAATATTATTACTATTATTAGGACTGAACATGGTGCTCCTGCCATGAGCTTGTGCGTGGCTGTGGGACACGGCAAGGCATGGTACTGATGCTGTCTTTCATGCAAGCGAAATGATGGATGTCAAAATTGCATCAGAGCACGGTAGGACCATGACCATGAACCTTTAGAGAATCAAAGAGAGAGACACACATTGTACTGTGCTGGTGGTGGGTGAGGTCATCTCAGAGGGCTCCTAGGAGCCAAGGGTGGAGCAAGACTTATGGGAAAAAGAGGGAGAGGCCCTTGACCCACAGTATCCCCAAATGAGCTAAATTTGACCTACCCTCTATTGATAGACATTTATCCAGCCTCCAGTGTTGAAGGCTACCACAACACATCAGCCTGCTCCATTGCTTCTCTGTCTTTCCCATTAAAAGGCATTTGAATATGATTCCTGATATTTATGACTGCTCATACTCAGGAAGAAAGCCTGGATGGCTATAGGACCAATGCTAAGGGGAATTTTTAGGAGGATCTCCCAAGGATGTTAGACAATAGTCTAAATAACAGCTCCCATATCATGTTCACAGCAAGAAGTGAGTTTGATATTCCATAGACTTTCTCCTCCTCTAGTGTCTGTATCAGGCATGTTCACTGAAAAAAAAATAGCTGAGGACATGACAAATCCCAGCAACCTCCCACCTCACAAAACCAGTTCCCCCTTTTCCTTCCAACCACCTCCCAACTCCTCTGGGACTAGACAGTAGGCAAGGAAAGACCAGTACCTCCTTGGGAGTCCTGATTCTTAAGCCCAGCTGCGGCAAGGACATGAATTTGGGACACCACTTGTGGGTAACCACACATCCCACTCCAGCAGGTGTGTGGTGGCTCATCCAGCGTCAGCTCTCTGCAGGGAAAAAGACGTGGCCTTTGAGAGATGTCCAGATATACCCCATGGACAGCCCAAAGAGATTGTTCCAGCAGGATGGAAGGACTATGCACTGTCCACTGTCAGACTCTGCTCCCCACTCTGACCTCCTCAACTGGGTTTGGGATGCTCTTCCATGCCAGGCCTTGAAGCAGAGTGAGAGCTTCTCTGCATATCTGTGGTAAGACCTATAAAGATGCCCTGTCTTTTGGCCACCTTTGAAAGGAAGACAACCACCACTTCCAGGCAAGGCTATGACCAATTCCAACCACGAAAAACACATCAAAAGCACAGGGCTCTCTTCAAATAGCCAGCTCCTTCTCTCCACTGCTCTTGCTCCTTACCGGCAGTCTGAAGGCACATCTGTGAAAATCCTGAGCAGGAACTCGCCTATGTGACCAGGGTCAAAAGTGGTGGGGATGATGACATAGCGGCCTTCCTTCAGGTCTGTCCTCAGGAAGACGCTGCGGGAGTTAATGTAAATGGAGCTGGCCACCTTCTGCTGCAGGGTGTGCATCCGGTAGTTCCTGTTCAGCTCCACCTGGGCAGAGACCACAGCAGGATGGTCAGCAGGACAGCACTGAGTGGCAATGTATTGCTATCCACCTTGGGAGGTCAGACTGCAAGGACTGTTCCCACAGTGCTGGGAGAGCTGGAGTAAAGAGAACCAGTAAAATGGTCCCAGTTGGACTGGATGAAAACAAGCATGGGTGCAGTGGTCTCAAACCTATCATCTCAGGGACTTGTTCTATCTTGCTTCCAGAGAAGGGCAACGGAGCTGGTGAGGAGTCTGGAGAACAAGTCTTATGAGAAGCAGCTGAGGGAGCTGGGATTGTTCAGCCTGGAGAAAAGGAGGCTGAGGGGAGACCTTCTCACTCTCTACAACACCCTGAAAGGAGGTTGTAGAGAGGCAGGTTGTAGAGAGGCAGGTTGTAGAGAGGCATCTTTTCTCCCAGGTAACAAGTAATAGGACAAGAGGAAATGTCCTCAAGTTGCTCCAGAGAGGGTTAGATTGGATATCAGGAAAAATTTCTTCACCAAAAGAGTTATCAAGCATTGAAACAGGCTGCACAGGGAAGTGGTGGAATTGCCATCCCTGGAGGTAGTTAAAAAAATGGGTAGACGTGGTGCTGAGGGACATGTTTTAGTGGTGGTTTTGCCAGTATTAGGCTGATGGTTGGACTAGATGATCTTAAAGATCCCTTCCAACCGAGACGATTCTGTGATTCTAACCCAGCTTGACACTGTGTGTCCAATAAGCAACACATAAGGATTTTTAATGTTTGCCAATAACAGACTAACCATTGTCTTTAGCATAGAGAACTTGTCCATGCTGTCATTGTTCACCTCTGGAATCCCTCACCATCTCTAGAGAGGGTCAGGCTGTGCTGCAGGCACCCCAGGGCCTCCCAGAATAATGCTTAAATGAACAATACCAATGGTCATGCAGGAATCCTGTACCACTCCAGCACTAACAAATTTATGGGGGCATTCAAGAAACATGCAGGATTTATGGTCTACCTTATGGATATCAAAGCCTATGGCCAGGTTCTCTCCTTTGCCTTCTTTGCGACTGGTCCTTTTTGGCTTCTGCTGGATGGAGATCAGCACCTCATCTTCTGCCTTCTTCACATCAAACACGTACTAGAAGCAAAGGGAGGAAGGTGAGGGAGGACTTCTAAGAGAGGATCACTGGGCGTGGGTGGGTGTAGACACACAGTAGCACTAACTTCTGCTTCTCCTCACCCGCTTCACTGCAGGGACAACCTGGCTTCAGTACTAGCATGAGAGCCCACACTCACTCCTCTTGGGACTTGATATCATCTGTCCAAGCCAGGGAATTTTTAGCTTCTCTTAGAAAAGACTGGTAAATCCAGCCTTTGAATTGTTCAGCAGAATCCAAGGAGTCTAGATGCAGTCTCATACTAGAGAGTTTTACCCCTCATAGTCTGCCACAAGTCCTCCATGGTATGGAAGGAGGAACTGACATTCACAGAGATCTAAGATAAAGGCAAATACAGAGCTGAGAGCAGAAGACAACTCTCCCACATCTTATTGCAGGAGATGACAACTCCTGCAATGGACCAGACCATCCCTCACCTGTGGCCAGCAGGTCAAAGGAGATGACCCTGCACATCTACTCTGCTTTGGTAAGACCCCACCTGCAGTACAGACCTGAAGCCCCCAACATAAGAAAGACATGGACATGTTGGAGCAAGTCCAGAGGAAGGCCACAAACATAATGAGAGGGCTGGAGCACCTCTGCTATGAGGACAGGCTGAGAGAGTTAGGGTTCTTCAGCCTGGAGAAGAGGAGGCTCCAGGGAGACCTCGTAGTGGCCTTCCAGTACCTAAACAAAGCCTACAGGAGAGATGGGGAAATGGACCAATAGGATGGAGGAAAATGGTTTTAAGCTGAAAGAGGGAAGATTTAGATGAGATATTAGGAAGAAATTCTTTTCTGTGAGGGTGGTGAGATTCTGGCCCAGGTTACCAGGAGAAGCTGTGGAGACCCCATCCCTGGAAGTGTTCAAACCAGGCTGGATGGGGCTTTGAGCAACTTGGTCTAGTGGGAGGGGCTTGGAACTAGATGATTTTCAAATTCTCTTTCAACTCATACCATTCTATGATTCTATGCAGGACTCCAAACATCTTGTCTCATGTTACTAAGAATCCCAGTTCAGAGCAGGACAGGACAGAAGAGCTTGTTCCAGGAGATGAACTTCAGAACAGGGTCTTTATTGAAGTCCAAGCTAGAAGGTTAAATTTAGCCTATACTGGTAAATTTATCAATGCCAGTTTGAGTAAAGCTAGAATTTGATCACTCAGACAACTAACTTGCTTGTACTAAGACACTCTACACCAAGCATTTGGATGCAGTCTCCCCGATAAGAGGGGTAAGGTGAACAGAGTTGACCTGGATGCTGGTCATGCTGTACCAGGGGTCTCAGCCAGAGAATGGTTGTGAGCCCATTTAATTAATTAGAGGTCTGGTAGCCATTTTGGTCTTGTAGGTCCCTGTAGAAGCTTTAAACTCTTGCAAGCACATGTGAAGGCTCTAGAAGGTCCTCTGCTCCATGACTCACTTGGGGGTTCTGCAAAAAGGTATCCTTGTGGTTGATACAGCCTCCAGAGCGATTCTTCAAGGGGTCACTGTTTCTGGTCCATGCCCCACGTAGCACTGCCTCTTCCCAGGTCTTGTGGATGCTCAGGTAGGACGTGTTAATGAGACGGCACTTGATGATGTCTGTGAAGTATTTGCAGAAATCTTCGAAGGTCATCCTAAATCAGGAAGGGACAGATCTGGGTTACGTTGCTTTATTCCCTTCAGGGGATTTTCTTGATCACCTGACACAGATGGTGTGTCAGTAGCCTCTGGTGGCTGATGAATAAAAAGATAGAGATACCTTTCTCTGTATTCTCATTTTAAACAACAGAGCTCTGTGTTTTGGAGTGGGAGAAGCAGAGCGGTGGTCTTTCTCCACATGTGGTACATGTTGTACTGAAATGTACCCAGTGAAGTTAAGTTCAGGACTTTCAATAACAGGTTCCCAGTACCCTGCTGAAATGGTTTGGACCCAGTGTGATACAGAGCAGCTTGCAAACCCAGGGTCATGGCCATCCGAAGCTAATACCCATGGGCTCAAGGAAGAAGCTTCACTAAAGATCCTAGGGTTTGGAAGGCTGTTTGCTCTGTTTTCATGGAAATGACTCACAAGCTTCATTGTGTGGGAGTACTGTGGGCATGGCCTGTGGCAACAAACCCAGGAGGGACTCACCAGAATTCTCCATCATCTTCCACAGTCATCCCCATCTTCTCTCTCTCACTTTTACTCACTTTCTGCCACTCCTCAGAGCTGTGGGAAGAGTACAGGATCATCAGATGGTGGAGTTTCCATCCCTGGAGACATTCAAAGCCCACCCGGACACCATCCCATGCAACTTGCTCTAAGTGTGCTTGATCTGGCAGAGGGGTTGGACTACATGATCTCAACAGGTCCCTCCCAAGACCTATCATTCTGTGATTCTGTAATTCTGTGTGATTACTGTGAGGGCCAGGAGACATATGAGGATTCAAGAAGTTGCTTGATCCTCAGCAGGATATCTCAAGGGCACAAGGCCTCTAAAGCTCAAGCCATGCAACCAGTCCCCACACTGCTCTGGTTAGCTCATCTTCCATATGTGGGAGGAGTGCAGCACGGCTTGGAGCTTCAACTTCCTTCTTCACTGGTGGAGCTAAATCCAGCTTGTCAAGATTTTGTTTGGCCAGTACAATCACTTCCCTATCAGTGAAGATAACAAAAAGGACACTGGCCACAGGCTTTGGTTACATCTGGTTCTTCATCCCATTCACAGACCCCACAGCTGTCAGTGGTGGCAGTGGTTGATTCTGTTGAGCACTATTTTTGCTGGAACATGACTGGGAGTAGAAAGGTGAGCTATAACCATCCTTCACTAGATCATGCTGGTGATTTCACCACAACACTCACCAGAGCCTTAATGAGAAGATCTGCCATGCTCAGCCACCTCCCTGCTGTTCTCCAGGGACCCCAGGGCAAGGAATGCATCTACCTCACTGAACAAGTAGATTTAGGACATGGGTTGAAGCAGCATCCCATAACTGCCTGTACAATGTTATCCTACAGGTGTGGATGTAGCCATATTGTCTCATGCCTCAAGGCTTACTCTAGCCCAGCTTTTTCCACCAACAAAGGAGCTGATGCTGTCCATCCTAACTCACGTGTCGCTCCAAGGGCCGTTCCACTCCCGCTCGCCCCATGGGTTGCGCATGCGGATCATGTCCAGCTTCTCTGACTTGAAGAAGGACAGCAGGCCATGGCCTAGGCGGACCTTCCGTACATCCGTCACTGCGTATGCGTGGCCCTTCACCAGCCCACAGGCCAGGCGGGCCTCCATGTCAGCTGCCGACGTGGCCTGGGCAAGGGGACACAAACAGTGCTTGTACCAGGAAGATGTGACTGCCTTTGCAGGGGCTGGGAAAAAAGAGAGCTCAGATTTCCCTCCAGATTGCTCTGAGCTGAAAAGGAGAACATGAATGTTCAGGGAGAGAGCCAGTTGCTCTGGCAGATTGGTCTTTATCTGGTCTTCCTGGTCTTTGCTGCATGAGGTCTCTGAGCTCCCATACTATCAACCAACAAAGCTCATTGTGCTGGTTATAATGGGAGGTCTGGCACACAGTGTTTGTAAAGAGGTCTATATACAGACACCAAAATGCCTTTCTCTGAAATGAATCCTCTCCTAACATTTAAAAAGTGGTAGAATGAATTTGGGCTCTTGGACATAGCAATAAGGAACAAAGATGGTTGGCATCCAGTTTTGACTCCCTTTGCCATTCATGGGACAAGTAGGAAACTTTGGCCATTATTTATTTGATCTAATTTAGAATTGTCCAACAGTCCAATGCCTATAAATACTCAAAGGGTGGGTGTCAAGAGGATGTGACCACTCTTTTTTTAGTGGTGCACAGTGACAGGACAAGGGGAAATGGGCAGAAACTTGCCCATAAGAAGTTTCGTCTAAACACGAGAAGGAACTTCTTTCCCGTGAAGGTGACAGAACACTACAGACTTCCCAGAGGAAGTCTGGGAACAGGCTTCCCAGAGAGGTGGGTGGAGTCTCTATCTCTGGAGACATTCAAAACCCACCTGGACATGTTCCTGTGCAACCTGCTCTAGGTGGACCTGCTTTGGCAGAGGAGTGGGACTAGATTATTTCCAGAGGTTCCTTCCAACCCCTTATGTGATTCATCTGTGTAAGACAGTTGCATCCTAAAATGCCTATTCTCATGACACCATGACCATACAGGCAATGTTGCTTACTTTGATGGAGCAGCTGATGAGGCCTCCTCGGTTGTGCACCTTCAACACGCGCTCAAAGAGGAGGTTTCGCTTGGCTTCATCAGTGATGTAGTCCCCTTCAGTCAGGTCAATAGGTTCAGAGACCCCACCAGTAAAATCTACCAGGGCATCAGCTGTGTTACCTCCATCCAGAGCCTCATAACAACCTGACAACCTGAAAGAGGGTGACAGGGATGGCACAACAACACCAAATTGACATTTTAAGGGGTGTGGGACAGTTCTTGGGGAAGACTGGAGAACAAAGGTTTATAACAAAACTTTTAGTGGGTGAGGACAGAAAACTAGGGTGAAAAAATAAGACCCATGCTCCTTGCAGCACTCTTTCTGTCACAGGACAAAGTAAATGAACCTGAAATCCCTAGGGTGGGTGTTACTTAAATGTGGAATTGGAGGATACTTTGCTTTGAGGGTAAATCAAGGCTTGAGAAAAAATTTTTTCTTACAATTTCTCCCTTTTGGAGATATATCCTACTCCTCTCCAGGAAACAGGTTCTTTCCACTAGTGCAAACCAACTGATAAATGATCAGAGAGGAAAAATGGGGTGGGTGCCCAGGTCCCAGTTTGTTCTGCAACTGCCCGAGTACCTACTTGGCATAAGCTTTCTCCACCAAGGCGCACCAGAACTCGTTCCTGGAGTTGGAGTGGCAGTAGATGAGCTGGTTGTGAAGTGTGGGCAGACGGTCATCTATCACCACATCCAGCCACTGACCAAAACGCCAGAACTGGAAGTGGAAGATCCCCGCGTAGTTCTCAGGTTTCTCAGGGTTCCACTCCTGCTCCTTCCAGTCTGGGATGACCTGCAAGACAGGAGGCACATGCACCGAGGTTATTCCCTTTCTTGTTGGGTTTGACTCTCATCATGGATGCAATACAGACAACACCAAACACAAGGAAGAATATGACAAGGATGGACTTGTTTACAACTTGACTTGTTGGGGCCAGCTTTTAGACCTGGTTCCTCCAATGCAAACTAGATGAACATATACTGGAATAGCTTAGACTTCACTGTGCCTTGGAAGATGGAGTTAAAGATCCTCGTTCTTTCTTACAATTCTGCCCTGGACATCTGCTGCCATCTACTGCTACAGACAGGCTATTGGAGCAGAAGAATCCTTGGTGTGACCAGGGATGGTTATTTTTATGACCATATTTTGTTCATTTTAGTGCCAACAGGGTGCCACTAAGATAAGGAAAAGAGGACCTGGGGTGAAAGAAACCCTGGAGCAGCCAAGGGGTTGAGGAAGTGCAGGTTTGGTGTCACCACCATCTGTACTGCCAGTGGGACAAGGCACAAGCGAAGGATAACTTCAAAGTCCATAGTCCTTCATGGCTGCATGAACCACCGGCTTGGGTTTGGATGGAAAATATACTGCACAACTGGGACAGAAACGGGTGTAGACATACAGAGATGCCACAACTAGGAGGATCTACATTTTATTTAAAATCATGACATGGAGGCACACAGCAAGGAACCATTACACCACAGCATAGCTTTTGTTGAGGGTGAAGGCAACATGGTTTTATTTCATAATGAGAGTGGGCAGTGAGGCCATGTGTAGTTAGGATATTTGATATTTGACAAGTACTGACCGATTCAGCTGCAGTAATGTGACAAACTCTCCACACCTTTGCCTCTTTACTTACCTGGTCCCAAAGCATCAGGACCTAAGCAAGGAAAAACCCCCAACTGGCCCAGGGGTTTTATTTTATTATGTTCCAATACACCAAATAATCCCCGTCCTGTGGAGACAGCTGTAAGTGCTGGGGTGAGATAGGATGGGATGCAGTGAGATTGCATTGAAACAGGCTCTTCAGGAAGTCCTGGGCCATGGTGAGACCCTTTGCACTGTGCCTTGGCCCTTGTCCAGCTGCTGGAGCCTTGTCCTGCCATCATGAAGCCATAACCCTGCAGAGACCCCTGTCTCTGGAGATCCTCCCTAACTCCTCAGCCACCAGGAATGATCCAGCTCAGGGCTTTTATTGATCCTACACTGAAATATTAATGATGCCATCAGCCTTGCGACCTCACTGGCACTCCTGAGTTGTCTGGATCAACAGAAGCAGAGTAGACAGAGCAATGAAAACGAAGTACTTTTGGAAGGGTTTGGTGATTTCCAGGAGTGCTGACAATGATGCCCTGGACTTCCTCTGGGACAGTGCCAAGAAAGGTCAGACAGCCTTCCATCAGTGCCTATTGATTCCCTCCTGACGGGAGCTCATCCTAATGAATTGTCTTAGAGGATCATTTTGCTAATCAACTTGCTATTAATGCAAGCTTAGAAATTATTATGGCATTGATTAGAGGCAGCTTGTCAGCCAGAGCTGGTAGCGACAGCTTCCAGCTGGCTGCTTCTGAGACTTGCCATTGCTGTCAGTGGTGGCTGGAGGTACCAGTCACCACCCACCTCCTCTATCCCCCTCGTTTGGGGGCAGCACTGAAAAAGTGGTCAGCCTTCATGCAGAGCAGGATCCAGGAGCAAGGACTGGTCTTGTTTCTACACCAACGCAAAGGGAAACAAGAGAAGCCCAATCTCCAGAGTCCAATCTGTCCTCAACCTACCAAAGAGCAAGGTGTGGCTCAAACATTCCCCTCATCAGCTCCTCCCAGAACACAGCATCCCACTCAGGCTAAGGAGCTCTCCAGTTGCTTCATCCCCTGGCCAAGGTGTCTCTGACTCCTCTGGTTGTAGGGGAGAGGTGACACCTCTGAATGCAATACCTATTGAGCCATTACACTTCAGGACATATAGCACAACCCCTGCCTGTGACCTGATGCTGTGTATTACCTAAAGGATTGACCTGGGGCACATCTCCAGCAGTAGCTGGCATCCAGGTCTCTCTAGGAGACCATCATGAGACAGGTCTACAGCTCCCACCCACTCTCCGGAAGCCTCTCTCCATCAGTCCTCAGTGGAGAGGTCATCACAAGGTCCCATTGAATCCTGCACTCAACTTGGCTGTGTGATGCCAAGGTAGCAGAGACCAGCTCTCCTCATTCACCCAACTGTGCTGGTTTTCACTTAGGGGGCTCCGCAAATCTGGAGCTGCAAGAGCCTTCAGTGGGACAAACTTACAGTAAGACCCTTTAGTGGGACAAACTTACAGTGAAAGGCATTAGAGACAGGTAAATTGGGAGTCCAGGAACACCAGGTTCCAGATTAAATTTGTGACATTTCCCTGTCAGCTGTGCCGATCTGCTGAACCACGGTACACACCAGAATGAAATTCCCCTGGGAATTGTGTAGGGAGAATTTCGGTGACTGGTATAAAGAAGCTCATTTTCCCTGCAGCAGAGACTCACCTGCCTGGCTCACCACCCAGCTCTGATGGAGAGAAAGATCCACCTGAGGACCCATCTAAGGATCGTTTCCACTCCTCCGCCCAGCTTCAATCCCCTCCCCAAAGCACCCAGACTGCTAAATGCTCCATTAAGCCTTTCATACCAAGAGAAAAGAAGGCAAATGTTCATTTTACATTTTACTGAAGATAAAAAGCACAAAAATACCAACAGTGACTTGAAAATTGGTGGGTACTGCTTTATTGCTTGCAGGATTGGTGCAGCTTCCAAAAAGACCATGAAGAAGACACACACAGCCTCAATCCTTAAGGGGAACCCTATTGACTAGGCTTTTATTTACTGTGGTACATCAATACCCAGTGAGGTATCTGCAGCAAGAAGTCTACCCCAGCAATCAGCAATGTAGGAATGGCATATTGTGAGACCTGGCATACAAAAACCCCATCAGATGTGATGTGGCTCCTGTTATTAGGCCTAATGTGGTTTGTAGTCAAGAGCTCTGCTCTGCAATGTACAAAGAGAGGTCACCTATGGGAAAGTCTGCCAGCATCCTAGAAGTGGGTTTGGCCCACAACAGGTCAATGCCATGGCTAAGCAGGGATGCATCCCCTTTTATCTCTCCTCATTGAGTCCAGCACTTCTTGAGGTCTAAACAAAGACAATTTCTTTGTTTCTAAACAAAGACAATCTCTGGCAATGCCCATGGTGTGACTGTATGATTTGGTGGTGGCTGAGCTTGGGTTGTAGGCAAAGCTCAAAGGTTTCACCACCTCTCCAGCCAGCAGCTGATCTTCCTGCTTTCCTTCTCCTTTCTGCCTGGCGTAGCTTGTGTATATCATTTTATATATTATTGTTGGGCAGGGGAGGGAATGGAGTCTGCATTTCTGAAGGCCTGGAAAAAGAGGTTGGACTTCTTTGGGGATTATCTGCACCAGTCAGCAGGCCATGGGTACAGAGTCACCTTAGAATCATAGAATCAATCAGGTTGGAAAAGACCCTTGGGATCATGGAGTCCAACCATCAGCCCTGCTCTACAAAGTTCTCCCCTACACCAGATCCCCCAACACCACATCTAATCGACTCTTAAAATGCATTCAGGGATGGTGACTCCACCATCTCCCTGGGCAGCCCATTCCAGGGTCTGACCACTCTTTCTGTGAAGACTTTTTTCCTAATGTTCAGCCTAAACCTACCCTGCTGCAGCTTGAAGCCAACCCCTCTCATTCTATTGCTAATAACCTGTGAGAAGAGATCAGCACCAACCTCCCTACAATGTCCTTTCAAGCCATTGTAGAGAGTGATGAGGTCTCCCCTCAGCCTCCTCTTCCTCCAACTAAACAGTTCCAGCTCCTTCAATTGCTCTTCATAAGACCTTGTTCTGGCTTTCCCATCACTGTCCTCTCCTTACACACCTCAGGAAAATCTCAGGCCATACCTTGAGGAGTGCACATATACATTTGAGTGCAACCTTAGCAAAGGATCAATTGTAATAATACTTTCAAAGGACATTTCTGCCTTTTGAAAGACAGAAGAAGAAGACAAAGACCCTTGAGACAGGTTCTCAAGAAGCTTCACCGAAGTACCCTCTGCTTTCTGGTGGAGAAAAAGAGGGAACAACCAGAGTTAGTAGTTTATTCACAGTCATGGAACAAGCCAGGCACAAAACACCCTCCTGCTCCTAAATTTGCAAAGGTACCATCTCCTCTCTCTGCTCCCGTGGCCACTCAGACACCACCGCCTGCCTCAGCATCTGTAGGGGGGAGGAGATCCTGCTTTTGGTGGGACAGCAGCAGCAGGTTCCTGTTCTGTGGTTTGCAAAGTGCTCTGCAGCCTCATGGCTCTCCAGAGATGCTTCAGAATAAATATATTAATAGAATCATAGAATGGTTAGAGTTGGAAGGGACCTTAAAGATCATCAAGTTCCAACCCCCCTGCCATGGGAAGGGAAACCTCCCATTACAGCAGGTTGCTCAAAGCCCCATCCACCATTCACGGGTGCTTTAAGGCCAAAGCAATGCACAAATTGTTTTTGCTGCAGGAGACGCAACACTGGCTCAGACCTACAGCCCGCTCTGAGCTGCTGGCTCACTTGCCTGGCTCTGCACATACATGCTCCAACCCATCTCAGGACCAATAATCTCTACGTGAGCAGCGTGCTGGAGTTATACCTCCCCACAGTGACCCTCAGCAAAAAAGGGTGGTGGCTGCCAGGAAAAAAGAGTGGTCCCACCTCCCTACACCAGTTCGTCCCGTGGGTTTGCACTCTGCAGAGTACAGAATGTCCAAAAGTACTTCAGCTTCATGGTGAGGTGATCCTCTGCAGGACTGGTCTTCAGAAACACCAAGCAGCCACAGTCTTAGCAGGCTGCAAGCACCCAGCATCCTCGGAAGGAGAAGCACTCCATGGCAAACAATCCCTCCCTTTTTGAGGGCTAGGATGGAAACTGGAAGCTGGGGCTCTCTCCAGGTTGTCTTTCCCACTTCTAGCATGGCAATTCCTTATTTTTCCATCAGGCTTTTGGTGTGCAGGTTGACACAGTTGGGGGACTTAGGGCAGCCTCGTATTTCCACACTGGCAGGACCTTGTGCCAGGCAGACCGGGTGAATCCCTGCTGAATTCCCAAGCATGCAGTCTGAGACTCTAGGCAAACGCAGCAGCAAGCTCATGGCCCTTTCCTCCCCATTGTTCAGACGGAATATGAGGAGGAAAGGTATGGGGAATGTTTGACAACGCTGAGGGGCTCCAGAAGTGCTGAGCTGTCCTCCACTGTTCCATGACACCATCCCTCATTTCAAAAAAAACCAACCAAACCACCAAACAAAAAAAAAACAAACCCAAGAAGTGAAAACTGAACTGCAAGAAAGAAAAATGAAGACAAAAGCACAGCTGGAGCAAGAAGGGCTGAGCAAGAAGGGATCAGGCTTTAAAAACAATGGAGCCCTTCAGCTGAGCTGGTTCGAGGCCATCGGTGAAAGCAAAGAGGAAATACATCACCTTGCGGATCTGGGCTAACTCCGCTATCCGCTCCCCAAATTCCTGGGCATCTGCCTCATTGCACTCCACCTCCTTGGCCCCTGGCTTCTTCCAAAAGATGCCCACTGGCTCCAGCAGCTGCCGGTTCATAAGGTGGGTGAGATCTGGAGTCCAGTGCTGGGAGGTGCCGGTCACCGTGACCTTCCCGGGTCTCTCCAGCTGGACGTTCCACCGGAGGAACCGCAGGTTGTGCTGCCGGATGAAATCCACTCGGTAGATGTGCTCATTGGGACGCAGCAGCTTCTCACCGTCCTGGGGCCTGATGTTTTTTTGCTGCAGGCTCTGGAATCGCAGTCTCATGCAGCGGGTGAGCTGGTCATCGTGGACGAAGGGCAGCTCAAGCATCCCTGCTGCGGTTGCCATCACCTCGGTTGCTCCTCTGCTACGTCCTCAGCAATGTCTGGCTCTCAAACAGGACACACAGGGCGAAAAAGCCTCCAAGCCCCCAGAGCTGGTGCCCCCTCTCCACGGTCCCAGTGGTGCTAGGCAACCCGGGCTGGTGACGCAAAACACCCTCTGGGGCTTCCTCTGGGTGCCCTCCCGCCTCGTTTGTGGATTAGGAACTGATGGTGCCGCTGCTATGCACGAAAAATCTATAGGGAAGGGATGTCTGATGTCAGCCTCCCTGGCAACCTCCCTGACAACAGCAGCTCGTTATCCCAAAACGAAGGCGTGCAGCCTGGGATGCCACCCAACAGGTCTGGGTGGCGATGGCTTTCTCTGAGTGTAGGCTTACGGGATAATTCACAGAATCATAGAATTGTTGAGGTTGGCAGGGATCTTTCAGGTCATTAAGTCCAAGCATCAATGTAACACTGCCAAAACCACCACTAAACCATGTCCCTCAGCGCCACATCTACCCATCTGTTAAATAACTCCAGGGCGATTCCACCACTTCCCTGGGCAGCTGGTTCTGATGCTTGATAACCCTTTCAGTGAAGACATTTTTCTTAATATCCATTGTAAATCCCCCCCTGGCATAATTTAAGGCCGTTTCCTCATGTCCTTTTGGTTGTTACTTGGGAGAAGAGACCAGTGCTCACCTCATTACAACCTCCTTTTGGGTCGGAAGGAGACTCTGGAGGAGCCTGGTCAAGCCTGCTGCTCAAAGTGGAACTTCAAGGTTAGATCAGGCTGTTTGGGTTTGGTGCTTTGTCCGGTCCGTCTTTGAGTATCTCCATGGATGGAGATCCCACAGCCTCTTTGGGACCCAGTTCCAGTGTCTGACTGTGATCGTGCTAATGACGAGCTGCAGCTTGTCGTCTGTGCTGTTGTCTTTTGTCCTGTGACTGTGCCACCCCAACAAGAGTCTGGATCTGTCTTGTCCATACTCTCCCATGAAGTAGCTACAGACAACTATAAGGTCCCCTTTCACCTTCCCTCCTCCAGGATGTACAAACCCACTTGTCTCAGCCCACTCCTCTCCTCACATGTCCTGTGCTCTAGACCATCTTGGTGACCTCCATCAGGCAAACTTCAGTCTGCCACTCTCTTCTTCTAGGGATGATTTCCTCCTCACCTGGACCACATAATAATACAATGGACCAGAACGATACATCATGGTCTAATGTGAAAGAGAGAAAAGGTTGAGAGCAATGGACTAGAGCACTACAGTAGGCCCTTAGTGTACCTGGCTCCCATGGCTCCTTCCATTTGAAAATAATATCTGTAATTGATCACTCCTGACAACATACAGATCATGATCACAGAGTGGGGGATACCAGGACTCCCAAGTCCTAACAAGTCCTGGGCTTGCATAACCAGTGGAAAGAACTGGAGTATTCCATTATCTGAGCTGGGCTGAAATGGAAAGCTACCTGATGAAAGTCAGTTCTTGGGTCCTATAAATAGTTGTTCTAGTAAAGAACCTTTGAGCTCTTCTGGATTGCAGTGGGCTTTGGTCAGCAACTCCCCTGAGTTGGGAGGCCACTCAGGCAAACGTCTAGCCTATATAACTGCTCAATTACTGTGTTAAATCACTTTGTAAAAATTTTAATCAGTGCTGCTGAAATTCAACCTTTTGATAGACCTCAAATCATTAATAAATTTTGAATCGCTGCTAAATTATAACCATGTCAAGTATTTCCATCCATGACATTGAGGCACAAGATCAGCCTTTGAGTCCTCCTCAGAGAGCAATAACTAACCCCAGGTTATAGAAAACCAGCGTAAAATGGACTTTGCAAGGTGGGTGGCCTCAGAGCCATCTGCTCATGGTGTCTTATCCAAGACTGCCCTGTGCTCTGGCAGCAGCTGAGGGGGCAAGGAGACCAGGCTAACTGGTGGAGATGCAGGGTTGCCTGAATTTGTCTGGCCCCTGTCCTTCATTTGCTGAGCATAATCAATGCAGCCTGTAAGAGCACAAGATCCAGACAACCCCTTAGGACAAAGCTCTGCTGGAAATTACTGGACTCCCCCATTTCAGGGCCTACATTTCTTTTCATAAGAGCTAGACACCTCCAAAGGGTCACAGAAAGTGTGTTACAGAGCCAGAACACACCTAAAGCCGTGTAGGGCCAACCAAGAATCAAGAGAATAGAAAATAGCTCTTAATTCGCTTCCAGTCCCCCATTCCCACTCACTGACTCAACCACCACAGGCCTAATGGGAAGGGAGGACACGGGGGGAGCCTTGGGGTGAGGTGGAAGAAAGAGTGTGAATAAAATAATCTCTTTGAATACACAGGGATGTGACTGGCCCATTTTACTCCTGTGAAGGTATTCCCCCTCCCCACACTTGAGAACAAGCTTCGTTGTGTGCAGTGGAGCAGGGGACACACAGAGATGAAGTTACATCCTGGTGTGAATCGGGATTACATTTTCTAGCAGCAATGAGAGACCTGGGCCAAAATTCTTCTCCTGATATTTCTGTGATATTAAAACCCACATCAATATCTTTCAGCTCCTCCTGGACCTTGAATCAGAGACATTTTGATATCTAATGACACTAAAACTATGTTTAAAAACCTAGCCACGTCTGTCCTTTCAACTGTTGCTTACATCAGCATATTGACTGGTCAGAAGAAGGGGTTTGTCTTGTAGGCATTGGGTCCTGAATGTGGAGATGCCTGAGGACCAAGGAACAGCAGGCATCTCCAGCAATGTTATCACAATTGCATGTGCAATGGTACCAAGGACCAAGAGGTCTATTATTTCTGGGCCAACAAAGGGATCTGAGATGTTTGTCAAGAACCATGCTCTAATCCCAGCGCATGCATCAGAGTTGGTGTCTCTTTGGACCAAGGGGTTAATCTGTGGACTTGGCATCTCCCATTTCACTTTAAAAGTTGCTGCTGCAGTTTATAGTCCCGCTTAGTCCTTGTCTTTCATCATAAGCCCTCAAAGAACCTTGCAAAGTATGAGGAAAGGTCCCATCTAATTCAGAGGTCTAGGTAAGCAGGTGTGTGTGGAAACATGACTGACCAGAGCCCTGTAGCGAACATCACAGCAAGCAACTGGGAAGGAAGGCTTGGGGAGAGGGCTGCAGCTTTTACTTTTGCCAGCAAACAAACCTTTCTGAAAGAAAGAGCTGGCAGGTAAAAGAGAGCCTCTGAGAGTTCAGGGCATGGAAAACGAGAAGTCACAAACACCAAGAGCCGAATTGCCACGGGAGGAAAAGCAACGCCATTGGCAAACTGAAATAATGAGGTGTCCAAAGGGACCCAGCTGCTGTTGGGTTGACATTTCCCAGGGCAGGGCTGGAAGTGAATGGTGAGGAGGGGAGACAATTCGCCCGCTCTCCCTTGGGAGACATTCATGCAGAGGAAGAAGCTAAACAACCCCTTACACCACACCTCTAAAGGCACCCACAACAGTCACCGCAGCCACGATGGCAGGACAACTTACTGCTCACCCAGAAGCCAACGACAGCTATCCCGTTCCCACGTAAAGAAAAGACTTGATTTTAACAAAACCAACCAAATAAATAAATAAATATATAAATGGGGATGGTGCAACAGCCACTAATTCCCAAGGCTGAGCTTTGTGCTCATGGTCACGAAACCCTCATGCAGCAGAGACTGGGAGTATCTCAGCACACAGAGACGATGCAAAGGAGTAGGGTGGAGGGAATATTTGGACCCTGTGGGTCCGTTGCAGTGGGAGGCTGTGAGTGAAGCAGGTGACACTGCCTTCACATACTGCAGGACTTTGGTGGCTGCCTTTTGCAGTAAAATCTAGGAAAAAAGTGCTTGCAACTTGCTGGCCTCTTATCCTATGGTGAGACACGCCTGCACCAGGGACTGAATCCCACGTTGGTCTTGGCTTTCACAGGCTTGACCTCTCCTGCAGCTAAGGACATGGCAGGGACAAGCACAGACTGTCCAAGGATCTGGCACTGACCACCTCCTTCCCACCCTGTACCTCAGTGGTTGCTCCCTTGGTCTACCACCCCCTGCTTTGGCAAAGTCCTTTCATGGCTTTCTGGCCTGCAGCACTGTCCCTTTGGAACCCACACTGGAAGGAATACTCCTACATGGTGCAACCCAGCCATAGGACATACCAGGGATGGATGCTTTGGGCAAGAAGTGGCTTAGGAGAGATACTAATACCTTCAAATCACCCTACGTGCCCCAGGACAAGGTGTTTCATTGTCAATGTGAGCAGACACTGAGCAGTCAAAGAGAGGGAACATCATGGAGACTAGGGTTTTAGGTTATTTTGGAGTGGAGAGAGCCAGATTTGGGATCTGGAGGACAGGAGAGGACTTGATTCACTTGGTTAAGGAGAAATTGGCCAGGGGTTTCACTTGAGTGAGATGTGACTGCAGTCACAGTAACTGACTTTCCCTTGAAAGACAGTTCTTTAAGGAATTTTGTGCACATGAACAGTTTTGCAGGACCTGAGGCATCCTGCAAGAACCAGTTTTTGAGCTGGACAGACACAACATGAAGCCAAGGTGTTGAAGACAATCTTTCCTGGGGAGCTGCTTACCTTCTGCCACAGGGACTCCCGGGATGCCAGGGAGGAGCAGGCAGCCACAAACCAGCAGTTCCCGACCTGGCCCTGGTGTAAGTCATGAGAGCTGATCCCATCCACAAAGAGGCGTGGATCATCACAGATTTCCTGTGGGAGAGGAGAAAAACAGACACACCAGGTAAGCGAGGAGACGGGGAAATTAGGAGTAAGGCTTCTTGGCAAAGGAAAATATCAGGCTCCATTTAAATCCCACCTGCAGCTTTCTGATGGCCTCACTCACCATGCCAGTAGCAGGAGAACTCTGTCCTACCTTCTTCTCATGAGGACATGGGCAGCATCAGTACTGAAGCGATGCTGGACCTACTCCCTGTTCTGTTCCAGCATCAGTACAGCTTTGCTATATTTATACCTGGTGATAATGATACAGTTTCACACCATTACAGCCCTAGTGACCCATCCCCTCTTCCAAGTCCACTATGTCCTTCAGCTCTCTCTACTCTGTGTCTGCTTTACGAGCTTTTCCCTTTCTTATTTTGCTCTGGAGAGCATAAGAGCAGCACCCAAACCCATTGGCTCCCATACTGGAACTTGTGGATCCATCCAAAAATAAAATGCTGCAGGAGCAGGGCAGAACCAGGTATTTAGATGAGGAATCACAATGCCTAAATCAGAGAGTTCACCTGGGAAAGCTCAACACAGATTGAGGCCTCAGCCGTTGCTGCAAGAAGCCAAGTGTCCTCAAGCAGGAGGTGTGTCCTTCCAGTTCTTAGCACAGCAGAGGGAGAAAATTTGGTGGCTTTGGAGCTGGGCCAGGAGGCTTAAATGTTCATTCTGATACCAAAACCAGTATGATAGGTTGTGCATGGGCCTCATGAATGGAGAAACTTGGGTAGGAGGCAACTAGGAGGTGAGCTCATCCCTCCAATAACTCAGGCACCAACCACATTGCCTTTCCTCTGCCCGGGTCCTGCAAGGCTGCCCTCCCTTCTTCCTGCTCCCTCTTAGAGCCTGGCCAAGAAAAAGCACTTAAATAAGGTGTTGAGCAAGCTTTGTGTGAAACAACGCTCTGTTTTTTGTATCTTGTCTTCTAATCCAGTTTGGAAGGTTGTGTCCAGCTGGAGGCTGCTACTGGATGGGACAGATGAAGAGCTGATTGAATCTTCTCTTTGTTACCACATTTAATTTGAGGGGGGGTGGGGAAGGAGAAGCAGATTTTCCTTCTTCACCCACATCTCCCAGTTTTTTAGGCTGGCTTTACCCAGAATAACATGCCCCCCAAAACTTTGCACAACAGAACTTGCATCACCTCTGCCCATCATGGGGAGGAAAAGGAATCACTGCTTTGCAAGCACCTCCTGTTTTCCCACCTAACCCAGCCAGCACTGTACACTGAAAAAAAAAATCACCTGAGCTCCATCCACACACAAACTGGGCAGGGATTATACCCAAGGGAGAGGACTAATCCCCTCCCAGCTGCTGGTGTTGCAGGAGGTTGGTGTAAGCACTAGAGGGAGGCAAGCTGACAGCCACCGAAGGTGAAAGCCACCCATGCTTGTCAGCATGGCTGAGTGCAGAGGGATGGGAGATGAGCAGTGGAGTTTGACTCCTCTTTCATACCACCGAGGAAGCACCCAGCAGCAGGGGATGCATCTGTCCTGCCTGTTGGTGATGGACACGTCTGCAAGATCAGCTCTTAGTGATCCTGCTTTAGGGGGGAGAGGCACCATGTTTGCCCCATTTGAGGACTGCAGCTGCCCTTTCTACTCTTGAGTGAATTTGCAGTGCACAAAAAAATTAGTCTCTTGGTATTAGAAAGACATTGGAGAACATGAAAGCATGAAAAACCTATCCTGCCTGGCAGAAGTTAGCATACGGTAGAGGGTGTCAGATGCTCAGAGACCTCTCCTAAGAGCAGAGCTGCCAGTTAGCTGTGATCTCCCCATCACCAGGAAAGAGTCTGCAAATTAAAACCCCCTGGTTGCTCATTTTCATAGAGGGAAGCCCCATGTTTTAATGAAAAGATCAGCCTGCCCTGGCACAGACAAGGGTTGCAGCTCATTTAGACCCTACAATCTTGGACCTGTGGCAGCAACGAAGGTGCCAGCCTGGAAATGCTTGTGCCAGGGCAGGTTCCTCCCGCAAAACACACTCCTCACTTGACTCAGCTTCTCTTCCCACTAATGCAGATGGATCCCTAAGGGCATATTGTTACTGAAGGATTCATTCAGGCAGCTCTTCGGATGCTGCAGTAGGCGTTTCCCATCCAGAAGCACACTTGGATGTGGTATTTCAAGGTGCTTTTGATCCAGTGTGGTCGTGGCTGACAGCACACGCTTACACTACAACTTAGCAGCCCATGGACTTCTTCCTTCCCTCCTAATGTGCAAAATCCCACAGCAGCTTGCAGCTGAATTGGAAGTTTCCTAGGAGCACAAGAGTTGCCAAATGCCACAATCCCCTGCTGTGGCCTCTCCCTTGACCTAGGATCTTGCATGCCTAGTGCCAGGAGGTTCATCAGGCATTGGAGAAGGTGTGATGCTTTGCACAAGGATCAGCTCAGCAAGATACACATGCCTGGCTGTAAGAAAACATCACGGGAGCTCTGCACAAAATTTGGGCAAGTCCCCAAATGCTCAGTGAGTCTTCCCAGGAGTCCACCCTGAAGGGCAGGGATAGATAGTTGTGCTTCCCTGCAGAAGAACAATGCAGGAACCTCAAGCCCAAGGACTAAGCTCAGTCCCAGTGTACGCTCAGTGATCCTAACCCAGAATCACCAAATCAATGCAGTTAGAATGGGGGATAGGGTGTAGGGGAGGACTTTGTAAAGTAGGGCTGATGGTTGGACTTGGTGATCCCAAGGGTCTCTTCCAACCTGAATGATTCTATGATTCTGGAGATCATCCAGTTCATCCCACCTTCTCAAAGCAGAGTCAGCTACAGCAAGTTCCCCGAGACCATGTCCAGTTGCGTTCTGAATACCTCCAGGGATGGAGACTCCACAACTTCTCTGGACAACCCATATCAGTGTTTGGACCACTCCCACACTAAAAAAAATGTATTTTCTCATGTTTAAATTGAATTTCCTGTTTTCCAGTTTGTGTTCACTCTCTTGTCCTGTCACTGGGCACCACTAGAAGTCTGGCTCTGCCTTCTTCACTCCCCGCCATCAGATATTTATGCACATGGATAAGATTCCCCTGAGCCTTCTCTTTTCCAGAGTCCCAGCTCTTTCAGCCTCTCCTTGTGGCAGATGCTCCAGCCTCTTAATGATCTTCATGGCCCTTCTTTGTACTTGCATGGGGGGAGGCAGCATTGCCTCCTTGCTCTAACACTGCAGAGCTCATCCCATCAAGGTAAAACTCATCTGTGGGTCCATTTCCCCAGCAAAACCTTCTGAGATGGTTTCACAAATACCCTAGACTGGAGCTTCCCAATATTAAATTACTCAGATTCTTCAGTTCCCATTGAAGCTGCTCAGCTCCCACTCACACATTTTGGTGTGGTTGGCCTTGGTCAAAATGTGTGGACCTCAGTCTGCAGGGATGACATTCCCTGGGTGCTGTGCCTGTACTGAGGTAGGAGCAAGGGACCAAGTCTTCATCCAGCCTAGGGATCCAGCATGTGATGCAGCACCTTCAGGGTGCAAAGTACACTTGGAGCCATGATGCACCATGCCCACATGCAGAGGTGGGTGATGAACTATAGACCAGTGGAAACTAGGTCAAAAAAATCCAAAAAAAGCATTGAACATAGTTTCCTTTTTCCTGCGGACAGAGCAGAGAGAGATAAGAGCTTGTTCTGCAGCCAGACTGAATTACAGGGCCTGGGGTTTGTATGTGCGAGGGGAGGAGAAAAGCAGGGATGATCTCATCACAGAAGGTCATCACCTTGGTTTCCTCCCGTGCAAGCAGACAGAAACCAGGTGACCAGTAACATTTACTCAGGCGGGTGCTTCTCCCAAAAGCAAACACCATGGTCACCCTCCCAGCACCACGACCCTGAGAGAAGAGGGCAGCACAGAAACACACACATCCACACACGGGACCTTCTTGGTTCTGGCATCAGCCACCACAGGATCAGCTCAAACTACCTCATGGCACCCAAAGCTTCAGCAAACAGCGAGTCTGTCCTGCACTTCATCTCAGCACAGCCAGCTTCTGGGTCATGGCTGCTCCTAATCTGGACACAGATGGTGAACAGCAAGGAATGGGAGGGAAAAACAAAAGCTATGGCTGTAGGGAGGCTTTGTTGTGTTGCTCTTCACTCTACCTTGGCCAAGAGAGCCATCCATGGACCTTGACCCCTAAGGTGAACCTATCTTGGAGGATCCCAAGCATCCTAAGCACCATCAGAGATGATGTTGCCCTCCCTAAAAGTGGCTGCTGAAATGGCCTCTGAGCTCCAGGAAACAAAATACAACTTAGAGAAAGCCTGCACAGATGGTCCTATGGAAAGATGTAGCCTGATAACTCAGGCAGGGCCAAACTAGTGATTCAAATCTCTGGTAATGGTAACCTCCTTCCCACATGCTTCCTTCTGCAGGCAATGTGGGACAGGGGTGGAAATCGGAGTTGGGGGCTGGGAGAGGACGTCGAGGTCCCTCTCGATGAGAGGTTGATTGCAGAGTTACCAGGTCTGTCTTATGGAAGCCCAAGAATGGATCTGTGCCAGTTTGTTCCCACTGGCTTTAGGTTATTGAAGTCCATTAAGGAAATAGAAGATCCAATTAGGGCAATTATCTCACACTTGGTGGTGTAATTTTGCCTCCCATCAGAAAGCACATGGGCTTTCCCTCTGCTCTCCCCTCCAGTACTTTTCCCCCCAAAACACACATTTCCCTCCCAAATGCATTTAAACTGGAAAATATCATCCTCGTCTTCCCCAAAGAGTCCCATTCCACGCAGGGGAGTAATGAGCAAATCACCCTAATTGGCTTTTAAATTCATGCCCATCTTCTTGCAAGTGTTTCCTGGTGCAGATTTCTGGGCTGCAGGTTCAACGGGGATCTGGAACATGTCAAGCCATCTGCGGGGAGGGGGAAAAATCTGAAGGGGGAAGGAAAATAACCACGTGAGCTACAACATCTGCTGCACGCCAGGCTCATTTTTTTGCTAACAAGATTTTGCAAGGAGCCGGCTAGTCTAATTGCATGGCAGAGCCTGGCTGTTTCGAGAGCAACGCTTTCACTCAGACTCGCAAAATCAGCAAGATAATCAATTAGTGTGGCTGTGCCTCCCCCCCCTCCCTGGGCAACGGGGAACCAGAGGGAGCCTGTGTCACTCGTGCAGCCAAAGAGAGCCAGAGGCGTCCAAGCACCATGGGCAACGGTGACACGGCTGAGATAAAGGTCCCTGCCCTGCCTGAGTGCAGGTACTGACGTTGGGATGACATCTTGCAAGAAGCCATCTTCACCTGCCCAGGGAAGCTGTGGATGCCTCATCCCTGGAGGGGTTCAAGGCCAGGCTGGACAGGGCTTTGATCAACCCGATTTGGTGGGAGGTGTCCCTGCCCAGGGCACAGGGTTGGAACTTGATGATCTTTAAGGTCCCTTCCAACTCTAACCATTCTATGATTCTATGAAGGGGGTGACTCAGGGAAGGGAAACTGGGTGAGTTTTGGCACCCAGGAGTCTATGTTTTCAGAGGGATTACCATTTCCTCAGTGACTCTGCTTCACACACACCGAAGGGTAGGCTTGATTGGGCAATGTCTACACCCTGTCAAACTATTTGTTAGAGGCTTTGTATTGCCTAAATCAAGCATCCCTAATCCTAATCACAGAATCATAGAACGGTGTGGGTTGGAAGGGACCTTAAAGATCATCCAGTTCTAACCCCCCTGCTCAGGACAGGGACACCTCCCACCAGACTAGGTTGCTCAAAGCCCCATACAGCCTGCTCTTGAACACTTCCACCCAGAGTATCTCAGTGTATACACAATGCCTATCTGTTATCAGCCCCCACCCCATGCAAAGGGCGTTGGACACTCCACCCACAGCAAACAGGACCTGCTTGTAAAGGGACGGCATCAAAAAAATACTCTCCCCACCAACCCCATGGCACTGTCTGGGACGTTTGTTTTGGCAGCAGAAAGAGCGGGGATGGTGGCAAACAAGATCTAAAGGTCAATTTGCCGGTTTAGCAGCCCTGACGGGTCCCTCTGTGGTTTTATCTTCTGCGGTATCGAAAGTACAAAGGCACCCAAAGGGTCTCTGTTAAAGCAGGAAGACGTGGTGCGATGCAACTTCCTGCTCCTCCCTGGGAGAAGACAGAGAGGGAGAAGTCTGGGAAGGAGAATGGAACAAGTGCAGAGTCCTCGGACCTGCCGTTCCTGTTCCTCCTCCCTGCGCTCTCCAGGGATGCCTTCTTGGAAGGCCTCACCATTACTCAGCCCAGGACTTCTTCAATCTCCACCCCAGCCAGGACTGATGCAGAGGCCACCACAGTGAGTTGTTTTGATGTGTCTTGTTGCGGAGCCACTAAGGAAAAATAATCCCTGGATGCTGACAGCCCTGAGATCCGCAGATCTGAATTCCAAAGTGAGGCGTCTTCACACGCCTCATTGACAAACTGAAGGGTGGGATACTCAGAGCAGTGAGAGGACATGCCCTGGGTTATCCCAGCTAGAGGCAGAAGTTGTCCCCCTTGCTTTCAAGTCCCAGTGCAGTCTGGTCACCGCATGAGCCATCGTTCCTTCATGGAAATGACACCTAGCTCATTTTCACGCTGTGTTACCTGAGCCAGACTGACCCTTACGAGCACACACAACTACAGTTGCCACAAGGTGAAGGAGAGGACACTGAGCAAAGGCAGCAGCTTCCAGGGATGGCTCCACTTGGATCTCCTTCCCTTAAATCTTAGTACATATAGGTGTGGGCTCTAGGGAGCTGGACCAGAGAGGTGGAGGAGGACAAACAAACAAAAAAAACCTCCCATGGCTGTTTTAACTTTAAAACCCTATGACAGATATACCCTCACATTCACCGCATTGCTGCTGGCCACCTTCTCCCATGCTCCCCCAACCTCCATCACATCCCAGCCCTGAGCTCTCCTATGGACCTCCCTTGACCCAGCTCCCTTGGGATGGTGCTTAGGACTCACGGGGTGAGGAACAATACTCGTTTGGCAGCATCATGTGTTTAGAATACCTCCAAAGCCTGTCCTCTCACTGTGGCACACTGCTCAGTTGTGCCAGCACTTCTACTTGTGGGCTCTGTCCTCAGCCAGAATAACTTGGCTTGGAACTAACCACATCAGGACCCAAACTTGTTCTTGGGGAGGTTCACAGTCACATTGGTACAAGTAAGGGACTATGAACCACAGCATGAGCCATAAGGATGTTGCACAGCTTTTTGATCCATCAGTCCCTACCCGGGAGGACATGTTGGTGGGGACATATTGGTGGGAAGGGAGAAGCCTATTCAAGTAAGGAACCACAGTATTTTGGGAGGAACGGTTCAAACTCACCCAATCATCACAGAGCTATTGTGAAATCCTGGAGGAAGCTGGTGTGGGACACAAGCTTGGCTCCACCCAAGCATTTCTGCCTCCGAGTGACATAATTCAGGTTTGGCATCACACCTGCTGCCCTGCCTGAATCTCACACCCCCTTGGGCCATACCGTCCCAGGGTAAGGAATTGCCCTTTGGTTTGTGATTGTGTCGTATTTATAGCACAGCAGCACCTCCATCCAAAACCAGGACTTGACCCCAGCACAGTCAAATGAATGCCTGACTGCACAATGATGATGAAGAGGTTACGACGAGTTTAAGCCATTTAAATAAATGACTTCCAGCCCACACCTTTTCTGGTTATTCATACCCTGGGTGTAGCTTTACAGAGAAACCTGCTTTATGAGAAAACAATTGTCTAGAAATGGGGAATCATGAGCTTCTGTAAGCTGGGATGAAGGACAAAAAGGGGCGTTATTTAGAGAAAATTATTCCATTTTCAGCCACCAGGAAAAGGCTGAGCTCCTGCCACTGTCAAGAGAAGGATGTGGAGTTGAGTTTAGCAGCAGAGTTGGCTGCAAGCACTCAGCATTAGCCTGTGCTGGCTGGCACCTCCAAGGGCAGGTTCTCCAAAAAGGAGGAAGCCTGTATTTCCACCAGACTAGGGATCTTCTCATGTGGGGATCTTCTCATGAGGCCACAGGCTTGGGTCATAAAACTGCAAGAGTTCACAGAGCCATTAATCCCAAGCAGGCTTAATCTCTCCTCCATAAAATCACTTTCTCCTCTGGTGATATCCTCCTGACCTGCTCAGCTTTCCTAGTAACATAGGCAATAGGCAGCATTTCCAGGTGGGACTTGGAAGCCTTCAACTCATCCTCATTTTTCTGTCAGTTGACTGAAAGACAAAGCGTAAATACAGCAGCAGCAGCTCCAAGACAGGAACATGCCCAAGTTCTCCCAGCAGTGGGTAGCGGAAGATCTCCACACAAGCTCACTACATGGTTTACACGGGCTGTATACAAGCTAAACATGTATGGTTAGACTTTTAGCCAGTTTCTTCAGTTATTAAGCACTCTGTTTATAATTTCCATCATTAATTCTTACATAACTGTATTAGTGGGGTTTGTATCAGACCACAATCAACCTTTAACTGTCCATCACCATTCTGCTAAGATGGTTGGTTCACCCTTTTCCTTTTTGGAGGAGAACTGGGAGAAATGCATCACTGAGCAGTAGTTCCTTCCCAAAGACCCAGAAATACTAAAAGTGTGGGATGCTTGTTTCATCTCTATGTGAATACAGAGGTCACCCCTCCCAAACTGTGGTTGCTTGCCATGTTGGTTAACAGATCTTCTGCTGGATCCAGTTGTCACCTGATGGGAACTGAGACTTCAGCTCACCCTCGCTGACCTGATTTCTCCTTGTGAGATCCAAGTGAAACACCACCAGCCTCAAGGAGGGGAGAAGGGGTGCCAGTTTTCCCCTGCTCCACAGGGACTGGAAACAGTGGCTGAAGCACCAAGCTTCTCTAGGGCACCTGCGAAGCCAGGGCCAAAAGCAGGGTGAAGTCAGAGCATCAGGCAAAATCCTGTGAGAGCATCACGCTGGGGTGCTGCACTTGGCCTTGCTTTCTACACCGAAGGATATTCTCAAAGGGACCTATTAATGAGTTTTCATAGAGGTGAGCCTCCAGATGAGGATGTGAAGGGGCCAGCAGGTCACACAGGTGGGCATCCCACTGTGATCCTAGCAAGCTCAACTACTGAGTGCCTGTGCTCTGCTCCAGGGCACTGCCAACACCTAAAAGCTTTTTGGCCTTTGTCAAGGATGTTTTTCATTCTCTTCCACAGCCTCGGGTGCCCCAGTTCAAGACTGGTTTGTCCACAGGGACATAGCAGGGAGCTGAGCACTGGATCCCTACAACTGCATGTGGCAGCAAGACACCAACATTAATAGAATCAGAGAACCATGGAATGGTTTGGGCTGGGTGGGAAGGCCAGATTGGACAGGGCTTTGAGCAACCTGGTCTGGTGGGAAGTGTCCCTGCCCATGGCAGGGGGGTTGGCACTCGATGATCTTTAAGGTCCCTTCCAAATCTAAGGATTCTATGATTCTGTGACCTTAAAGATTGTAGGTTGCTCAAAGCCCTATCCAATCTGGCCTTGAACGCCTCCAGGGATGGGGCAGCCACAGCTCCCCTGGGCAGCCTGGGCCAGTGTCTCACCACCGTCACAAGAAAGAATTTCTTCCCAAGATATCAATCCCCTCCTTCAATTTAAAACCATTACCCCTCATCCTATCAATACATTCCCTGATCAAGAGTCCCTCCCCATCCCTCCTGAAGCCCCTCTAGATACTGGAAGGGGCTCAAAGGTCTCCCCAGAGCCTTCGCTTCTCCAGGCTGAACACCTGAACTCTCTCAGCCTGTACTCACAGCAGAGGTGCTCCAACGCTCTGATCATCTTGTGGCCTCCTCTGGATCCCTTCCAACAGGTCCATGTCTCTCCTGTGCTGAGTAGGAGGGTCAAGCAGGGCAGTACCATACCAAGGAATTCATCCCCACCATTGCACAGTGTTTCAGCACACACAGGTCTAAATGACTGCATTGGGTCAAGTGCCATTGTTAAGGGCAAAGAACCCACCCTATCATGCTTCCCTGCAATGCACCGTCCATCCTGCCTCATAAACAGGCTTTGAATATTTGCAGGTCTTTGGGGCAGTATGTACCCACTCTCCGAGTTTAATTAAATATATCAGAGGAAAAACGGTGCCATTCCACTTGCTGTCAAATTGTGTTGGGTTTTTTATTATTCAAAACCAAGAGAGAATGTTAAGATCCCCACAAATAATTCAGATGGTGTCAGTCATTTGGCAGCATGAAAAGGACGAGCCCTTGCCCTGGGGTGTTTACAAAGGCAGACTCTGGCTGCATTTATGCATCCCCAGTCAACCCATCAATGCTCCTGGACTGGAATCCAGGCTCTGTGGAGCGAGGCAAGAAGGGAAGATGATGGAGAGAGGGTTTGTACCTGCTTCTTTACAGGTATAGGTATCCCTCTGCCCCAGTTGCATATGCATTACAGGGTTATCGTATATTTATGATGATTATGGAATGGAAATGCAGAAGTAAGTGGCTTTGCACACAAGTTCTCAGGGGTTTACACTGAAGCTAAGTCAATTCATACTCAAAAGAAATTAAATAAAAAATAATTAAAAAATTAAAAAAGCAAATCCTGAGGCAGGGACTGGTCTGTAGAGCAAGTGATTCAGATCCATGGTGAATTTTCCTTCTCCTGGAGAAACAAAAGTGGATGGTTTAGAGGAAGCAGGTCAAGGTTAGCTCGACGGGGAGTTAATTCCAGGAAGTGCCGTGACCTCTCCTTACACAGAGATCAACTGACACACCGAGAGCGGTTCCCTCTGGCTTTGAATTCTCCAGACCAAGGAAACGGCTCCTTTTCTGCAGAGCCAGTGTGGCTCCGGTGCCGTGATCCTCCCACCAACGCTTCCTCCTGTTTGTTTCTGCCTTCAACCGCTTCTTGCAGCAGGGTTTTCAACGTACCTCACGTTTAATTGTCCTTTGGAAAGAGGCAGCCACTGTGCCCGATCGAGTCTTTGCAAGGGGAATTTGCAAGGGCTTTGGCAAAAGGCACTTTTTCCAGCAGGACTGAGCCTGCCTGCCCTGCCCTTGAGGCAAATCGCCCCAAAATCCCATTCTTTCTGAGAGCTCAAAAATTCAAGGTCACAGGTGGTGCAGCACCTCTCAGTTTATACCAGGATTAAAACCCTGGGCTGATGAAGGCCATAACTAGCTCAGTACCTCAGCTCCACAGACTGAATGTCCCCCTCTAGCATCCCAGACCCAAATCCAGGAGGATTTGCCCCATTCCTAGCCACAGAGCTCAGAGGGCAGTGGATGCCCAGGGCTCTTTCCTGCGATACCCTCTGCTGTCGTTATGCTCTTCCCCATTATTAATACACTGATTTCTAGACACTGATGCGCAGTTGCATTAAGAAGCAGGCAATTAATCTAATCCACTGATTTTACTGTTGCTTTTGCATTTAAGGCTGTGTCCTTCCTAAGCCGAGGACGGAGCAGACTTGCTGTTTTTTTTATCAAAGGGCTGCAGTGAGCCATACAAACACCCAGCATCTTATCACCCCCCACATCCTCCTTGGGGCAAAGAGGGAGAGTGTGTTTTCCTGGCACTACAGGGCCACGGCCCTCGGAGGATCTGCTGACATCTGCTGGAACACAGGCATGGTCAGCATCACAGGCAATGAGAGGAGAGACCTTTTACTAATAAGCATAAATAATTGTGAAAATTATCTTGTCCATCCTTGAGGGGAAGGGACGAGGGGAGCCTGTAAATGGCTTAAAAAATGTAAAAACAAGGTCAATTCAGAGATTAAATGGTGACCAAATCCTTTCCTGGCAAGGAGCGAGCAGACTGGCAATCAGCTCCCGGCTTTACAGAAAACGGCAGATAAATTAAGAGGCGAGAGGCTCATAAATTCCTAAACTGAGAGGCACAAAGGTCTGGAAGGACTCCGACTCCCGTGATGGATCGCAGACAGATAACAGGCTCCGCTCAGAGGAGATGGTCCCTCGGTCCATTCAGCAGCACAGAGGATCCACAGCATCACTGCTAACCATGAGCATCCTCCTGGCAGGACCAAAACTGAGCGAGACAGGCCAACAATCTGAAAACTTTCAGCTGTAGTCAGCAGCTCAGTGTCCAAGTGGCAGCCATTCTACCCCTCTACTCTGCACTCACAAGACCCCACCTGCAGTACTGTGTCCAGCTCTGAAATCCTCAACGCAGAAGGGACATGGAACTGTTGGAACAGGTCCAGTGGAGGGCCACAAAGATGATCAGAGGGATGGGGCACCTCTCCTATGCAGATAGGCTGAGGGAGCAAGGCTTGTTCAGCCTGGAGAAGAAAAGGCTCCGGGAAGACCTTATAGGAGCCTTCCAGTATCTGAAGGGAGCCTACAGGAGAGCTGGAGAGGGACTCTTTATCAGGAAGTGTAGTGACACAATTAGAAGAGGGGAGATTTAGATTAGCTACTAGAAAGAAATTCTTTCCTGTGAGGGTGGTGAGGAACTGGAACAGGTTGCCCAGAGAAGTTGTGCAAGCCCCATCCCTGGAAGTATTTAAGGGGGCTTTAAGAGATGGGGCTTTGAGCAATGTGGTCTGGTGGGAGGTGTCCCTGCCCAAGGCAGAGGGGTTGAAACTGGATGATCTTTAAGGTCCCTTCCAACTCTAACCATTCTATGATTCTATGAAAAGGCTGAGCAATGACACCCCTGGAGCACAGGTGCCAGAGGTTAGTATTTCTGGCAGAAAAAGGTCCAAGTGGGACACCAGAAGGTTATTGCACCCAATGAGCATTACCATTTTAATTGCTTCCGTGTGCCTGCTTTGGCTGAGCTCTCAGAGCAAAACCCTGCAAGAGCTTAACCTCTGTCTTCCCCATTATCTTCACCTTGTGTTTTTGCCAGCTTCCCAGCCTGTGCTATACACTGGGGAAAAGACCTTTTAATGCAGAAACTTGCGGGCAGGCAAGTGCCGGTCCTGCTTTTAGTGAATTAGTTCATTGACTCCTTTCCCCTTCCAGAAAAACCCTGGGGGAATTGATTGTATAGCCCTCAGTCAGCACGCAAAAGGAGGTAAGTGCTTAATAACTCACGGGAAAGGGGATCTGAGAGATGGTCTCCCATCCTGCAATGTCTTCATCTTCCAAACACAATAGCACCAAATTCAGGAGGCAACAGATATAATGGACAAAAAACCCTATACACAAGTCAGGCTTGATATATGTCAGGCCAACAGGGAAGTGGATAATGAAAAATGGTATTTTCTCAGTTTCTAAAACAAGATTCCTCTTGTCTGGCTGGAAAAAAAAATGCCCCACAGGGCTGTGAATGAGAGCATCTCTCCCCAGCTGCCATAGGAGGGCTGAAAATGCTATGGCCCCTGTGCCCTAAAACCTCCTGCTTTTCACAACCCTTTCCAAAACACCCGGCCTCCCTGTCTTCCCTAAAACTACTCTGACTCTCAGACTTCTCCCTCCAAATGACATTGCCTTCACCCAGATAAAATAGTATTGCCATTTAGCAAGAATCTACCTTTATGCTGTTTAATCAGTGACAACCTCCCTTGACAGTTCCTGCAGAGAGAACTCGGTGCTTGCAAGCAAATGCAGGAGAGAGATTAAAATACTGAAGACACAGGGTTGGAGGGCAAAACTTTTTCCCTGGAGATAGGAAGGTGTAGACTTCATCCAAGAGTTTCACTGGTGGTTGCAACCAGCCAGGCTTGAACTCACAGTGCAGAGGCACAGCTCAGGTTCCACCATCATTGCACATCACCTTGAGCCACCCAGTCACTGTGACAACAGCCTGCCTGGAAACCCTTGTTTTTCCTTACAGTTTCTCATTACACCACCTTTGGTGCAGCTCAGCACTGAGTTGCCACCTGGTTGCCTCTGAGCATCTTTGGGATCTCCTGTCCCAACCACTCTGTATCTTAGAGAAGATCGTGAGGTGCTTCTGCAATGTTCTGCAACACACTGCTGTGGACAGGGAGATACTCAACACACAGCAGCCCACTCCTCCTCAAGGACAGAGAGGAAAAAAACTTCTCCAGTTTCAGGGTTGCTCCCTAGGAGGACCTGAAGGACTAGAAGATGCAGTGCACGTACTTTAACACCACTTCTGCGTGTGGCCTAAGCATCGCACCAGGCTTCATTTATCCTGACTAGGTGACCAGTCTCAGCAGCAGGTCATCACTTGGTGGACTGAATCTGAACCATGAGGCCTTCTTTGTTGGGCTGAGAGAGTTGGGGGTGTTCAGCCTGAAGAAGAGAAGGGTCCAAGGAGATCTTAGAGCCCCTTCCAGTCCCTAAAAGGGCTCCAGGAGAAATGGGGAGGGATTCTTGATCAAGGAATGTAGCGATAGGAGGAGAGGTAATGGTTTTAAATTGAAGGAGGAAAGATTTAGATTAGATCTCAAGTAGAAATTCTTTCCTGTGAGGGTGGTGAGGCACTGGAACAGGTTATAATACAACACCCAAGTGTCACTGCCAGAAAGAACCACTGATGCAGCCCTAGCCAGCTCCAAAATCTGTTTTGGTTCAGCAATGAGCAGCCAGTCTCATTTTTTAAGTGGATGTGCTAAAACAAAGATCTTTGGGACCCCCTTCCCAGCTCAGGCTGATGAGATGGCTTCCCTGCCTCCAGTATGCTCAAGCAGTTCTGGCTTCTCTGTGCTGCATCACGAAGACGTCCAGCAAAAAACCACCGAAGCCAAAGCTCGATTAGAGGGCTCAAACAGCTGCTCCTGCTGCAAAGATCTGGCATCCAGAGCAGGGCCCGGGGCCAGGGAAAAGCAGGGAGGGAGGGAGGGAGGGAGGGAGGACACCCTGCTGGAAGGAATTAGGCTGAGCTCAGTCCAGGAAATTGCTGCAACACCAGATGCGGGAGGAAGTTGAAGCAAAAAAGACTGATCTGGGAAGGACTATTTATGAGCTGTTCCAGCAAAGCCCTTCTGCCTTGTCTTTTCCCCCCTGCCTAGAAAAAAAATACCAACCCCAAGCAAGAGGGAGAGCACTGCAGAGATTGCTTTTTGTTGTTGTTTGTTGTTGTCAAACCAACCTCAGGCTTTGGGAGCACGTGGAAGAGCAGAAAGGATGAGGGCAGGTCCTGGTTGGGAAGGAAGGGATGCACACACACAATGTGCAGTGGCAGCCCAGAAAGCCCCCTGTATCCTGCTGTGTTCCCATCAGTGTGGCCAGCAGGGTGAGGGAGGGGGATTGTGCCCCTCTCCTCCGCTCTGGGGAGAGCCCACAGAGATGCTAGGAGGGCTGGAGCCCCTCTGCTGTGAGCATAAGCTGAGAGAGTTGGGAGGGTTCATCTTGGAAAAGAGAAGGCTCCAAGGAGACCTTAGAGCCCCTTCCCGTCCCTAAAGGGGCTCCAGGTTGCCCAGAGAAGCTGTGGATGCCCCATTCCTGGAGGGGTTCAAGGTCAGGCTGGATGGGGCTTTGAGCAACCTGGTCTGGTGGGAGGTGTCCCTGCCCATGGCAGGGGGTTGGACTACATGACCTTTAAAGATCCCTTCCCACCCAAACCATAACATGATTCCACGGGCTGTTTAGATCTGTAGTAGTACCCAGTAATCTATGGGAATGGGATCCTGCCTCTGCCAAAGCTCATTCCCACCACCCCGGTCAGTTCACTGCAGCTGCTCTTCACATAGGGGTGCTTTGCCTGAAAATGTCAGCTCCTATGTATCACTTCTCTGCCTAGACCATACCTTTCTGAGGAAGCAAACAGTAGTTTTTAATAGCTGATACTGTTTATTTCCACTCTCCACCCACTCTGCTCGTACAGCTAGGCTGGAGGCATGATGAGCTCTTGTGTTTTATCATGCAGTTTCAGCTGAAACTCTCCAAAACAAACCATGGCCATGGCCCTGAGCGATAACAGAGGTACGTACACACCACCCCCTCCCCGCAGACAGCGTCCCTGGGACTGACAGTCTCCATTTCTGGGTCAGGAATTCCCCAAAACAGCACTTGCCAAAAGTTGGGGAGTATCGCTGTTTTCTCTAAACAACAATGCAATGTGATTGCCTGAGGCAAGATTTGCTGGTTGTAATAGAAAGAAGATGCTCGCAGGGAGCTAGTGTGTCTTAATAACTGTACCGTGTGGTCACCACAGAAGCAGAATGGTTGAATTGAACCTCACGGACATTTTGGACCCTACTGAACACTGCCTTGAATGGGAGAAGCCAGTGGTGTTTCCCAGATCTCCTGCAGACACCATCAGGTGCACTGAGTTTGCTCTCTTGCAGAAGACACTGGGACCTTTTGCTGGGATTTCTCCCTTAGAGAGCCAATGTGAATTCAGGCAGAATTGGGTCCAGCAACTAAAAATGTCCCTTTGGATTGGCTGGTGGCACAAAGCAGTTCTTCTCCCCACAAAATTCACTTTTGCCAAAACAGATAACTGAAAGGAAAGAACCTGGAGAAGTCCCTTAGAGAAAGAGGTCTCTGGATACTTCAGCAGTAACCAGGGCACGTGTCAGCTCAAATTCTTATTTTGATGGCAACTTTGTGGTCAGGGCAGCTAGACAGGTCTGATCAGATGATCCTACCAGACTGCAGCATCCAAGAGACCGCTATTGCTCAGCACGGATTCCTTCTGCTGCCACAACTGAAGCAATGTTCACTTTGTCTGGTACAGAAGCAGTCAAAGAGGGGCCACAGAATCATAGAATTGTTGAGGTTGGAAGAGACCTTTCAGATCACCAGGCCAAACCATTGACATAACATTGACAAAACCACCGCTAACCCATGTCCCTCAGCACTATGTCAACCCATCTTTTAATTACCCCCAGGGATGGCGACTCAACCACTTCCCTGGGCAGCCTCTTCCAATGCTTGATAACCATTTTAGTGTAAAAATCTTTCCTAGTATCCAATCGAAACTTCCCCTGGTGTGGCTTGAGGACATTAAGACCTCTCTACAACCTCATTTTAGGTAGCTGTAAAGAGCAATAAGGTCTCTCCTCAACCTCCTTTTCTCAAGGCTAAACAATGCCAGTTCCCTCATCCCAGTGGACCATCTCCATCTTCAGTTAAGTGCACAGGACCTTGCTTACACACGGGACCAACTTCCAGTCCTTGCCAGAAAAAGCCCCTGTTCAATCATCCACTGCTAATTGCTTTTCTTTTAAAGGTCCCTTCCAATGACCCAAACAATTACATGATTCTATGGAATTGCAGAGCTGGCTACTTGGAGAGAGTTTGAACTCACCTCATGCTTCAGCTGGGACTAGATGAGCATACAGCCTTGCAGGTGAAGACTAGGAAGTCCAGAAAGCTTTCTTAGAAAGACTTCATGCTCTCTGGAGCAAGGCAGCAAGAGGATGATACATGCTGGCTGACCTCATGTCCTCCTAAGCAAGAGTAAATGCTACATTCTGAAAGCCAGAAAAGCTGATGGAGAAAGGCTTTGAGACACAGATGGTCAGCAGAAGATGAGCAAACTTTGCCCCTCTGGAACTGGACCCAACCATCTGCCATTAGACACAGGGCTGAAATAATGTGTGTGTCTCTGAATGCAAACCAGCAAGGGGGTGTCAAATACATCCCTACCCTTTAGTCCAAGAAAGTTGTTTAGAAAGTCTTGGGCCCATGGTATATAAACGGGATGTGCGAGGTGTGTTCATATCATCCTTCACAATGAGACCAAAGCGTGGTGGGCCCTGTCTTCAGAAGGTAGCTGTGCACAGAGCATCTTTCCACATTAGTGGACAAGAGGAATAAACTAAAACACATGCAGAACCTTGCACAAACCCCACGTCCAGGCAGAGCTGCTGTGAAAGAGCCCAAAGCAGAGCAGAGGGAAGAGAGACCTCCTCCCACGAGGGCCCCAGTGGGATGCTCGAGGGCTTGGTCCCTCCTGCCACACAGAAAGAGCCAGTTCAGCTCCATCCCTCCCTTCACACAAAGCCTTTTTGTTGATCCCCTAGGACTGCCCTCACCCACACAGACGCAGCACTGTCTTCTGAAAGGCCAGCTGATTTTCTGGGCTGTTGGCAGGGGTGAGGAGGACAACGGCACCTCAAGGCCACCCTGCCACGCTGAAATGCCACCAAACTGCGGGTCAAACAGCACAGGCTAGGCAGCGAGAGCTGCTCCTCCTCACAGACAAGGAAGAAGAACCCAGGAGTGTTAGATCCTGTGATACTGCCTCTCCCCGCAGTCGCAATTATCGTTGCTCCCTGGGATGCCTTGTATTTCACACAGTCAGAGAACAGGCCTCATGGTCAACCCGAAGCAGATGGCCATGCCAGAGCACAGCAAATTTCCCATGACAATGCCCTCAGGCCTTGATGTGCACCTTTTGGGCAGCAAAAGAGGGACAGGCAGCAATGGAGACAGGCAAAGTTACCCCTAGCCTCCCAAAGCCTGCCTCCAAGACAGACACAGCGCATGGAGGACACACAGAGTGCTTTTTGCAGAGGACATGTGGAGGACATGGGGTTTGCACAGGATAGGAAGGATGGGTTAGACCACCTACCTCCCAAAAACCCCAAACCCGTCTCCCCTACCTAAAGCTTATCACCTTTTCCATTTCCAAATGGACAACCAAGAGATACCCCCTTGCCCTGCTAGACCCACCAGGCTTAACACAAGCATCCAACACCAACCTGGCTGCAAACCATCTTTTTTTTTATGTATGGGAAAACTGAGTCACAGAGAAGGTCCAGTCCTTTGCACCTGGACTTCACTGGGGGCAGAACAGCCTGGACATGGGTACAGCAGGTCTCCCTGGCATCCTAAGAAGCTCACAAGGCCGAGCCCAGGCAAATAAACCCTGCTGGGGAGAGGAGATGCTATCTGGGGCTTGGCACCCTTAGTGAAGGATGTGCCATACATTTTCAAGGATACTTGAGAGCAAAGATGGTATAAAGCAGTGTTGAGGTGCAAGCAGACAAACACACTTACTTTGGGCCGCTTCCACTGGATGCCCTGGATCCTTGACTTGTAGAAGAGCGAGTCGTCGTTGGCAGGAAAAAGTGGGTCCTCGAAGAGCTGCTTCCGCCTCTGACACTCCTTCTTCAGGGAGGAGTAGCGCTGGTTCTCATATGGCTTCACTGAGGAAAACATCCTTCCCAACGGCCCTGAGGGGACAGGGGGAATGGGAGTGAGATGCAGCAGGGTCTGGCCAGGGACACCTAATCCTCCTTCACAGCATCTGGGTGGCAGGACCCAGACACTGTGGCTGGAGACAACCACGCAGCCTCTGTCTCTGCCTTCCCCCAGATCTGGCTGTCCTACATGGCCAGACATCACGTTTATAGTCTCATGCAGCACCTCTGGCTCAGGAAGTATCAGTGTGCTCCATCACCATTTTATACAGGCAGGGAAAATCCTGCACCCAAAGGAGGAAAGGTGGATGACTCTTCAAAGCTCAATCATACCTTACAGATGCCCTGGACTTAGGACTCCCGTTTGCCTCAGAGCTAGCTGAACACCACCAAAACAGGAACAGTAGGAGACTATAACTGGTGTCTTGCCTTTTAGCGAATTTGTAATTCATTTGGGGAAAACACAGTCTTTGGAGACAAAGATGGAAAAGAAAACCCCTGCAAACTGGGTGTGTGCAGGTTTTATGGGGGCAGAGCAGCCCCACTGTGCAACCCCGAGTTACAGTCATACATTTCATGATTTCTACAGGGACACCGGTTTCTCAGTAGACTTTATCGGATCTGGTTTTAATTAAAAAAGGCCTCCTGGCAGAGTGCCACGTGTTTCTGGATTAATTATTCTGTTTTGACAAGCATCTAGCTTCCAGGGCAGAGAAGTGAATCTAGCAAACCAGAAGGCAGCAGGAAACCACTGTCCAAATGCCCCCCAGAGAGAGAGCAGCACCTCTTCATTGCTGGTCCATCACCACTATCACTTGGTCACCGGGTACCAAACATTTTGGTCAGGTCCTCATGACTCCACCCTGCAAATCCAGTCACCTTGGTTCCACAGCAGGCACGAGAGAAGGGGGTACCCTACATTGCTCCCCTTTACTAAGTCAAAGACCTTCTTCCAGAGCTACATCCCCAAAGTTTCCGTATATTTATTTGTAACAGCCATGTACAATCCTTCTGCCTTCCCAAAATGGGATGTCCTTTTCAAAAGGTTGACCATTAGTGACCTTAGCCTGGAAACATGGGGTTTTTTGTACCACATAATCCCAACTGTGGTCTCCAACATAACCCACAGTAAAACAAAGCGTGGCCCCAGCCAGCGGGCAGATGCAGCCAGCAAATTGACTTAACTCATTGCTCCTAGTGAGACATATAGAAACCATATATAAGCTTCTTGTGGTATCATCACATGTGGTGGGACATGGAAGTCGCTAATTGGAAGCAGTTAATCTGTAAACATCCCAAATCCCAGGGATTATGTGATCATTTACAGCTGGGCATCAATTTAGGAGTGGTGTCATATCCCTGTTAATGAATCACTAGGATTAGCTGAAGGAAAATAGGCGTTTGAGAGCTAAACCAATGCCTGTGATGATCAGAGCAACCCTCTGAGAGCATCACCCCCCCAGCCCAGCCTCCTTTCATCTGGGAGAGACAAAACCACTTCACTTCTGCAACGCAGGAGGGCAAAGCACAGGTTTTAATTGATGGTATTTATCAGCCTGATTAGCAGCACAAGTGCTCATCACTCAGAGCTTAAGTGAACCCAGAATAACTCCCTTGTTGGCCGCTCCACAGGTCTCTGCTGCGGAGGATCATTTGGTAAAGCAGCTGGTGGGGTGCTTTGAGCCAGCCACCCACCTTTCCCCAGATCACCTAGAGTGGCCCAGGTCATACCCTCAGGCACAGTGAACCAAAATAACTGCAAACAGGCAATTAGGCCTTTAATTAAACACAATCTGAACTGCAAGAGAGGCACCAGTCTGGGTGGACTGCGTAGGATGGACTGGGGCAACAGGTAGATGCATATCCCACAAGGAGACCACTGGCATTGAATAGCCAAGAACCCAATTACCCCGGTGTCTCTCTACTCCTATGTCCCTGATGGGGAGAAAGAACGTGGTGAACATGCAGTGATGGATCTTCCAGGATTTGAGGATTTCTCTGGATTTGAGATTTTATAGTTTATAACTATAACCACAGCCCTGCTCACTGCACTTCAAAGGTCCCTTCCAACCCAAACCATTCTATGATTCTATAACATCTTAGCTTGCAGGCCCAAGTCAGGGAGAGCTGCTCTGCCTTCAGTGGCTGCACGACCTGCTGGGCCCTTGCCTGTGTGGCACCAGTTAAAAAAGTATTAATTCACGCAGGAGCCTTTGAAGGCAGCTCAGCAATGCACTGAGGTGCTGTGACACAAAGGGTTTACAGCAATGCTCATGGGATTTCCTCCTTGGCATCAGCACCCGTTCCCAGATGCTACAAAGAGACTCAAGTGCATCCCCTTCCCTCAGAAAACTCTTAAAAATAAATGACCCAATATCAGAAACCCGAATAACACACCGGATTTACCCCCTGTAGAAAAGCAGACAGCCTCACTGAGCAGTTGGGGGACACATCCAGCCATCAAAACATGCATCCAGACTGCTAAGAGGGCCAGGGAATGTGCTAGCCACTGAATCTCCAGCAGAGGAAGGGGATGAAGGACATGGGAGATGTCCTCACAATCTCCCTGTGGACATCTTGACAGTGAATGAGCTCCTTCTGAGTGACCATCAGGCAGGACTTTGGCAGTGAGAGCACTTGCTGCTACAGAGAGACACAGACAAAGTGGCAGCACTGCGAGAGGATGGTTGTCAGCTGCCTTCTGCACGAAGACAACAGGCTGGGAGACAAGGATGCTGCTGCTAGCTGAGACGCAAGAAGAATTGCTCAGACAGGTGCATGAACTGGGCTGGCAGATGGGAGAGGACATTTCCACAGGGGGTTGTGCAGAAAGAACCAGTGAGTGGGAGGGATGGCTGACACCTCGGGAAGCTGTGCTGCCATCCAGCGAAACCTGGACAGGCTGGAAAGTTGGGAAGAGAAGAACCTGATGAAACTCAACAAGGGCAAGTACAGTATCCTTGGGTATACAGGAATAACCCCCTGCACCAGGACAGGCTGGGGACTGACCTGCTAAAGAGCAGCTCTGAGGAAAAAGACCTGGGAGTCCTGGGGGACAGCAGGGTGACCACAAGCCAGCAATGGGCCCTTGTGGCCAAGAAGACCAGTGGCATATCAGGAAGAGTGTGACCAGCAGGTTGAGAGAAGTCATCCTGTCCCTCTGCTTTGACCTGGTGAGGCCCCATCTGGAGTACCAGGTCCAGTTCTGAGCTCCCCAGTTCGAGAAGGACAGGGAACTGCTGGAGAGGGTACAGCAGAGGACCACCAAGGCAATTAGGGGCCTGGAGCATCTCTCTTGAGAGGATAGGTTGAGGGACTTGGATCTTTTTAGTCTGGAGAAGACTGAGGGGGGATCTGATCAACACCTATAAATACTTCAAGGGTGGATGTCAGGAGGAAGGGGCCAGTCTTTTTTCAGTGGTGTCCAGTGAGAGGACAAGAGGAAATGGGCACAAACTTGTACATAAGAAGTTCTATCTAAACATGAGGAGGAACTTCTTCACTTGGAGGGTGGCAGAACCCTGGAACAGGCTGCCCAGGGAGGTGGTGGAGTCTCCATCTCTGGAGACATTCAAAACCCACCTGGACAAGTTCCCCTGCAACCTGCTCTAGGGGGGGTTGAACTAGATGATCTCCAGAGGTCCCTTCCAACCCTGTATCACTCTGTGATTCTGTGAGATTTAGGGGGAGTGCCTGGAGAAGAGGGGAGGGAGGTCCGGTGCACTTCTAAAAACCAGGGTCGTATTAAGGCAGGAGTTACGAGCTTGAGGCAGGAGAGGCTGGACACTGCTCAGCGGCCTGTCCCATGGCCGAGGGCTGGCACTTGGCTGCTCATTCATAAAATTACTGCTCCTCCCTCAACCTCAAATGACAGCTTGGAGCTGCCTTTCCAGCAACCCTTCTAACACTGACTTCCACGAGTTGCCCTGGGCAATGTTCACCCCCAAGAGAACAGGACCACAGTCTTCTCAGCCGAGGAGCTCCAGCCCTTCTGCTGCCCAAATTTGCCTGGGGGAAAAGGGGTCAGCTCCTTGCCCTGCTATCCCACCCCTCGGTGACTGTCACCTCAACAGCAATCTGTCCTCTCTGCGGGGCTGCTTTCACATAAGAGGGCAGAGATGGATTTGAGCTGCGAAAGAAACGTCAAGCAGAAGGAGAAAGGGATCTTTTTTTTTTTAAAAAAAAAAACAAACCCAAAAACTAACAACAAAAAAAACCCCACCAAAAAACAACTTGCAAAATAATTAAAAAGAAAGGGGCGGGGGTGAATCTTCTTGGGGCAGCGTTAAAATTCATTACTCTTTCTAATTTGCAGCATTTCATGCTTCCAGGGCTGCACTTCAGATCTGCCACATTAAAATGCTCGAGGGCTGCCTAATTACTCTTTGCCTCCTTGCACCAAGCTTAAGGTGCTCCAGGAGCACAAGAGCTGGGTGGTTTTATGCCTGGTCTGAATTAACAGTCCCCGGCTCGCTCGTGCATGTGTTTGTGTGTGGGCAGGGAGGGGAATCCGCACTCACCACTCTCAACAGAGCTGAGTTTTTGGAAACAGGGGTCTGAGCCCAACCACACTCCAGCCAGAACAAAGTTAAACAGGAAATTATTTGGTTGGAAGACCGAGCCAGATGTATGACTCAGGAGTGTTGTGGAACTCCCCCTTTTCACTCCAGCACCATGCTGGCGGTTCCAGCTCCTGCCAGCTGGTAACAATCAAGGCTCCCAAAGCTGCAACAGGGAGGACTGAAAGTGCTTGTGCTGGCCAGGATCAAATGTTTGCTGAAAGGCTCTTCCTTCCTCCTCCCCAAACTGCTTCCTTGCCTTCCCTTCCTGCTCTAGGGGAACCACGCTGGTTGGCACGGGCTCACCACACTTGTGTTATCGCAAGGCTGCACCCCAGCCAGGAGCAAAGGCCTCCTTGCTTGTAGAGCCTACAGCTCTCTGCCTCTAGGTCAGACAAAACACTTTGTCTTTAGACTACTGGCTTGTGTTCTCCAACTCTGTTCTGACTGAACAGGAGATATCTTCGCTATCACATTGCAAAGGCATAGGATCGGCCAAGGAGAAGATGAATGGGATATGGGGGTCAATCTCTTCTCTCAAGGAACAGGCTACAGGACAAGAGGAAATGGCCTCAAGTTGCACCAGGGGAGATTCAGATTGGATATTAGTAAAAAATCCTTTACCAAAAGTTATCAAACATTGGAAAAGGCTGCTCGGGGAAGCGGTGGAATCACCATCCCTGGAGGTAACTAAAGCTGGGCAGATGTGGTGCTGAGGGATATGGTTTAGTGACAGGTTTTGTGAGTGTTGCATTGATGGTTGGACTCAGTGATCTTAAAGGTCCCTTCCAACCTAGACAATTCTACGATTCTATGTGGTTGCCCAGTCCCCAGCCAGGTGCAGTCTTATAGGGGCAACAGTGCAGCCCAGCAGCAGGGTGTGCAGAGCAGCCAGGCTCTTTCTCAAAATGTTATTTAAATGTTTTCCAGCTTCCTTGAGTGTTTCTATTGACAGACATGGGTCAACACTGGGGTTGCCCTTCCACTTACCAACAGAAAAATCCAGTTCAGCAGAGGGAACGCTGCCAACACCAGGACGGCTTTATACACCTTTCCTCCACCAACCAGAGACAATGAAGTTGAACTGAGTCACTCTACACCAAACACAAGATAAGTACTCCACACCTCTTAGCCAACACCTCTGAACAAAAAAGCCTCAAGTCATGGGCTTACAAAGTGACAGTGGCATTGAAAGGCCATTGGGACCAGCAGCACATGGTCCACAGCTGTATGTCCAAAGCCCTTTCCCCCTCCCAGCTGTGCTTTTACTGTAGCTTGGCTCTGGACTCCAAGTGGAATGGCCCAGAGCCAGCAGCACCGTGTAACAGCCTGCATTAGCGACGGCCGCAAAGACTGGAAGGTGAAGCCACTCTAAGGAAAATTAGAAAACAAGACATAGTTTCTTCTCCAGTCGACTGCAGTTAACCAGGGGAGCTAGTTCCTGTAGGAAGTCATAGGTGGTTCCTCTCCAGATGTTTCTGAGCAGAGCTGGATGTCTTTCCAGAGCAGCTGCTTTAGCTAAAATGCAGATTACTGAGCATTTACAGCGGTTACTTGCTAAAACAAAACTGCTGAAAAGTGGATGATGAACATCTCTTTCTGGTTTTTATCTCTTCCCTTCGTACAGTGGTATCTCTGTTCTCATCTAAGAGCTAAAAAGTCCACTAGGCTAAAGGTGAAAGAACCCTTTTTGGTTTTAATTATATTTATATCTAGGTCTGATCTTTCTCAGTGATATGCTGCAGCACAGCTGGGGTCTGAATCCAGCCATGGACACTGCACCTTTCAGCCAGAGGGTTAATCTTCTGTGCGGGAAGACAGGGATAAGCTGTTCCCCTTCAGAACCTTGGTGTAGATGGAGTGGATTCAGTCTCAGGTAAATCCTGATGGGTCAAGGGCTGTTTGTTCCGAGTACACCCGCTCTATCTGTATGGATTTTTGCAAGCACATACTGAAGTGTGGCAAGTGCTCCCTGATGATGCCTTCTCCTCCTCCAAGTGGGAAAAAGCAGCACTCTCCCTTTGCAGGGATCCTGGTCCCTTCTGCAAAGCACCCTAAGACCTACAGAGGCAGGTGATCTCTAACATCTCGTTATTACTGGGAAAAAGACCTTGGAATCCTGGGGACAACAGGATGGCCACAAGCCAGCAATGGGGCCCTTGCAGCCAAGAAGGCCAATGGCATCCTGGGGTACACCAATAAGATTGTGACCAGCAGGTCGAGAGAGGTCATCCTGCCCCTCTGCTCTGGTGAGGCCTCATCTGGAGTACTGGGTCCAGTTCTAGACTCTCCAGTTCTAGAAGGACAGGGGACTGCTGGAGAGGGTACAGCAGAGGACCACCAAGGTAATTAGGGGCCTGGAACATCTCCCATGATGAGGAAAGGTTGAGGGACGGGTCTGGAGAAGAGAAGGCTGAGGGGGGATCTGATCAAAACTTGTAAATACTTCAAGGGTGGTGTCAGGAGGATGGGACCAGTCTGTTTTCAGTGGTGTCCAGTGAGAGGACAAGAGGAAATGGGCACAAACTTGTCCCTAAGAAGTTCCGTCTAAACATGAGGAGGAACTTCTTTCCTGTGAAGGTGACAGAACACTGGAACAGGCTGCCCAGAGTGGAGGTGGATTTCAAAACCTGCCTGGACAAGTTCCTCTGCAGCCTGCTCTAGGGGAACTTGCTGTGTTGGGGGGGATTGGACTAGATGATCTCCAGAGGTCCCTTCCAACCCCATATCCATCTGTGATTCTGTGCTGACTTCAAAAAGCTAAAGAAAAATGTAATATTTCATTAAAAAGCACATTTGCATCACAGCCAGGGAAGGGGCCAAGGTCACTCATTCTAGCAGGAAACTAGTGCGAGTGCCTCCATATCAGCAAAGGCAGCCTGGCTGGCAACATCTGCAAAATAAAGTCAGCTGAAGATAAGATGTCACATTTGGAGGCCGTTCCCCTGCAATGCATGGTGATTTTTATCATGCTTGCTTATTTCCTCCGTTTGGTTTTTTGTTGTTGTTGTTTTTTTGGTTGTTCTTTTTTTCCTCCAGAACATCACTCCTTCATTGCTTCATGGCAACAAGGCGGTGCAGGAAAAGACATTGCCGGCCAGAGGATTTGTGTGGAGGTGCAGCATTCAAATTTCATTTTCCAGGGAAGGCTGGGGTTAACAGCAGGGTTTGGGCATCCCTGGATGCCATTTCCTGCAGGAGCTCCCTTTCCCTTGGATAACTCACAGAGGGAAGCCTTTGGCATGGGGAGTTCCTCGTTCCTTGCAGAGGTGAGTCACCCTTTGCAAAGGGAGTCCAACTCCATTGGAGCTGCAGGAAGAAAGAGCAGCCCTGTACCATGAACACCCTCACAGCCTTGCATTGGCAGCAAGCTCTGCTTGGAAAGACAAAATATGTTTGTGGCACCAGCTAGACTGGCCCTTCTGCTCAACAGAAGTTGGTAAGGACAAGACAGGACCAGGGGCATGTGTCAGAAGACAGCCAGGCACAGGCAGGAGTAACAAGCTCAAAGCAAAGCTGGTGGCAGCATCCCTCACCAGACCAGCCAATGCAGGAAGCTGGCGATATGCAGGACTAGCAGGGACAGGGGTGGAAGAGCAGCAAAAGGAGATGGGCAGAAGGACAGGACCCACAAGCAGTGGGAAGAGGAAGGACTATAACATGCCACCAGGCAGCCAGTCTTGGCCGAGGGAAGCAGAGAGGAGCTGAAGATATTCACCATCTGGGCCCAGCTCCTCCCAGTGCACTCCAGGTCTGGGGAGAGAAGACAAGCACAGTTTTGGGTGCCCCCAAACTCACCTTCAGGTGCTGTTCAAACCCTGAGCCAGCCTGATCATGGCAGGCAAGTGTTACACAGGGCTTGTTCCCCAGGCTACAGAAGGGTTAAAACCCCTTATAGATCAGCAGGATCAGATCAGTTGCAGGATAAGCACTGAAAGGTGAATTAATGGGCTGTGCCAATGCCCAGCCCCTGGAGACAGCCATCGCTTGGCTAACCCTCCACACCCCAGCAGACTGACCATGACCTTGGTTAATAATTGCAAGGAGCAGCACCGAGCACCACCAACAGTGAAGCACTCCCAAGCTCACTCCAGGAGTCCTGGGGTTTCCCAACAAAATCTTGATGAGGCAGAAAACTTCTACACAGTTCCCCTAGGTTTAAAGCCCAGCCTGAACCAGAATGGGTACCATAAAGACTCTGGGCTGGTCTCACCTAGCAAGGTCTATGTTCAAACACAGCACTGCTCACACAAAGCAGGTTTTCAGGCATTGGAGAAATACAGTGTAGGAAGAGCAGAGTTGTGCATATGCAGACTTGAGCCACTTGCATCTCCTGTCATCTGGCCACCTGGCCCTTTCTTATCTGAAAAGGGCTGTCACCCCACGCATGCATCACCTTGAACACAGGTTTGGGTTGGAAGGGACCTTAAAGATCATTCAGTTTCAAGCCTCCCTGCCATGGGCAGGGACACCTCCCACCAGATCAGGTTGCTCAAAGCCACGTACAGCCTGGCCTTGAACACCTCCAGAGATGGGGCAGCCACAGCTTCTCTGGGCAAGATGGGCTAGTGTCTCATCACCCTCATGGGAAAGAATTTCTTCCTAATATCTAATTTAAATCTCCTCTCCATTAAAAAACATTCCCCCTTGTCCTATAGCTCCAATCCTGATCAAGGGATTCCATCTCTTCTGGAGCCCCTTAGGGACTGGAAGGGGCTCTAAGTTTTCCCCAGAGCTTTCTCTTCTCCAGGCTGAACAACCCAAACTTTATCAGCCTGTCTTTATAGAAGAAGTGCTCCAACCCTCTGAGCATCTTTGTGGCCCTCCTCTGGACCTGTTCCAACAGGTCCAGGTCCTTCCTGTGCTGGATCACTCACCTCAAGAGGTTACAGGAGTGCTGTGCCCTTCCCAGCAATCATTTTATCACCACTGGTCAAAAAAAAAAAGAAACCCAAACCAAAAAGGATTTGCATCTTTGCAGGAGTGGACTGAACACGTATTTCTATTATTTATTCAGGGCTTCTAATTGAATGTCTGGACCAGCCTCTTTTAAATCTGGTCACACTGACTCCACTGGAAGCCATCAATGCACTCACATTCCTTTTCTTGCCAGCTGGGTGAAAACATTATGGTCTAAAGACAGACCTGTACCTCTGTGACGGGGCTGAAGGGAAGGACAGAGGAGTCACAGGGTGTTGCCCAAGGTAGCCTAGAGGTTCTTCTTTTTTGGGGCCTTGTGGGTCACAGAGAAGCTCAGTTAGGAGGTTTGGGTAACAAGAAAATTCATTCAGAAAACTCATCATTAGAACAGACAGAATGCAGCACGTCTCCATGCAAATGCTCTGCCTTCAAGAGCTGCTGCAGCCTCTGGGATAATTAAAGCAATTGAACTTCAAAAGATGCGGAGACGCGTGCCCGAGGAGCAGAAGAGATAACGGGGCTGCAGATACTCTGTAGGAGACTAAGTCGAGGCAACTGGTCCTACCCCATTGTCCCTCCCCAACTAGCTCTGCTGTTTGTCCCTCTGGCTGATCGAAGCATCCCCTTGGATGCAGCATCAGCCCAGTTCATGTCCTAGCACCAATGCTGTCCCCAGGGCTATGAGTTTCTTCTCTGTCCTTCACCTTTACCCCTTGGTGTATGCAGAGCCCAAAACTGTCCCCTTGGAGGTCTGAAGGTACAATCTCTCCTCTTGAGAGACTCATGGCCATACCAGAATTGTGTCCCTTGATCTGCTCCAGTTCAAACCGAGCAAGATCCAAACATCAACTAGAATTTCAGAACACAAGGGCTCCCCAATGACTCTGATGATGGGTTCCACACCCCAAGCTTTGCTCCAACCCTACAGCTCCTGGCCCCAAGTCAAGACTCAAACCTCTGTTGAGACTCTGTTGAGACTTTGAGCTTTGCCTAATAAACAGGTTTAATATTTTCTCTTTGCCTGACCTAGACTCAATTAAAAACCACCAAGGCATTCTCTGCTCCATGCCCTCCTCCAGCTTAGGTTCTCCATTTTCAGCTTCTGAAAGTCTCTTAACCCCCCAGCCAGCCCCTTCCTGAGCCCCACACCCTGCAAATCCCCTAGACACCACTGCAAACATCCATATCACACCTGGGTACTGCCTGACTTCAGAAGAACATTCCCTTTGTCTGCAAAACCATCAGTCTGGGCCAGCAAGGTCTGCCTTAGATCGAGCTCCATTTATTTTTATTTTACCTCCATTTCCCTCCCTGGTTTTAATGAGCTTTTCTTTCCGTGTCTCTTCTAAAGCAGCACGAGTACAAGAGTCATATTGAAAGGCCTGTGGCGACTCAGGTCGCTAGTGCTTTTGAAGAGGGAAGCCTCTCTCAGGGGTACTGCACAACCTCAGATTTGTGAGGTTTATGAGAAATCTTCGTTCCTGGATCCACCCGTCTCTCGCACGCTGAAAGGTCTGAATGTGACCCCCCAGCTCTTCCAGTCTGAGCTCCCTAAGTCGCGTTTCTGCCTTGGATGCTGCAACTCGGGGGGTTGGATTAGATGATCCCCAGAGGTCCCTTCCAACCCCATATCATCGTTCTGGGATTCATTCTGTACCTCCCCCAGCCTCCCAGGCAACTTTTTACCCCTTCATTCCTTGATTTTAGCAGTGCTGCACTTCTCTAATATAGAGGCAAGGGTTCACCAAGTTGCCCTCGGAGCTGAAAGGCTGCAGCCTTTTACCAGGCAGGGACTAGACAGCAGCCTTCCTCCCCCTGAGCACCACAGGTTACCTCCATCCAGCCTCATCTCCCTATCAAGCATTTCCCCTGTCAAGTAGCAGGAGGTTGGATGGACCCCATGGGCCACAGTTGGTCCGTGACCTGGAGCTAGGTGGGGAACGCCAACCACCACCACAAGAGCTGCTGCTAAGCACCATGGCTGACACGCACCACAGCATTGCAATGTTTGCTGGGATAGGGATGGATTGTCTCCTGCTGTGGAGATGCTTTCATTCAGCTCTTTGTGCATAGCAGAAATACTCAGGGAGGGCCCATTTCACAAGGGACAGTGACCTCCAGAAAGCACAGGTCGCCATGTACCAACATGTTGTGACCTTTGTTAGGGGGTCATGCTCTGATGCATCTTTGTTTGTTTTTGCTTCCCAGCACTTCCGTAACGGATCAACCATCAGGGTGTGAGGCATTCCCATATCATCCTGCTCCACGAAGTCCAGAGGGCAATGCAGGGCCTCAACACCACGTGGTCTTCTGGGGTCCTTCCTGTGGTAGCCCAGAAGAAGACCATGCCCTTTGCTAGCCCTTCCTTAACACCCTGAGCCATGCCCTTGGGCAGGTCAAACTCCCCAGGTCAACCTAATCCATCAACAAGCCACAAACATGAACAGTGAGACCAAAACCTTGCTCCTCCTGTTGCAACTCCAACCTCATGTTTGGGGGCAAAATCCAAATTCCCCACTCCTCTCATAACATCCACCGCCCTGCGTCACTCACCTTCCTCAGGGACATGCCCCAAAGGGCAGGATTAGGGGCAGCAGCATCAGGAGAGACCCTACACAGCCAGGATAAAAAACAGCTGTTCACCCAGGTCAACAGATTTCTTCCAGGTGGGGTTGTTCCTGGAGAAGAGAAAGCTTCAGGGAAACCTTATAGCCCCATCCAGTTCCTGAAGGGGGGCAACAGGAAAGCTGGGGAGACTCTTTATGAGGGAGTGGAGTGATAGGATGAGGGGTAATGGTTTTAAACTAAAAGAGGAGAGATTCAGACTAGATATAAGCAAGAAATGTTTTATGCTGAGGATGGTGAAACACTGGCCAGAGAGGTGGTAGGTGCTCCATGCCTGGAAACATTCCAGGTCAAGTTGGAGAGGGCTTTGAGCAACCTGATCTAGTTGAAGATGTCCCGCTCATTGTAGGGGAAGTTGAACTAGATGACCTTTAAAGGTCCCTTCCAACCCAAACCATTCTGTGATTCTATGATTCCTCCTCTTCTGGAGTCCTCATGCTTTCCTGCAGCCCAGCATGGCTGGTGCTTGCTCCTGCTGCCATGGCTGTCAGATCCATCTCCCCTGCTCTCACCCCAGCAAAAATGCCTGTCACTGCTCTGATGTCTTGTCACCACTCCGATGTCTGACCAGAAACTCTGCCCAGAATTGGCACTGCCCTGTCTACAGGAGGTGGCTCAGGGGATGTTATTACCTCAGGGCTAACAACAAGCGGGGGACCATGGGCTGAGCACAGGGTTCTGGGATGGGGATTAAGCCCTCTCCTCTCCCTGCAGGTATCCTTAAGGTCCCTTCCAACCCAAACCATTCTATAATTCTATGATCCTGATGGCAGTTCTTGCTCCATATGTCTTTAGATACCACTGTGCAGCAAGCCCTGGGCTGGATCAGTGAGTCACGAGGTATGGACCAGATGTGACACAGGGAAGAGTTTCACTTCCCCATGTGGGACAGAAACCTGCTGCAGCCCCAGCCCTGCATTAGATGCAATAAATCACTGCTCTCCTGCTCCTGCGTGAAGACCTGCCAGGCAGCTATCTGAAGGCAAGACCTGCCAGGCAAGTGGCCAACGGACACCATCCCCATCCAACACCCACACAGCAGCAGCAGCGGGTGATCTGGCTGCTCGTAAAAGCGGAGTTTGCAGCTGCATCATTTACCAATGCAAGATTTCCCTTTGCTCAGCAGAGAAATCACCTCCCTTAATCATCCTGGAGCAATCCTCACAGTAGACATGCTCAGACAACTGGTAGGACCAGCTCGGCAAGGCTGTGAGAGCAGCAAGCCTGCACATAGTTTGTAGGAAGCTCTTGCTTACCCCGGGGTGTGGCTTGCCAAAAAAATAAACCAAACCCAAACGGGCAACAAACAGGTGTGCTGTCTTCTTATCCACACAGGGATTGGGGGCAATGGTGGTCCAGATCAAGATGGGCTGGGAAGGGAGGAAGTCAACCAGAGCCACCTGCATCCTGCATCAAGGAGCCAGGGAACCTCCAACAAGTAGAAGCCCAATCTAAGCTGGGATGGAGGGTGCTCACTGCAAGGGAGGGGTGTGTTTTCTTACCTGGAGAATTCACTGTATGAATTATCTGGAGATGCAACAACAACAAAACCCAAGCCAGCAACAACAAAACCAAGAAGCATCTTGGGGGAGAAGCATCTTATTTTAAGGGAAGGCTAGGCAGGAGCTGAGCTGGAGCTTTCCCATCACCAGGTGAAAAGGGCAGAGACCTGCTGGCTGTCATGTTGTCAACTCGGTTGAAAGCAAAACTACATCTCCCCTTCTCTGATGGTAGAAGCATAGCCCTGCCCTGGGTTGTTGTCATCTTGTTTGATTAGTTATGGCCAGGCTATAGGATAAACCTTGAAGGAATAAACCAGAATTGCAGCTTCCCTCATCTAAAGATGAGCTGCATCCAGCCAAGGAGATGATTTCATGGATTCACAGAATTGTCAGAGTTGGAAGGGACCTCTAGAGATCACCCAATCCAACTGCCCTGCTAAAGCAGGATTGCCCAGAGCACATCACTTAGGGCTGCATCCAGGTGGGTCTTGAAGGTCTCCAGAGAAGGGGACTCCACTCCCTCCCTGGGCAGCCTGTCAAGCTGAGGAGCTTGCCTGACAAGCTGAGGAGGTCCCTGCATGGTGGAGAGACGAAGTCCTCTCCCACGTGTCTTTTCAGAGCTCCCCAGTAAGGTTTCCAGCCTCCCAGCACAGGGCAGGGTTGAGGTGGTTGGGATGCTTTGCCCTTTCCCCTTGACCTATGCTTACAACTGATTGGAGTCGCAGAACCAGGAGAACAGAGATGATGCTCAGATGGACGACGGGAGGACTAAATCCGGTCACTTTTGCACAAGGGCAAACCAAGGGGCAGGGAGCACTTTTCTGTGCCAGAAGAGGATTTTAAGGCAAAAAGCATCAAAGTGTTACTGAATCGGGACATACCTCCTAGAGCACATCAAAGCTGCCCACGGGATGCAGGAGCCAGTGGCGGGGGGATGAGGAGCTCAGTCCAGCCCCCTCTGAAGGGCTGGATCAGGCCCAAAGGAGCTGATACTCTGACCTCCATGCTGCAAACCCTGTGGGCTCCCAGCACGGCTTTGCAGGGGTATCATCTGTCACAGGGGACGCGCAGGAGGATCCCCAATCCATGAAGATCAGCAATATCGGCTGAAAACTAACGCGCTGCTCAGGAAGGCAAAAGCTTTTTGGAACCTCCCTTTGTCCCAGAGTATGTAGGAGAAAGGACTTTTTTCCCCAGAGGGGCTGGAAAACTCAATGGCAACCACTCTAGTTTCCACCATGCCCTCAAGAAGCACAGAAGGACCAGTATGGGGGTCTCTCCTACAGCGTTAAGCCAAATTCAGCAGGAATAACCTGGGGATGAAAAGGCTCCGTGGTGCCAAGGGGAGTGCTAAGAGCAGGGGAAGGGTTAATGCTGCAGCCAGAAAGATGCTCAACTGATAGAAAAAAAGCAGCCCCCACAAAGGCAATGGGTCTGTGTCCATTTTCTGCAGCGCCCAGAGACTGGCCCTTTCTCCCTGGGTAATCAACTGGAAGTGACCAGAGCTGGAGTAATCACCGCACCTCATTCCCCATCCCCGACAATGCCCCGGGGAGGGGCAGGAGATGGAGAAGCACCACCTGGCCTGAAGCAGGTCAACACAAGCCCATCGTAGAGGAACAGAAGATGAAGGCTCAGGCATGAAGATATCGGCAAATAAACGGCACCCAAGTGTGCCCCATGGCAGCATGACACAAGGGACACCTTTCTATGGGCTGAAACCCTCCTGCAGGCATGGAACAGGTTTCACCTCCGGATACCTGCAGCAAAAGGAGTTGACACCTCTAGAAAACAAGTGAGGAGGAGGAAGAGGAAGAGTGTCTGATCCCAGCCTCCAAGGCACAGCTGCTTCCTTCTCATTCTCCCTGCATTAACCTGCTGCCGCCCTGCTCGGAGTAAGCGCTGGCACCTCCAGAGCGGCCAAAATTATTCAGTAACAAATGCCCAAGCGTGAGCAGATTTAGAGGATGCACCCGTTCTTATCACCTCCACACCCCAGCACAAACACTGCCTAAATCTCCTCTTGGGATCAGATCCAAAGCCTTCTTAAAGCATCGATGCTTTGTTATTAATCTGTGCAGCGACCAGCGAAGGGAGAGCTGGATTTTCTGTTTGGTTGTGGTTTATTTTTTCCTGATGCATAATCAAAGAGAAAAATCAGCTCAGTGGCATGGTCGGGCTTTATCTGCTTCATGCCTGGTCTGGTGGGGAGACCCACTTGGCTAGTACAGCCCTCCTGGACCAGAGAGTCCTGGCCTCCTACCTCTACAAGCTGCAAGCCCTCTTTATATCACAGACAGGCGCCTTCAGAGGGAGGTGATGTGCCCTAATTACCACTCTCCCATCCTCCTTGGATGGGAGAGGGTTGCAGAGCCTCTAGATAAGCCTCCCAAGCTCAAATGAATGGATTTACACCACCCCACACTCCCCCCACCCCAACAACGTCCTCCAGTTTACAGAGCTCTTCTGCCTCCCTGGTGCTCACCCCCGGGTGCATTTAGAGGCAGCAAGCGCATCCCCTCTCTGCCTTTGTCTCGCAGGGTTTTTATAGCCTCCCTCCCATATAACAGCTCTCCATCCCTCAGCTCAGCCTCAGAGCCCTCTTTTCCAGCACCTGCTCCAGGCTGAGTTAATCCCTCCTCAAGCACCAGCTCTCACAGCCCCATCCTTCCATGTTAACTCTTCCATATCCTTGTCCCACCAACTCCCTGGTTCTCCTCCTGGAGGCACCCACGGCCAAAACAGCCCCACTCTCAGCCTTTCCAACATGATTCAACCTCCAGACACAGCACAGAGCACAGAGCACCCCACTGTATGGCCTGATAGATGGCCTCAGGGACATCCCCACAGCTCATCCTCGAGCTCAGCCAGCTCCCTCTGGCCAAGCGTTTCATCCGCTCCGTATGGACGGTGCTTCTCAGCTTGGCTTTGCGGGAGAATCTTGGCATGAAACAGGAGAATGAGCTCAGACTTTCCCTTAATTTAAGAAGATTTAAGCTCTCCTGCATGGGGTTTATGTATCTGGTGGTGCCGTTTGCCACAACCCTTAGCCCCCAGCAGAAGCCTTCTCCACTGACCCACATGCACTGTCTAAAACCCCAGATAAGTCCTTATCAAGTCCTTACAAAGGAGACCTGTAGCATCCTTTTTTTGCCTAAAAAACGAGACCAAAGCTACAGGTGGGTCCCACACAGCCCCCTTTGATACCAGTCCTGGGTTTCCACCTCCCTCCACCCCGGGGGCTTGAGGATGCCCACGGAAGTTCTCCATGAGCATCCACCACTGGCTGACGGAGCTCCCTTGAACAGACAACGCAGTGGGGGAGACAACGGGAGACAGAGATTTCACTGGGCTTGTGGCCATGTTGAGGCCCCACCTAAGTAATTTCTTGCCAGAAGAGGCAAGGACGGGAGGCTGGTGGCAGAAGGTTGGATATGACTCTGCCATGAATCTCCTGAATGCCTTGGTCATGTCACTTTGTCCCTTTATTGTACGTCATCGCTTTGCAGAGTTAAACACAGAGTGTCCCTTGGACATGACAAAGGGGCTCGATTTCTACTTTGAGCAGAGCCTTATAGCGAGCCCTGCTGCCTTCCTCAAAAAAAACCCTGCTTTTCCTTTCGTTAATGCCTTGATGCCTCAACTCTGCTGCCAACGAGAAAGTTTTTTCCCAACCAAGTCTGGCACATGGCTCCTGGTGAGCACCAGCCCCCTGGCACGCAGCAGTGTTTGTACACACACCCCCATCACAGTGGTGGAGGGGGGATTTAGTCCTCACATCCAGCTCCTAAGGGTGGAGGGTCTCTCAAAGAGCATCCATCAGCCCCTCTTGGGTTTGACAGCCCTGTTGGTGGGCTGGAGCTGAGCCCCAGATGACCCACGTTAGAGAATTACTTAAATAGGAGGCAGCTGATGTTCCTGGGAAGGGAAGGGGGGGGGGGGGGGGGGGGGGCAGAAGTAAATCACACCGGGACAGATGTGCCTGCAGCAAGATGTTGCACCAAGCAGGAGCTAAGTGGTGAGCATCTGGATTGGGTCCTGCTCCTCCATCCATGCCTAAGCTCTGTTGCTTTTTCCTCCCCTCCCTGGATCTTGCAGCCCCAAGGATGCTCCCAACAGGTGACACCTCCTCTCGCCTGCATCCATAAGCTTGTCCCTCCTCGATTCACTTCTACCCCGAGCAGCATGGCCAAGCCAGGCTCCCTGCATCCACCTTGGGCCACCCAACACCCATCTTCAGAAGCATCTGCAGGGACCCTGTGCTGCCCTCACCACCAGTATAACACCAGTTCAGCCTGGAAAGGGCATCTGCACCCCGTAAGATGTGAGGGTGAGATGAAAGGCACCCCAGGGGAAAGTCTGCAGCCCAGTCCTCGCTGGATGCAGCAAGAAAAGCAGCTGAGGATTTAAGTCATCGTCCGCTCCCCGCCGTGCTGGCTGCCCTGCTTTCATCTCCACTTGCCAGGTCTCCCCATGCTCCCCACCAAGCCCACAGCTAATGCAGCATCCAGGCAGAAAGGTGATGCTAATTAGCAATAAATAATCAGTAATAAACCCACGCATCGCACGCGGGTGGGTCTGCAGGGCCAGGTGAGCAGACTGGGCTCGCCTGGTGGCTAACCGGAGTGGGAGGCGAGGGACAGAGGACCAGAGCCGCTTCTTGATGGGACACCCTCTGATAGAAAGCACCAGGCTGCTTCCTCAGGTCCAGAATATCATTTTTCAGGGCTGGGAGAAAGGGATGGTGTCTCCCACCCTCCGGATACAGGAAATCCAGATTCATATCCCTGCCTGGAAACCTGAAAAGCCATCAGTCTCCTGCACCCCAGGGTGCCAGGGGCAGCAGCTCTCTCCCACCTCAACTTTCCATGGCACTTACTAAAAGCCCTTGGGCTTGTCCCAAAACCATGGAACAAAGAACAATACTGAAACCTCCAATTTGTTGGTTTTTTTTTCCCGGCACAGATACACTGCTCTCCAGCCAGCGCCGAGGCCTCGCTGCTCAAAGTTTCTGTCCAGCTTGGCTCCGCCAGCAGGAACAACCCGGACTGGGAGCAGCTGG
>VZTM01010929.1:19230-50912 GCA_013400555.1 Jacana jacana | reverse complement strand
AACTTGTGTGCTTTTTTGAAGTTAGCCCTAAACAAAAGGATAAAATGAGGACTCAGTTAGTTTCTTGTTTTCACATTTCTATCATTGTCTTTCTTAACTCTTCTTCAAGAAAATATGAGTTAAGCTTAACAAGGTTCCTAAATTTGAAAATGTGGTTTGAGGGGAGCAATACGAGCTGTGAGGTCTATTCCACTCTTGAGAGATTTGCCTTTCACGGTATCAATTGTTCAAGACATAGTAGACATCATGACTGAATCTGATACTGTTTCTAACTGAAGAAAAAGAAAAGATTATTTCTTTGATTAGAAGAATGTTCTTCAATTAGAGGAATGAAAGTCTAGGTAAATAATGATTAACAAAGTCCTAAAACTGCCTATAGTGTAGTTCAGTATGGTCTGTGGAGCATCTTTGATATTATGGTTGTTTTCTAGGAGGAAAATAAACCGTAGGAATACAGTGTAGGTATAATTTTTATATACTTAATTAGATATTACTGAGAAATTTTTAATGGAACAGCTTTTAGTGCTGCTAAGCATTTAGGTTCATCATAACTTTCCTCATCAAAAATAGGATAAGAATAAATTTAAAATCTCAATTAATTTATTTCAAGTGTGTACTTGGTTTCAAATGTATGATGGACTACAGATGAACTGATGAATTTTTTATCAAATAAACTCCACCATCTTAATTATTTTCAGCATAATTTTTACTGGAAGGTTCCCTTTGAGTATAAAGAGTGTCTGTTAATTGTCTGATTAGCAGAACAAAATTTGAGAGCGATGCAATGAATGATTATAAAAATCTTCAGAAGGAATAGGCAAGGAAGGAGAGTCAGTGGGGTAGCCCTGTATGTTAGAGATCATTTTGATTGTCTAGACCTTAATAATTGTGACGAAATAATAATCCTTTATTGGATGCAAGGGGAAACACAGTGACAAAGAATGAAGAAAAAGCTGAGGTTCTTAAAACCTTCTCCATCTCAGTCTTTAATTTTAGGACCAGTTATTCTGGGGTTACCCAGCCCCCTGAGCTGGAAGACAGGAATGGGAGACAGAATGAAGACCCATAATTCAAGGGGAAATGGTTACAGTGACCTGTTACATCACTTAGATGTACACAAGTCTATGGATTGGATGGGATANCAGCAAGGGTTCATGAAAGGCAGGTCCTGCTTGACAAATCCAATCTCCTTTTATGTCAAGGTGATCCATTTAGTGAATGAGGGAAAGGCTGTGGGTCTTGTCTATACTGTAAAGAAAGTAATTAATGGCTATCTTTATCAACTCGAACTAACTAGTCGTGTTCCTAAGCATTTTTTATTGATTTCATTACAGCAAGAGTGTAAAAATTACAAAACCTAAGCGTTTTTACATTTATAGGTTGTCTAGACCTTTTCACTGTTCCCCAACTTACTCTAAGAAGATTGCTGTTATAAAGGCCATGTTTAATGATATCAGCTAGTTCTATTACAAAGGCCAGGTTAAAAAAGTCAATCTCATGTTGCTTGTGACTGCAAAACTTCTTTGTCAATAAAAATATTGGCTGTTTTTCCAGCTGGCAGAATGCACCAGACATTGCTTGTCCTAGACCATTGATTTACAAGACAATAATTGAATGACATAGCAATCTTATATTTTGCAACAGCACTGCCTGATATTTCAAGTCATTCTCTGAAGAATGGAAGTTCAAGAGCTGTAACGAGCCAGGTTTCAGAATTACAGAGTGAATTTTATATTTGTCAGGAAAAAAAAAAAAAAAGTGTCATTTTCATTAGTTCTAACAGGAACACATTTGGTTTACTACTATACTCTATTAATAATACATTCAATAAGGTTTTTAAATATATCTCCTAATTAGGGATTTGAAAACTGCTCCTTGTGTTATCCTGGATATTTAACTGCTGCATTTGGTGCCTTTCATCCCTCCTGCATGCATTTCTGGAATATATAGAGGGCATTTAAAAAGTTAAGACCTGATTCTTCGAAAGTCCACAGATACACTTGCCTTTCTAGATCTCAAGCCCATGAGAATAGTTATTCTATGGGTAAAATATGACTACACATATTTTAGAATGACATTTAAAGAAAAAAACTCATTATTTTACTGGTAATACATTAAGCAGAGCCCATGTGAGTGGATTTATTTTAATTTAACCTTAAGAATAATGCTTTGTATTATAACTATTATTCCTAGAAACTAGAGATATTTGAGTATATATACATTGCTTGCAAAAGGTCCCTTTTTTCTAAAGAAGAAAATTGGCTGAAGACTAATCATCAGCATCTGAACAACCTTTTCAGAAGATGTCAGTGTGTGTGTTTGGAGACAGAGACTGTTTACCTTTACCTCATCACTGTATTTTTCAAACTGTGTAGAGCACTTCCACGAAACTACTGTTGATACTAAAAATCCTCACATGAAAGTCTGCCAGGTCATGTGACCAACTTGTTACTTCCCAACCTATCTGGACAAAATAGATAAGTTTTGCTAAAGGTCAGAGGACTTAAGCCACCAAAAAGAACAAATAATGAAAAGATAGCAAATGTTGAAATCCAAAAATGAGAGGCAGGCGTTATTAGGCTCAATCAGCCACATTTCCTGCATTATGTGGTAGGGAGGAAGAATACCACTAGGTAGATTTGATGTGTGAAAATTGCAGAGAAACTAATGGAGATTTAAAATTATTATTACACTGTCAGAGGACTACATGTGAGAGGAAGAGGGGAGGAACTAGAGTGAAACACCTGATGGAAATTGGGATCAGAGAGGGAAGTCAGAGTAACAAACATGAGGGCATACAGCCTGCTCAGGTTTCTAAGCCTTGAAATTTCTACTTGCAATAAAGGAAGGAAAGATGCCAGACTGGTGTCTCTTAGAGGATTTGATTTAAAAGAAATACTCCTGACTATGAACACAAAAAGCGGGACTTCCATCATCCTTGATCTAGTTTTTAGAGAGAAAAGGTGATTCTAGGGCTGAATTGCTAAAACAAGATGTTTATGTCTTGCAAAAGGCAAGCTTTGTCTGTGTAATATTAGAGAGAAGGCCCTTGCAGGTGAAAAATAATCCAAATAAAATGGTGAATAGTCACCTGACCCCAAGATATGGTGAATTTAGAAACTGGAGAGTGCCACCTCTGGATGCCACTGGAGTAGATGGTGTCACTAATTGTTATTTTCAGTTATTTAAATTATTCCTATATAATCATCATGGTTCCAAGCACTGGGGGATACGAATTTTCTCTGTTGGTGCTGTGCAGGTGTATGGCAGTGACATTTTTGTGGTGAAAGCCAGTTCTGGCATTTTATTTACCCATTATTTATGTGAGTAAAAAATAAACCAATTATGATGGTTTATTCTGAATTCAATGCAAGGCTGGATGGGGCTTTGAATGACCTGGTCTAGTGCAATGTGTCCCTACCCATGGCAGGGGCTTGGAACTCAATGGTCTTTAAGGTCCCTTCCAATTCTAATGATTCTATGATTCTGTGATGGCCCGCCATAAAAAATAATGACTTTCTTCATAGAAGAAAGACTAACAAAAATGTGTGATTACCTTAAAGCCTCATTGGAGAGCTTCAGTTCAGAGCTGTTCTTACAGAAACAAGCTAATAGCTTACACCAAGAATGCCAGTATGGACATGAAGCTGGGGGTGGTGGGGACCATTCTCCCAAAGTAACCTGTGTCAAAGCTTCACTGTATTTGGTTTGGTGAAACCTGTTTCCTCAGGTAGGTATTTAATATGATGCTCCTACTTCTGCATGAGCATGTGGGAAATGGGTTTAGTCTCATGCCCCTTTCCTCGATCAGAACAACCTGAGATGACAACCTGCACTTTGGGGCAGAGAGAGCCATGACTTGAAGCTGCATTTCCTACAGCACAGAGCTCTCTAGACACAAGGAAGTACACTGTGTGCACTTTGCCAAAGTGCTTTGGTCTGGAGAGAGACATTTTGACACAGTCTGCTTTTGAGAACACACTGGAAAAGGCATTGCTTTGTTCCAAAGCAGATGATAAAAGACTTCAGCACATTGAACAGTGTCAAGAAATCAGCTTTTCAACCTATAGTCAAGCTTTCCTCATCCCAATTTGGTCTGCTCCATTCAGATTAAATTATTTTGAACTCATCCCAGAGAGCAGAAAAATATAACAAATGCTTCACAATATATGGTGTCTTGTTCAGCATCATTATATTGTACTGCTTCCTCTTTTCACTGTTAACTTTAAATGTTTATGTCTTTGTTGTATCACTTAAATTAAAACACATATTAGAAGCCTGTTGAGAGCAGGCCCTTTAAGAGGGAGTTACTGAAAGGGCACATATGCAAATAAGTGGAAGTAAGCGAAACGAAGTATAGTGAAGGCGAAACAAAGTGTGGGAAACAGCAAATGACACAAATGTTGTAGCCAATCATGGGGCAACTTTAAGCCTGTGGAAAGTGTGTGGAAAGCTCGTGGACAATACCCCTCTCCCTATCCGAAATGTAGTGCTTAGCGAATGAGGACCTGTAACTGTAGACCGACTGAATGTGCTTCCTGGGGGGTGCTTCCCGACTGTGTGCGCTTCCCGACGATGGGTGCTTCCTGGGAGTGCTCGTGTGTGCTTCCTGGGGGGTGCGCTTCCGGATTCGGGTGCTTGCTGGAATGGCTTCCTGATTGATTGCGTCGGGCTCGACTGCTCCTGGCCGCGGCAGAAGCCACATTACCTCTGGTGACAACATCTAAGTTTTCCTGATATTTTTATTCCTTTTCTGATCTACCCAAATATTTTCCCGAAGTATTGAAAAGGATCCTTTCTCCATCACTCACAATACTGAGTTCTTATCTGACCGGATAACAGAATTTGGCATGTGCCAGCCAACATATATTATTAATATTTACTAATGTACTTTTCTGTTTATTATTTGTACACCTTATACCCATTGCTTTCTAGGATTTCTTAGCTAACAGGATTAGTTTACCTTTCCTATATATTCCTCATAAAACCTTGTTTTTTCCTCTACTGAATAAGCAATCATTTGTCACTGGCTTTGTTTTTATCAAATTTTAGAGAGAAAAGCAACCAATCGATTTCTTCACAAACAGTTCTTGATCACAGAGCTAAATTTGTAGTGATAGACACCTGGTATCCAACCTGAATGACAATAAAGATAAAAAAACTTAGGTCTCTGAAGAAAGAATGCTAACCCTTTACCTTTCCATATGCCAATATGTGTACTTTTCATCACAAAATAGTTTTAAACACATTTATTTTGTTTAACCGCCCTTGTTATTGAATTCTAAGTGAAGACACTCATTTATATTTTCAAAGGGATTTATATCATTAGAGTCACTCATTTCATTTGGGAAAGTGTTCTCATCTACTTGAAAACTGACATTTGTGTGACATTTAAAGTTACTGAGTCAATATAACAATTTGTTGGGGTTTTTTTCCTCTCCTCAGAATGGAATTTTGTAAAACACCTATCTGGGGAAAAAAAAAAAATAGAAGAAAAAAAAATGGACTTTGTCCTGTTCACTTGCAAAACAACCTGGTTTTTTTGCTATGAGAAACTTTAGGTTAGTTCTGTTTTCATTACAACTTCAGCTGATACGACTTAGGTCCAAATTCAACCCTGACATGACAGGGTATTATTGTTACACTAACACAACAAATTTGAACAACATTTGAAAGCACTTTTAGTTTGATCAGCTTGGGTTAACCTGGCATCATACACAACATACTTTTTAATAAGAATGAGATAGAAAATGCTTGCTAACTAGATAAGAGGCAAGTGGCAGAAAACTTCCATGGAGAGTCTTAAAAGGTCAGATTTTAGCATTTATGAGTGTCTCTGACATTAAATGCAGCCAGCTGCCTTCTGGGTGCTCAAGCCCAGACTACCAAAATCTCCATCCTTCTGCTTAAAATATTGTATGCTGTTAAGTCTTCACCTGCTTGAATATCTGCACTCTTCACCTGCTTGAATATCTGCTTTTTACATACACTCTAGGCAACAGTTTGAGCACTGGGCAGACCCTGCTTAATAAGGAAGAGCCACCCATTGCCTCCCCTCTCAGAGGGTAGCCATGCTGCGACTGTCGCAGTAACCAGACCAGGTGAAACCTCATAGGACAGGACTCTCCTTCCTGCCCTGCTCTCTGTTAGACCTATGACAATGGAGACCTACCTCATCCCATCTCCTGGGAAGGGTTAAAAGCTATAGATCCTGCTTCCTCTGTAGTGTTGTAACACTGGGGTTGCCTGGGGCGTGGGGTTGCTCTGTGGCTTTTAACTGAAATATTTTAATCTGTTCATAAAGTACAAATTTTCAGCCCATTGCAGCATCCTCTGGAGGGGAGAGGACACGTCAGGCCTTGCTGCAGTTAAAAAGGTCAGGAAATATAACACCTGCAATAGAGCTGTCTTAGTCTTCTTCGGTGAAAAAGAACAAAGCAAAAATGTACAGAACATTAAATTAGGATGTCATTGCACAGAAAATGAAAATCATGTCAGTGTCACTTGGAATGTCAGCTTCTGGAATGACTTGTTAACAAACAGGGAACAATCAGGGAACGTCAAACAGGGGATGTTCTGGAAACTGTGGTTTATAGAACCTTGTTTTTGGACACAGGAATCATCTGCATGTCAACTAAGAAAGAGTTTAATTTTCCAATGAATTATCTGTATCCACTTTGTCATATATACATACACACACACACACGTGTTTTACATATACGTATTTCTATGGAGTAAGACACACAAGTTATTTAAACAGAAAATGAACTGGAAAGTCCATTGGGTAACAAGATTATTAAGTATCTTTTTTTCCCTTTAAAATACTTTATTCCGGCTTTGTACAGTTTGACATTTGTAAAAGGCAGAGTAGTTAACAAACCACATCTACTTTCAATTCCACCATATCTTGAAGCTGCAAACTAGCAATTAGAGACAAAGAGCTGTACACCACAGGCAGGACTGAATGATTTCTTAATTGACAGGCAATGTACTTGTTAAGAGGCATTTCAAGAAAACACAAATATCTTCAGAAACTAAGATCTCGTCCTTTTCCTTTTTTCTTCCCCCAGACGTGGATGAAAATGAGTGACAAAGAAGGTGGCAGGCCTGGATAGGCTGGCAGTGCAGCTGAAACCTTTGTCAAATTCTGGCCTAAGTGGGACTGACAAGAACAAGATGAGTACCAAATCTGATTCTAACCCCAGAGACAAAGCAGCAGCCTTGTTGGATAATAAATCTTTCAAACTTTCTCAAAACAGCAATACATTTTGTCACTGAGGATCATCATTGTTAGAAGATGACAGATTGTACACTAAATAAATAAATAAATAAAAAGGTTTAAATGCCATTAGTATCCCATAAATAGCAGGCAATGGAAAATTAGGAATTATTTGGAAATTAGGAACAGCTATTTGCAACTTTTTCCAGCTGTAACCTAATGGTATATCTAAACCTATAGTAGAGGAAACATCTTTCCCATTAACTGATTTCTGAAGCACAAAAAGCCTCTATAGAGAAGATCAAGCTATAAACTAAATTAAATGAGTACTTATTATGCCTGAGTCTTGCACAGAGGAATTGCAATAGGGAAAAGAAGACTGGTTTTTAGGGTTGAGTAATGAAAAATTAGTGTACTTTCATGGGAGATACAAGCATAACAGAGCCCTAGAAATTAAACTAAACAATCCCTACCTTGAAAGTATTAGTAAAAAATTTTAATAGCATCTATCAAACAGAGCACGGGACTGTGTGACCATAAGTACCAAAAGGTGACCTTAAAACATTGCTTGTAATTAGTGATTTAGAAAGACTCTTAATCTCAAATCTAAACCCTTAATTTCTGCAAAGACTGTTATTTACAGTCCTCCCATTGTTATACATAAGTAGCTGGTTCATTTATAGCAACCTTTTGGATATGAAAAACTAGTGTGTTCCCTGTCATGTACTAACCATGTCTTCTGACTTTCCATCTTAGGTCACTCACAAATATCTCCTCTAGGTAGGTTATGATATTTATCACCATGATGTCTTGCTTGCAATGAGAAATATGAAAGAACTGAGTAAGGGGGAAACTCTCAGGAAGGGATAACTAAAGGTAGGAAGACCTTGGAGGACCTTCTCCAAGAAGTAAAAAGTCATCTTTAAACCTATCAACAAAGTTCACTTTGAAATCTTGATGAATAACAGCAAGACCGGACTGAGGCTACTACCTATAGATGTAGTTTGGTCTAGAAAAGGGAGTATGAAGCATAATCAACACACTGGACTGCAATCTGATATTTGAAAAGCTGGTTGACTTTGGCAGCTAGAAGGAAAAATAAAAGATGTGAAATGAAACAATACAAAGTATATAGTCATGATTACAAGGACTAATAACATTGTAAGTTCTGGTCTTTTCCTGCTGGAATTAGAGGAGGAGAATGACCTGGATGCCTTGAACAGCCATGAAAAGAAATGTGACCCTGGGATGTCTCACTGAAATATGTTTAGGAGCAACTGGGAAACATTAATGTCATTGTGTAAAGACACCATAACTCTTCACCTGCTTTGCTTTACATTGAACGCCAGCACAGTTCCTGTGGGCAGGTAGTTGCCTCAGGTATATCAGTCAAATATAGGCCTAATCTTTTTTACTTCAGTACGTTTTAGTTCCCCTGTGTGTCTTATACACCAGTGTTAAGCAGTCATCTTACTTCCTTAGCACATCCCCTTATATAAATTCCAGTTTTTCACTCTTAAGAATTACAGGCAGACATTTTAATTCATTTCTCCAGCTGACAAAAGAACGCTCCTCACTAATTGCAAGGGATCAGTCAGGGATGAACAGCTACATATGTCTGTTGGGTATATCATCTTCAGTCAAGATTCAGGACATAGGAGACTAACCTGTGACTGAAAGTGTTGGGAAGGTATGCTCAGGTTTAGGATTGTCTCCTTGTCCCATCTCTACAGAACACCTAAATTGCATTCTGTCTTTACCTCTCAGGAGATCTGTAGGAGTTAATTGGGAAGCAGATTCTAATATATCTATTAACCTCCTGATTATAAAGGTAAATAGCGTTCTTTGTTTCCTTGGTTACTTGATTTGAAATCATAAAAAAAGTATTAGAGTTCCACTCTGCAAATTTAGTCTTTTTCCATAAAATGTAGAGTGGGTCTATGCAGTAATGATAAAGTAATTAAAAAAATATGGAAATAACTTTATTACAAATTTAGCTTCTCTGAGTAAGATGAAAAAAATAATAATACAAGAAGTAGATGTATTTGGGCCCTCCAGGGTAAACATTCTGCAAAAAATAATTGCTCTCTTTCATCTGCAGCTAAAACTGAGACAAACAGTAATGTCCATAGTAATTATCAGTGGGTTAGTCATCCACAAACACCTCTGGCAATCAGAGTTTAAGTTCCTAAGAAACAGTTTGAATCTCTCTTGGCTCCTTCCTTCTAGCTGGGGAAGCATCTGCTCCAATTGCTCAAACATATCTGGAGATGGACTGATAAGTGAAAAGAAGATACTGCAGCTTCCAATACTAGAAAGATGAAGCGGACAACTTGATCTTCCCCAAGAAGGAACCTGGCAGCTATGTTTAATCACTCCCAGTCACTACTTTGGAGCAATTCAACACAGGGTTCCTTCCTGCCTCTGCCTGGAAACATGAGGTCCTTCCCAGCCATGCCCCCTCCTTCCTTGCACAAGACACTACTTGACCTGTGCTGGGCTTAGCTTGAACCCAGTGACCCTTTAAACAAAGTACAAAGTGACTCCTTGAATAAAGTTTATGCTCTAGAGTATTGAGTCTTCTTGTCTACAGTTAAAAGTGATTCTTTATGACAGATTAATAAAACATTTATACTAAGTTGATTACACTGATCTCAGTGCCAAACCCTTACCTCATAAAGCAGCCAAGATTATTCACATATAAAGTGCTTCCAGCTTCAGCTGCAGAACACCAGAAGGCTTGGTATACAAAACAAAGGGTGAAAAGAATCATAAATTGCAGGAAGAAAAACCTCTGGGAAATCATTCCTACTTAAACTACATATCCTTTTTTTTTTTTTCTTTTTTTCTTTTAGCCATGATAAAACCTGTATATAAAAGAAGAACTATTTAAATATTTGAACTGATATGAATTTTTATTTTGTTGCAATGATTAAAGCTTAAACACCTGATGGAATTAACCAAACCTTTCTGATGGGTTTTTATGGTAGAATCAAAATTTTAAACAGGGAGTTGTTTCAAAACAGTGAATGGAAACAAATAAAAACTTTTTATGTTCAATTTTCTTGTTTTACATCCTCACATAAATATTTCACATTTATGCATGAAGTGTCATACTCTGGAAGATCCATATGAAGAGATTTTAGAAAAGCTACTGCACAGGAAATGTTGACTCCTCACTCTGTTTTGAAATGCTTCACAAAATAAAACTCTCACAAGCTCATCGGTTACCACTAGTTCTAGATGCAAGGAACAGCCATCATGGTACTTTTTAAACTGCTGGCTAGCCACTTATGGAAAAGTTTGTACCAAATATTCAATGAATGTTCTTTATACAAATTAGATGTTTGTAGACCTGTGTAACTGTATGAAACATCTTCATTCAGTTAAAGCACATTGTTGAAGACAGCGGCACTTGTCACTTTGGAAAGGACTAAAAGAACTATCTTCAGGAAAATTACTTATATTGACTGGAAACCTTGACATCACCAGATCCTAAGACTGAACCCGTTTGAGTAGCAAGCCAGCTAACTTCTCTGTTAGATTTGAAGACATGAGTCTACTTTTGCAAGTGATGTGTTTTAAATCCCTGGGACATAACCGGAATTTTCTGAGCCCAAATTAATAAATGTCCAATACCTATTTGTCATGTATCCAGCATTAGAGGTTAAATATAATGCTAAGTCACTGTATCTGGCTGCAAACACCCACATTTTACAGTGAAAGAGTGGAGTGGCGTGTGCAAGCAGCAGCCCTTCACTGGGGACCAGCATCTCCATTGCTCCTGGAGGTCTTCCTGCTCACATATATTTGCTTTTCTAGGGTCAAAGAAGGTAAACTTTGCTTAACCAGTAGACTAAAGATATTTCTTCTATGGCATTCCAAATAAAGTGTGTAGTCTGATTCTAACAACAAAGCACAGCCTGGCAAAAAACATTTGGGGAAATGTAGTATTTTCTTTGTTTTCTTAATTTTCTTAACCTTCTAATTTCTTTTCCCTTAAGGTAGCTCAGAGGAGGTAAGGAAAAGCAATTTTTGTTATGGGAAACTAATTTCTGACAGTTCATGAAAAAGAATGCATGCTAAAGCTAACTGTGGAGTAAACAAGGGGAACCAGCTCATCCTTTGGCTTTAAAGGGAGTATATTCTCCAAGCAGAAAAGGAAAATTAAACTTGTAGCAATGTTTTAGTGACAGAAGCAGACAGACAGAAGCAGACAGGATGTCTGCATTTAATCTGAGTTGTTCTACCAACTTCCTCTGTGAATCTATACAAATCAGTTGCCTTTTCTCCCCTTTTTCCTTAATCATAACACCAGGTTACTCCCTGTTAATTATACTGACAAGTTACTCCAGCTCATTATTGGTGTTACCAAGTCAGACTGTAATGAATTAGAAGCATAATTTATCCCTTACTGTGCACCTGCTTTGCCGCTGCTCAGCACTGGGACCTAGCAATAATCACTATTAATTTCTTTTGATATTAATGTAGAATCCATTTCTGGAAAAAGTTTCAAAAGTTATCCCTGATGACCATGGAAACAGCTCTTATATTTCTGAGAATTCAAAGACTTTCATCTGAGATAACAAACATGGATTTTAATCAAAGTTTAATTACATTAGACACCAAAACTTGATCCAATTTGTCTTCTTATTTCTTTCTCACTACATTCAGAAAGCAGTAAGGCTGCATAGAATGTCCATATGTTTTACCCTAAGAACTAGTTAGATTATTAATGTGTCATTGGACAAAAAAATGTGAATCTCTTCTCTGTCATTCACATGAACACAAGTGTTTTGTAAATGTTTCCTCAAGAATAAAAGCTAGGTGATTGAATTCTTTTCAGCAGTATTGTCAACTATTCAGCCTGGCATTAAGCAGGTGTGAATGAACATTAAAATAATCTCAGAGTGGTTTTTGTATACAAAATAGTAAATGTATGTATTACTCATCTACAGAAAGAGCGGGTTGTGTCTCACTCTTGAAAGAATAAGTTCTGTCATCTTTCTTTTTAAAGATAATGAATAACAAAGTAATGCAGACTTTTTTTTTTTTTCTTTATTTCCAGTAATTTTTTACAAGGACACCAAGTCTTGTGCAATTTTAAGTGAACCAATGATCTGAAACTAGCTACTAGATCAGGTTATGGCATTAAACAGATGAGAAAAAAATTGAGTAAAAACTTCAAAGTTATCTTAAAGAAAAAAAACTTTAGGGTGGGTTTGTTTGTTATTTTTAAATATCTTTTATTCATCTTTTATGAGTAAAATGCACTTGACCTTTTTTTTCAGGAGTAAGCTTTATGTTACAGCAGAACGTTGCAGAGCCATGTAGCTAACTTATGGTCTATCTTTATAAAAGATATATGGCAAAATGCAGTATAGCTAATGCATTTTTCATACCTGCTAGCCATGTAAGTCAGAATTCTTGAATCCTTTCTCTGCCTCTCCTGAAAGATCTCCTCTCTTCCACACCATATAGCTCAATATCGGAGTCTCTTATAACAATGCCAATGCTCTTCTTACACACAGATATTAAACACATTACAAATACCTGAAAATAAATATATGGATTCTCAGTTTCCTTCCATACCTACAGTGAAACAATGCTGTCAGGAAATAGCATAGCCATAGTAATTTCTTTTCTGGGCTCATGATATTTTCTTAAGATTCTGAAATTAGTATCACTAGTAAATATTCCTTATTAGTATTTAAGCACTCACCACACCCCACTGTGTAAGAATGATTTGAGTGCTATGTGCTTTTGCTTGACTTGTAATCAGATCATAGGATCATAGGATCTTAGGATGGTCCAGACCGGAAGGGACCTCTAAAGGTCATATAGTTCAACCTCCCCACAGACAGCAGGGACAACCCCAACTAGACCAGGTTGCCCAGGGTCTTGTTGAGGCTCACCTTGAATATTGCCAGGGAAGGGGCAACCACCTACCTTGGCAACCTGTCCCAATGTTCCAGATCCCAGAGTCCTTCTTAGTTCCAATTCTAAGTAACTTTTTACAATATGTGCCAGAATAACTTTTTACAATATGGACCAAGACATAAAAAAACCTGAAATATATCAAGAATTATATCTAGTAAAATCTCAGGAACTTCTGCTGTTGCAAATGAGAGCACAATATCATACATGTGCCTCTTTTACAGACTCTGTATTTTGTCTGGTTTTATTAATATTATTCTTGTTTGCAATACTGATTGCCATAGGCAAAATAATTTGGGGGGGAATGAAGAAGATGTAATTTAATGTATTTTAAGCTTTCAATAAAAATAGCCCATTGATTTTCCTTTGGTGCTGGATGTCCGTGGAGATCCATCTGTTCATTATTGTATGAGAATACAGCATTTGACTTTCATCTCTTAACTGCCAGGGAATGAAGAACAAAGAAACTGCAGTAGCATTGTGTGTTGCCTCCCTAGTGCTGTCCTGTGAAAACAGCTCTTTCAGAAATCAATTGTTAGTTAAGGCCTTTCTCCCTTTTGACATTACCCAGCACTACTAAAACGCATTCTGGAAATCCTGAAGGGCTTGGAGCTACATGGTGTAGCAGATTTTTAACTTCCAATTGCTTCTTTTATGTTCCCACAGTGTCTTTCTTTTATTGCCGCAGAATAGTTACCTTCTTACAAACCAGACGCCTCTATAATACATGAAGTCAATACCTCAACATGCAGATGGGAAGAGGGAAATTAGTTTTCATGGTGCAATAGATGATGTAAGGCTAGTGCTTGGGATGTAGCACATATTGTATTTTTTGAGTCAAAACAACATGGCATTTCTAAAGCAGATGAATGTTAATAAAGCATCTGGCCCATGGCCTGTAGAGGAATCAGATCCTCACCAGCTTGCCATGACACTGATATTCTAATCTCTCCCAGTGTGACTGTGTTAGCATGGTGAGATTTCCTATGTCCATGTCAGTGCAACTAACAGAAAACACCTCTTTTCATCCTGATATTTTGAAGCTAGATTCTTCCCAGAAATAACCTTCCAACAGAAGCAATGAAGGTGTTGCCTTACTTGAGATAAATATAAGAACAGGCAACAGCAATTAAAAATAAGACAACAGAAAAACCCCAAACCCCAAACCTAAGATTCTAAATGAGACTGTAATCTAAATTGATTCTTTAAACTAGATACATTTTCTTTCAAATCACAATAAAAGATATATATTCTTGTCCTTCTCCAGTGAGGTATTTATTCTTCACTGGGTCCTGCTCTACAACAGGACACATGCCCATTGGCGTTTTTGAGAGTGAAACGTGGCCCCAGAAGTCCAGTTCACTCTCACGTGTATTGAAACAGCCATCTGCCACATCTTACCCTTCACAAAACTTTGCCACTATGTGCTTTGACCAGGAGCATAATCTCACAACCCTTGTGCTGGGAAGCTGAATTTGCCATTGATCAGCTTTTGTGCTTGTAAAACATTTGAGCTAAATTTACCTTATCATTTTCGTTTTCACTAGGACAAAATTTATGTCATCCCCAGTCTACAGCATCCCTTTGAGATTTGTTTCATGAAGGATAAAAAACAGGAAACCCTTGTAGGTTGGTGATGTTATTTGAGTTTGGTTACTGTAAACTCTTAAATAGAATGAACACAACTGACTCCCTAGTTTTTGCCTTGGTAAATGACAATGAAGTATTTGGGGTATCGGTTGAGAAGCACTACCTTTTATCTGTTATGCTCTAAATGGGGATAGGTGCTAGGACTGCCTGAATAAACACCCTGTGAAGGCATCATGAAAAGTAGAAAGGCATCATGAAAAGTAGAATTTGAAGCTCTGTCAGGGAAAGAGCAGATGATTAGGAAAATATAGAGGTACAGAGCTACACTATTTTGCTGAGGAAAAGCAAATACAAATAAGCTTTTAGTGAGCAAAAGTGAACAAATCTGTGTGACAGATGAAAAAGAAGTAGAGGAAGCTACTGAGTTGCCACCCTCAATGGGTCAAGCGCTATGCTCTGTCAAAACCCAAGTAGTGCAAATAACTGTATTCATAATTTTAAACAACCCATACTAAAGAACTGGGGAAAAGCATACCCATATCCCATGCGCTTGAGAAACTAATGAGTTGTGAAAGATCTCGTCTCTGAGATGCATTGTGCTAAGCTTTGTGCCTGTCATAAGCATAAAAGTGTAAGAACATTTTATAGAGGACTGTATTGAAAAATCATGAAAGACGAAGGGACTCACAAGACATCAATGAAGTTTCCACCTTTGACAAGCATCTGTGTGAATGCTTCATTACCAAATTCTGCTCTTTATCTTACCTAGTTAGGAAATTTAAAATTTTTAACCATTTTGTTTTCTACACTCTGAAACATGTAAGCAGCCTGTGTACAAGAGTTCCTAAATTAAACCTGCTAAATGGTAACAAATGGCATGTCATTGTATATGGCAGAATTATCCATTTGTTTGTAGACATAGTGGAAAAACAATGGCTAAGTGTTTTGCAGTGCTAGACCATAAAACAGGAGAATGGAGGTTAGGGAAGACAGCAGTCTACTCGGGTGCATTGCAAGTCTCTCAGATTTACTTACATGTAAATGAAAGAAGAATTGATGCTTGGTGTCCTGGGCTTAAGAAGTGGGATTTAAAGAAGCATCATGGGCTAAATGGATTTACCTAAAGGCACTCAGTTCTATACCTTTGTTAATTCTAGAAGCTGTTCAAGAAAATAGGAAAGCCTATGAATACTGCACTTCATGTACCTGTGTCTTTCACCCAGCTGTCACAGCTGCCTGTCTGATGAAAGGCACACTTGGAGCTCTCTTGCATTTTTCACTCACGTTACTAAAGCAAAATTCAACACTAAATGGAACATTTCTTTGTAAGAATCACTGTCCCAGTCAATCATGTTTCAAAGATGTGCCTGCCAGATTTTTTCCATCCAGCGCTTGCAGCACTTTTATGTAACTTGCTGTCACACAAAAAAAAAGGACTCTTTTCTTTTGATAAACCTTCTTCAGGTTCTTTAGCTAAATTAATGTGTACTGACTAGATTATTGCTCATTAACTTCCTTTGTGTCTTAATTTAGTATCAGCAAGCTTAAAATCTCTTTCTGAATATTACCGTACCTAGAGCTGAAATGGAAAATGGCAAAAAATAGTGATTCTGGGACAAGGTACTCTGACAGCTTAATGGTCAGAGTGAGTGACCAGGGAACACCTTTCTGTGTCCCCCTGGTTTCAGGCAGTCCACAAAATCCATCATATGTTTCAGTCACATATTTGTTTGTTAGTTGTATTTCTGAACTGGGTTTTTCAAGAAAGTATAAAAAAAGGATTTTTAATTAATGGGTTGAAACCCAATGCTTTTATAGTTCTTTTGTGAAAGGTTTGAGTCTCATGGCAGAACATTTCCCTTTTCGTGTGTATATGTTTGTGTGTCCAAATGCACACCCAGCTTTGGACTTCAGGAGTCTTTGCCCTTGTTTTGAAGAAGTGGTTTTGCTGTTCTTCCAAAAATTGGTTAGTAATTCCTGCTGTGACTTTATGACAGTGTATAGTTCTTAGTTAATTGTTTACAAGTTGTCAATTTCTCACTAGCTGTCTTTCCCAATAAGTAGAATAAACCTTCCATTATTCAGGCAATTAACCAAACTATAATTATCTCAGCATTTTTTCCCCTGTTATTTGAAATTCTGAAATTATTTTCAGCCAGCATCTCCTGCTTCAGAAATTAAAACTTTTAAGTGTTGCTTATTGTGTTACACTTTTTTGCCAACAGTATGGTATATTTTTTATAGTCTTCAAGGATGACATCTTAACTGAAGGAATTAATGAAATTGTCAGTTAAAATACTAGAATCTAAATGTTTTGAATACACAAACACATACAAACACATGCTTCAAAGTCAAGAACAGTGTACTGTGAAAATGATTGATTCCAGTGTATATTTAAACTGGAGCAGAATAAAGCACTCTTTTTAAAAATTCACTCTGTACTACTCTACGTTTTAAAAAGTGGTTCTGCAGAAACTAATGGGACAGTATTGTAGCTTCAGTTCTGTTATCTTCAATTACTCTAGTTATCAGTGTCCACATTTTTAAAGCTTCGTTAAAGAAACAATGTGTCCTGTCCTGTCAGTTCTTTCCATTTCTTTTTCTATAAAATGACTTTTCAGCTAAATATTTTCTAGTATGTTCTTTTCATCCCTCAATTGAATAAACTTTAATTGTTTGCTGAAGTAGACAAATGTCCTTTTTTAATGCTTCTGGGACAGTTGCAATTCAGTGTTTTTATGGCTTTGTCTTGAATTTACTGTTTTGAGGCAGAACACTGTCCTCACTTGGCAGAGTTTCTTAACGGTGGATGTTACAAAATAGAAAACTTTGACACATTATGATGATTGTACTCAGATTTTGGTTTCATCACTTTTAATTTTATATGAACTGAGTTTTCACAGCTTTATTTGACAAATCTTAACTAAACAAATTGCATTACATGGTCTATGCACTCTTCTGAACAAAGGACTTTTACAAAAACTGAAACATCAAGCATTTTGCCTGAAACCAGAGCTCTAGTTCTGGTAAAGAACAACATACCTACCTTACCAGACATCAGTTTATAACAGGCAGAAATACAGTATAATTGAAATCGTCCTTTGAATGAAGTGACTAGAAGTCGTGGCAGTTGGATTCCCAATAACATCCTCCAATATGAAATTAAACATTTCAGAATAGCAGCTTCAGCCAAGAGAAAAATGGGAATATCAGGTATTTACTTTGCAGTGTCACTTTTCTATAAGAAAGTTACAGCCTAAGACAGAGATAGATGCTGGAAGAAAGGATTTGTTGTCACCCCCACATAAAACCAAGACAGAGTAAATGTCTCAGTCATATTATACTAGAAGTCTGCTGAAAGCCTTGAAGCACAAAGCAGATCTCCTGAGCCCTGCCTTGGTTCTGGCAGCATTACTGAACAGTGAAAAGCATTTCAGAAATAACACATTGCAAGCTGGGTCTTGGAGACATTTTGTCACCAAGACTATTCCTGAGAATTTTTGATTCATGTCAGTTGTGGAGTTTGACTGTTCTTAACATGTTTGTTTCATAAAGAACTTTCTTCTTATTTCTGAATCATCTCAGCTGGGGGTCTTTGTTCTGTCATATTAAGGAGCTTGTAGAGTTTAATCAACAACAGCTCTATTTATCCTTAACATGTTTTCCCCAGAAAACTTAAGAGTTTCCCCATTCCCTTCATAATGGTTTTGTGGTGCTTTAATACCTTTTAATTGTTCTCCGTAAATCCATCAACTGGTCCCTCTGTGTTCTTGATTTTCTTCCCAAGTACTTTTTTGGCAGCAGACTACACTCAGTTTCAGACACAGTTTCAGTTCTCTTTTGACAAGTCTGTCAAGTCCAGTTTGTTTATTTACTTGGCTTTACTGTTGCTTCTCCTCAGATACCAGCTAGCGTTGTGCTACATCTTTTTATAAACTAAATATTTTAGTTGTCTTCATCCAGACCATTGACTTGTCTTCCTGTTCATCTGGAGCATGAAATTCAGTTTCCTCTTTTTTATAACTGTTCTTCAGTTTTACTTCTTCTGCTATGGCTGTGCATCTCCTTTCCTACAGCAGCCACTTGGTCTCCACTTGAATGCTATCGTCTGGAATAGAAATTGTACAGGATACAAAGTTTTTCAGGCTGAGTGTAGTGCTGTCCTTTAATGCTTTCTCCAGAATCAGCACAGCTGTGCACTGGGTGTACAGGCATACACTGTCCAGAATCTGTGTACAACAAGGACAGAAGCTACTGCTACCAAAAGGCCAGAAGTCTCATCTCCTTTTGCCCAGGTGGTCTGTGTGGGCACTCAGCCTGGAGCACCCAACATGTCCACAGAGCAAAGGACCTGGCTCAGCTGTTAGAAAGCCAGTGAAAATAGCCCTGCCATGGGAATGCTTTTGTGTAATTGCCTCTTCTGAGACTTTTACAACTTCTGAAACATCTGTTACTAGGTATGGATGGCAATGAGAAGCTGTATCAGATGAGTGGTTATTCTGATCCGATGTGGCAAGGTTTATGTTCATGTTGTTATTAAGCTTGTCACATTCCAGCAAATCAGTGGGCATGTGCAGCATGATACATGTGTATTATGTAAGGATTTTACAGCGCTGAGCTGCTATGGAGCTGACTAAATTTTCATGGAATGAAGGACAAAATGCAAATCACTCCCAGCAATCTGGCAAAGCTGTTTTTGCAGAGACAGAAGTGAAATTACCATTAATTCTCAAGTTCAGTTCTTGAAAATAGCACTGCATTGAGGCACTCCACAGTAACAGGACACAGATAACCTTCAAGATAATATCTAATTCTTCACTGACTGAATCTGGCTCAATTCTGATCTCAGGTACAATGTGTTAAAAGATTTGAATTCAAAGAAATTATTTCTGATGTGTGATGTGATAAAGGAGTAAAGGAGCTTTGACAGAGAGTTCAGGAAAACTACTAGTTTGCAAATGCATATTTTCAAGTTGCAGGTGAGTCTGCCCTTGTGAGCAGCCTGCTAGAAACAGCCCTTGTCACCAACTGGCCAGTTACATGGTGTTGAACTGAATGGTGCTAATGTGCTCACAGTAAATTGTTTGCCTGTATAATTCTCCACTGCTGATCTGGCTCATTTTGATGTATCTTAGTGGGTATTTCCCATGAGTCAACCTAGTAATATGTCTAAGAGGAGAGCAAATACCAATCAAGGACGGAAATGTGACTCCTTTAGCAAGCACAGCTATGACCAAGTTAGGACACAGGATTATAATTTTAGCATAGTTGCTTCTGTAAGTGTTTATGAGGATGATGGTTTGCCTATGGCACTCTCAGAGGGCTTGACCTGTTCACTCAACCTGTCCCCCTGTCTGAAAAATGAATCTGCTCACCATTTGGTGAGCTGCAGCCACACACCTGCTGGGAGAGCTGACACCTTTCTAACCGCATGCAGCAGTGCAGTGCAAGAGTCATGGGTAAAGTATATCTACTGCCTCATTTCTTCAAGTTGCACTGGAAATTTCATTACCCAAATAGGAACGGTACTCAGGAGGTTAATTTAACCCTGCCTCAGATAATCAATACGCTGCAGAAAACTGAACTGAAAATCTATTTGTTAGAGTTATGTATAAAATGAAGAGTAGATCAAAAATTCTGGGTGGGTTTCACGCAAACCAGTATCATATAGAGAGGCTGAAAGTAAGGAGCAAAGCTTTGAGATAAAATATCTAATATCTACACCAAGACAACACCTTTGTTTTTAACCTCACTGTGGAACTTTTCAAAGGGTATGTTTGCTGCCTTGAGTCACCAAAGCAGCACACTTGATGGAGAAAAGCAGCACCCATGCTAGGTTTTTACTGTGGAGGGCTTGTACTGCATTTATGTCACACAGCATATATATAGATAGATAGAGATTGCACAGCAACAAGCACAATCTTATAAGCTCAGAGTCCCTTCAGAGACAGCTAGTTTCATTCCAGTTGCTCATAGTAAGCTCTGAAACAGTAGGTCTCTCATTTCTTCACATCTGCTCTCGTTTTCTCAACTTTACAGACTCTTGGTAACACTCTCAAAAGCAGATAACGTCTCTGGGTACTGTGTTTGACAGCTGTCAAACAATTTGACAAAATATCTACTTCAGGTCTTGTTTACTGTGCAGGCAGAATTGCATAGATCTCAGCAAGCAAACAGCGATGGGTGCTGCATGGATTCCTGGGTCAGCCCCTCAGCATCTGACCCATCCTGTGTAGCTGAGGCTCTCTCACTACAGCTAATGAGCTCGGTATCTTATAGCTTGTGTATGTCAGAATAAATAACAGTTATCTGGCTGTGACTGAGTCGAGCCTGATTGGCAGGCTTCAGGTTTGAAGGTGATGTGAACTTGGAGATCTTTTAGAACAAATTTTTGAGTTTCCATGTCACTTTTTTTCCTGAATCTCAATATGCACTGTTTTTCACTTTAGGATTCCAATACCTGTATTTATGTAATTTTGTAAAATATATCGGTGTGAAATTCTCTCTCTTTGGCTATCTTCCTCAGCACAAAACCAAAACAAAACAAAAAAAAAGTTATGTATCACATGAATCTGAAGAAAGCTATAAAAGATGATCTCTAAAACTCATATCCTGGAAACAAAATGTTTTCCCCTGTTGCACCTGACAGACATATATCTCTGGGTTCTCCTTCGTATTGCCAGTCCCAGGAAAGCTTTTGTTTCAATTAGTGAAACATGTTATGCTTTAAATCTGGAAGGATATCAGACTGGTAACTTTCTAAATCCCATGATCAGGGACACCGATCTGGTAACATAATCGGAATTCTTAGAGCAGCTCTTCATATTACCATTTCCCAGGTAAAACATATGATTTACAGGTGGCACTGTTGTAATCCTGTAGCCAGTGTTAGTGTTATGGAGTGATTGCACTCTGTGAGTCTGAGTGCAAGAAATCATAGACAGGGAGTGTTTCTGAAATCTTGCCACCCACACATGGAGTAATACCTGGTATCCTGTATGGATGAAAGGGATGGATGCATTGCTGCTAATAGTACACCTTCTGTCTAGAGCACCCACTGAGGAGTGTTCCAGCAGCAAAAGGGACACTAAGAGTTACACTGGGCCAAAAGAGGAAGTGCAATTGGATTTGTTTTGGCTTGTATTTTTTTAATGTCCTCCCTCTTCATGCCACATTCTTGCAGACACTATGCAATGGCTCTGCTTTTAATAACAGAAGGAAAAAAACAAAAACAAGTTACTTGCTTCTTTTTAAATGAGCAAACAGTGATGTGATCCAAAGAGAGAAAACTAATTTACCATAATCATCATCACCATCATCTTTGAGTACTATGATCTGCGTTCCCCAAGCAATGTTTCATGACATACTTGTAACCCACCTATTAACATGTGAAATGAATGTCCATCTAGATGATCTTTCAAGGTTCCTTCCAATCCCTGATATTCTGTGATTCTGTGATCTGAGGTGCATCTTCTACTGCCACAAAACAGCTGTGTGTTAGTCCAATTCCCACTGCAGCACACAAAAGCGAAAAATTAAGAGTAAAACCAAAAATGATAAATCAGAGTAAGTGTGGGAAGGAATTAGAGAGAGAGAAGGGGGAAATAATCCTTCTTTGCTTAGTTCCTGGGGAGAAAAATAATGTCCTTAATCAGAATGTAATCTCATTGCAACACTGCTATGCTTATGGATCAAGTAGCTGAAAATGACCCATTCATAAGACAATAATAACATCAACTTTTAACTCCTTTATATAGTAGGGAATTTGCAGTGTCAGCAGCACAGAGTTTAGCTTCTGGAGAAAGAAATCTCTTCATTAGGTCTCTGTATCTCCCAAAGACAATGGGAAACTCTTTATTGATTCAGGTTTTAGTCATCTACTTCAGAAAAAGTAACAACCAGAGGCACCTGGCTCCTGTATTCCTCCATTAGAGTTCCTTCTCCGTATTCTGTTAAAAAAAAAAATAAAAATCATTACAATTTAGAGGTATTTTCCTGACAAAAATAGGGATAAGAATACAGACTAAGTTTCAGCAAGCTAACTCAGATATGCAAAACCTGCCTAGATTTTCTGCCCAAAATCATAGTTGGACCTGCCCTCGAAGAGAGGGCTCACTGGAAAGCTGTTTCTCCTGCTTCTCCCTGCAACCATATAGACATGGCAGTGGGTGAAAGATTTCACAGGATGGCTAAGTGGGGGAAGGCAACTGCAGACCACCTAGTCCAGCTGAGATATAGGTCTGCTAAAACAGGGCTCAGGACCACATCCAGTCAGATTTTGAACAAATACAACAGCTTTGCATCCTTCTGTTGTTACACATCACTGCTGAAGTTTTCTCTGAGTCTAAAAATTGAATAAACTTCTAACAGAAGCTCAGATATTCAAAACTCTGGGTTTTTTAATCCCTACATGACTGTCGTCTTAAATTTTGTATGAATGCCTTTACCCTAAGGCTCAAAACAACTGCCATAAAATCAATTACAAAAGTGGGAGGAAGTTATTTTTTAATATATCTAAGATTTTTCATGATATCAATTCTAGTTCTGATCTCAGCCACTTAGATAAAACAACATCCGGTGAGATAAGCTCTGGTTTGTAAAAATTACAGCTACTGTGAGTTTATAATGAGGAGTCTGACACTGAGCTGGAGTTGTCTATATTTGTTATGTGTAAGAAGTGGGTTTCCATCTCATTAAAACCAATGGGAGTCTTTAGAGAAACATCCAGTGGGCTCAGATCAAAGGCTTCAGAAAAGTGACATTTGATTAAGCTAGAAATGTCAAGCTATTAAAACTCAGAAGAAACTGTGTTAAGGAGGTGAGAGGGGCTAATGGTCCAGTTTCTGTATAGGGCTAGCTATGCAGCTACAAACTTGAATTGAAACTCAGAATTCTATACATATTAGTTTTAGAATTAATGGTAGAAAGTGTGGCATACGGTGGCATGCAGAAGCCTGGTTCACAAAGATGTGACAGAATGCCCAGGTGAGGGTCTGTGCTTGGTTTTAAGAATATGCATGTTTCTGCTTTGTCTTTAGTAATCAGACTGACATCCTTGCACTCTGAAACTGAAACTTTGAGATACATGTAAGAGATAACATGTTGGAAATAGATCTAACAGACAGAGTGATGCACTGTGATATACCGCATAAAAGCTGAAAAAGAGCAGGGTTGTCTTTTTGCACTTGAAATAATTACCTCATCATTTCAACCTTGACTTTATACAGTTCCCCTTTTTATAACATGACATATGTTGAAAAATTGTGCATGATACCCTACAGATGACAGAAAAGAAAATATGATAGGCCAGCTTTTAGCATTGCAAAGAGGCTAAACACTTGCCTTAAACTGTGAATTACACCTGGTGCCAAATTAAAGACATGTTGTTTTCCACTCATAAAATGCATTTTAAAAACCTATATTTGAGATAAACAAATAGATAGCCAGTGTCTTACAGGATTATCTGAACCTAATTTTTGTTGTTCTGGTGCACATCTGGTTACCTAATAAAGATGGTAAGAGAGCAGCAAAGATTCGGTGCATTATTTTAATCCCTAACAATTTAAAGCAAGAGACGACAGCCACCGTAAAATTTCTGGCTGCAGTACCATCCATTTTGTGACCAGACAACAGGTGCTCAGCCCTTACAACACTTGACTGAGACAAATGACACCAGGAGCTGGCAGTGAAGTCCTTACATCCTGCTGACAATTCTCTTCTCCTGTTCTACATACATCACACTTAAACTCTCTATATTCTAGAGAGTAAATCAAACTGAATGAATTTTAGTTAAGTACATGTATTTATTCTTATGTCACTGCACATGTAAGATATTGGAAATAAAGAGATTAATAAGGTAATGAACTAGGGTGAACTGCAACCCAGTCATCCCCTATGGGAACAGGGAAGGAGAAAGGGTATGGAAGTCAAATGTCTAAACAGCAGAGGAAAGGAGTAATTCAGGAAACCTACAGCACTACTATATCTATCTCTTTGCTTGACTAATCATGGCAAAGCCTGCAATACTTTGTCTCCATACAGTACGAAACATAAAGGACTTGGTTCCTGGGAAGACAGGACTGTTGGGGATCAGCCAAAATACACATTCTCAGTTTTGAGACCTCCAAGGGATCCCCAGACAGGGGAGCAGCCAGTTTCCAGGATCTACCTGTAATGCTGCTGGTTGTAAAACAGCTCCCATGGGAGCTGTCACACCTAGAGACAGTCTTCATCAGCAAACAAGGTGTTTTCCACTCGGTAAATTTGTTGAATAAACTTTGTGATCTGTAACACTTTGATACACTCTCCTAACTCATATTCATTTTGTAACTTCGTCTGACTTCTAGAAGCATGGCTTCTAGGAGGATGGGATTTACAGAAGCCATTCCATTTCTTCTGAGAATAGCAAAGTCCTCCACTGTACAGAGAGACTTGGGTTGAATGTATCTGTCAATACAGAAAAAAAATGAGAATTTTCTGTACTTAAGAAGTGTGGTTCATATTTCCCTGGCAAGCTGTGTCAGAGAAGAGAGAGTTGTCTCACAACTTCCCAAATCCTTCTGTCACACATACGTTGTCTCTACTGGAAATATCCTGAATCCACTCAAAGAACAAATGAAACAGATGTACAGGCCTCTTACCTACACCCTGCTGGAAGCTGCGTCTTCCCTTGAAAATTAGATGCTAAAACACATCTAGAGTAATTAATATAATCTGAAGCATTATGCTCCCCTACCTTGTCCCTGGAGGTGTTCAAGGCCAGGCTGGATGGGGCTTTAGGCAACCTGGTTTAGTGGGCGGTGTCCCTGCTCATGGCAGGGGGGTTGGAACTGGATGAACTTTAGGGTCCCTTCTAACTCTAACCATTCTATGATTCTACAATTCTATGTCCTATGTCCTATAAATACAGATTTGTATATTAATAAAAAATTATTTATACATTATTTGTATAATAAGGGTAGTTAAGGAAAAGAGAGCTAGAAGGGACCTTAGTAAGTAACTCCTTTGGCCTCAGTGAGATGAAGCACATTCACATCCTCACACATAGTAGGGAGGATACACATAGTTTTGGGAAAGAATGGCTGGAGAGCTGCCTGACAGAAAAGGACCTGGGGGTGTTGGTTGACTGTTAGCTGAACATGAGTCAGCAGTGTGCCCAGGTGTCCAAGAAGGCCAACAGCATCCTGGCCTGAATCAAGACCTGTGTGGTGAGTAGGGCTCGGAAGGAGGTTGTCCCCCTGTACTCAGAGCTGGTGAGGCACCATCTCGAGTACTACGTGCACTTTTGGGCCCCTTACCCCAGAAAAAGACATTGAGGAGCTGGAATGGGTCCAGAGAAAGGGAATGAGACTTGTGAGAGGTCTGGAGAGTAAGCTTTATGAGGAGAGGCTGAGGGAGCTGTGGGTGTTCAACCTGGAGAAAAGTAGACTGAGGAGAGACCTTAGTGCTCTCTACAACTACCTGAAAGGAGGCTTTAGAGAGGCAGGTGTCTGTCTCTTCTGCCAAGTCACAGGCAACAGAACAAGAGGAAATGGCCTCAAGTTATGCCAGGGGAAGCTTAGATTGGATATCAGGAAAAATGTTTACACAGAAAGGGTTATTAAGCATTGGACTGGGCTGCCCAGGGAGATGGTTGAGGCACTATCCCTGGAGGTATTCAAGACAGGTTGACATAGTGCTCAGTGACATGGTTTAGTATTGAGTTGCTGGTTTTTATCAGAGTTAGGTTGATGGTTGGATTAGACGATCTCAAAGGTCCCTTCCTACCTAGACAATTTTATGATTCTATGATTCTATGATAATGGCAAAATTTGCCCATAAATACCGCTAATGACCAGAATCACTGTCCTTTCTGTATGATTTGTACTATTAATTAACCTTCTTTATAGTTAAAATATTTTCTCTTCTATATAAACTGTTACTTTAAGATGTTAATTGCATTTCATCCTGTGTTCTAAGGACCTGCCTGAGAGTTGTCTACCAGCATGGAGAAATAGTGTGATACTTCCACCTTGGCCTCTCCCGTCTAATTACATAGAGCAGTTCCTGCCTTTCTTTTCTTTTTTTTTTTTTTTTAAATAAGACCTATGACCATTTTTTTTGCTTTCTCATTGATTCTTTCCTTTTAAGTAGGGAGTGCACCATAGTGCTTAAAACTGGCCACAGTTTAATGCTTGAGGCCAAACTACCTCTGGCACAGTAGAATAACCACAGTTTATGCCTTAGATATTCCCTAAGTGTTTTATGCATTCTAGAAGGACACTTTTTCTGCATAAGCATTTCATTAGTAATCCATATTCAGTTCATATACTACGATTACAGCTCCAGATGCAGTATTTCTGCTTATTCCTTAATTATACATTTTGCATAACAGCGTTTAGTTTCCTCCAGGCATGGCATTTTCACCTTATCTTTTATGCACTGAATACTAATGATCACAGGATAATTCTTTAGTTTCTTAAACTCAGCTCAAATTAGGAATTTGGTACCACCTGAAAGTTCAGTGTCACCCAGGAATTCAATTAACTGTTGAAAATATCAATTAGGCTCTTGCACAGGACCCCATTGGAAATGCCCGAAAAAATCTCAGAGTGCTGCTCAATGAATGATTTGTCAACCAGCACCAACTTTATGATGTTTTCACGTAGATTGTTTTTCCCTAGGTTTCTTAAAACACTAAAATTAATTTACACAGAATCTGAAGTTTTCCCTTCTATGCACTAGGGCAGCTATCCTACCACAGGAAGAAGTTAGTCATGTTGGGGCGATTTACCCTGACAACCCCACACTGAGTGCTTCTTATTGCTTCACAATCTCTATGGTTTATACCAACAGCTGATTCATTTCTTCCATGACCTTTCTGCTCTAATGTCCTCACTTAGGACAAGCTCTGTGTTTCCCTTCTGCAGTGCCCTGGGGGCTCGCTATGCCTTCTGAAATTGCCGATTCCTAGGGAATTGTTTTGGCCAATGCTGGGGTAAAGCAAGTGCCTGTCATCATGAGCACGCAACCTCCCAAACTGCCTGTTTGCGGTCACTCTGGTGGCAGAGAAACAAAAAAGGGATATTGAACACTTTCATTTTCTTCCCTTTGGTGGCACAAAGGGTAATGGGATGTTTAAGTTCCAAAGTGAATAAAGCCACACGGATTGACTTCAGCTGAAACGGAGCAGGTAACCATGGCAACAGGAAATCAGAAGCACAAATTACTGCATCGGCAAACACTACATAGCCAGGGTTCCTGGCATTGTTTGACCTGACACTAGGTTTAGTACAAAAGTTTCTCCCCTGTGAAATCATAGCTTGAAATCTACACGGAGACAGACCTGCACCAGTTTATTAGCAGAGCATTGTAAATGCCACTGTGAAATCAGTTTTCAGACATCTCCACTCAGTTCCTGTTTTATCTTTTGTTCATCTCAGGTTTGCTAGCCTCTATTTGTGGTTTTCTTACTTTTCAGGTGAAACTTTCTGGCTAAGGCTTCTGTCTCCTTCATCTTGTTGGCTCACCCTCATAAAGATTCCCTCTCTTCCTCAGTGACAAGTGCTTCTCCATTCAAAATGAGCTATGACTTCTACCTCTTTAGAAGAATACAAACAATGAAGAAAAACCAAACAATGAAGAAAACCAAACAATGAAGTTCCTGAAAATAAACTTCTTAGCTGCAGGCTTACATTTTTCTTTGATTCTTAATTGTATTCCAGATTGCTAGAGGCAGACAAGAAGGGAGGGAATAGAAATGCCTCAGCCAAGGGATTCTCTAGATATTGTCCCTGAAGAAAATTCTGACTGCTATACAATCAACCACTCTAAAGAAACAAATTAATACCACAACAATTGTTTGTAGCAGGAATAATTTGTCCTTCCCACACCTCCAAACAGTGCTACTATCAATCCAAGGCAGGTAATCATCCCAACTGGATTACACATCCCATTAAAATTTGCCCTGATTTTTCATTAAAAATATGTCTCTGAAACTTATTGTCTTAACATCTTAACATCAAACAAACCAAAAGAAAATAATATACCTTTATTTCCTAATTTTTGAAATTAACTATTCTGATAACACTTGTAGTCACAGCAAAGCCATTGAAAAGTTCCATTAATTCTAGCACAATGAGAAGAAGGAGCAAAAATTGCTCCTTACCACGGTCAGTGCTTCTGGATGTTCTTTGTGCTGAAATATGCTCTATAATTGTTGCTCTTACAATACTAAGTGCTCAATATGCTTGGGCATATATCAAAATCCCCTATGGTTTCAGATCCCACTTGTGAGCAAGGTTCACCAGCAGCAAGACTGGATATGCTCAATGGTGATTTTTCTGTGCACACAGATCATGACAGGATAAGGGCCAATATCATAAACATCCATCTCTTTTAATGAAAAGTACCTCTTGCTCTCAATATATCTAAGCAGAGAAGACAAGGATTCATCAGCAGTACGACTCACACCCTATATGAACAGAAAATTGATTCTATTTTACCACAAACCAGGACATGAGTGCAACAAAGCACTGGTAGAGTCTACTAGAAATAAGAAGGCCTGCCTTTATATCAGATTTTATCTCATGAGCCTTTGCAACACAACCCCAGATCTGCATCATCAGTCCTAGACTCTCCTCAGAAACAATACACCCTTAAAGCAAGCCAAGCACACTTTTGCATTATATACTTTTTAGGTTTTTTTCTTTTTTTCATACAGAACGTGATTATTATCATTGGCTAGGAGAGCCCTGGTTATTTTTAAAATAGGCATTTTTATAGGCATCCCTTAGATGTCTACAAGATACAAATGCAGAAGAGGAATTATTCTATTACTTGTGAGAGAACAGATTTGCTACGCAGACTCCCATCCCAGCTATTGAATTTGCTTCTTCTTGCTAATAAAGAAAAATTGAAAAAAACAATCTTTTTTTCCATATGGTCCCTTGGTTATTCCACCATCTGTGTGGCAGCTGCAGCAATGTGGAACTTTATGTAAAAATGTATCATACTGCAATGCATCTTTTTCAAGAAAATTTTCTTAAATTTGACTTTGTCTTTTCAGCATTTGACTTTGATTAGAATTGCAGCGATCAAGCACAGAATTTAAACTCAGATAGATTACTAAAAGTCACAAATCAAGAGCACACGCATTTAGGTCACCTACCATCTTTGACTGTAGCACCAAAATGACATTATTCTACAGGATATTAAACATCAACGCACTTGAAAGTCAAAAGGTCAAGCTTTATTTGCCCTTAGAACCAACATAGGTTATGTATTATAGTTCTTTAGCACTAGAAAAGTTCTAAACCTTTAGCATGTCTCATCAATACAGATAAATATTGATCTAAACTCTATGCACGAAGAGGGATAATATGACAATTTACAGTAATCCATATTTTGTCAAAACACATCTTCCAAAGAGATTCAAATGTGAAGCACTTTTGCTTGTAATCTTTGCTGAATTGCCTCAGCACAGTTTTTGTGAAGAATAACTTACATATTCTTTAGTTTAAATTTATGGAGCAACCTTTCAGCTGGAATACTTAGATTTTATTTTAAATTAAACCAAAGACTTCCAAGTAAAATCTATCAGATTAGTAATTCTTTGAAGAGAAGACAACAATTACCTCAACTTAGGAAAATTTTACAGCTCTAGTCCTTCATGCCTGGGAGCTGTGAACACATTTTTTTATTTGCTGAGAAGTCCAAAAGAAAAGTATGGATATCGTAAGTGACATAAGATAAGGACATAAGAAATTGTCTATTCTGTATCTGTCTTACTATGAGCATCACAAGTGCTAGCCTCCAAATATTTCCAGCAGAAAGTTTTCAACCCCCTGCTGAGAAGGTGCTATTCTTCCTCTGGCTAATTCTAGCCTCGGGCACATGTGACCACAACAACTCCAGGAGGTTTACAGTAAACTGGAGGACCAGTTGGAAGTCAGGGAAGACACCCAAAAGCGTGAATAAAAAGCTGGCCATAAAAACTGATGGCCTAACGCCAACAGTTCAAATCCTTTTTAAGGGGTCAATAGATGATTGTCTACTTTTACTGCTGCTCCTACCACCTTGAGGAAAGTAAGGTCCATGGAGGCAGTGAAACACATCAATGACATCACTGCATACAAGATTATGCATATAATGAAAACTGTATTTGGGACCATCCTTTTTTAACTATTGTGATATGCATGAGGAGTACCCATGCAGTTGTTCTCTGAGCAGTTATAGGTTCCTTTCCTGAGATTGTGTAGCAAGCAACTGAAAGGCTGAGACAGACTGAAGAAAAAATTGACATGTTATAACTTTATTTTCTAGTCAGTAATAACCAGCATTCTACTACTTATTATCTCCACCCATTGACCTTTTGATTGGTCAATGAAAAAATGTCTTCTCTTTATATTTTAAGCCATGAATAATATTCTAAAAATTGTATTTGCTCATTTTATCCCACTTTGTATTCTATATAATTTTATGGAATATTCTATATTTTCTCATTTCCAAATTTTAAAAAGCAAAAAGAACAGTGTGTGCCTACCAAAAAGAACAGTCTCACTTCTTACCTGATTCTGTCAGCTTTTTTTTGCTCATCACTAGCTCTTTTTTACTGGCCACAAGAGAAACACACAGCCTGTGCTCTAGTAGCCTGAGTGGGAATGTGTTCAACAAAAGGATCCCAGTGTCTCATCAAAAGCAATGAAATTTGCAATAGCAATTCGGCAGACTTTATTAGAAAGGTTTGCTCCAATGATTTGCTCACAACCACAGCAAAGGCTTTAAAGGGAAAAGCAGTGCAAGACAAAGGAACTATTGAAGATTTGAAATGAGAGGTAATTGCAATTGCAATGAGCAACATTTTGTATAAATGTCACTTTAGTAGAATTTTATAGAGCCAGCTTGATTTTGATTTTCTTAAAGTTGTTAGGTGCTGAAACCTGAATACATAAGTAAG
>VZTM01010929.1:961-16456 GCA_013400555.1 Jacana jacana | reverse complement strand
GTAACATAAAATCTGAGTATATCCTAGGTTGGAAGGTAGTCTGGTCCAGCCTCCTGTTCAAAGCATGACTGTTCTCAAAGTTGGGCTCATTTCAGTTTCTCTGCTTCTACTAAAGTGTTTGGTTCAAGCTGCCTAATCATGAAAGCTTCAGCACTGGCCCCAGTTTAAAAGGCTGTGAGCTTTCTCTAATGCAGCGGTCTTTCAGGCCAAGACAAACAACCAAAATAGAGAAACAGAACTGCTTCCACCTGCACAGATCCTGCTGAATTCCAGTATGTTTTCAAAATTAAGAGTTTTATGAGCAACAGTGATTCTGACAGCATAAGGCTAATTTATTTACGTCATTAATTAAATGCAAATGAAGTAATATGTTTGTTTTTTCTCAAAAAAAACAATGCATTATTTATTTGGAGTAAACTATAATGTTGCTTTGTGAATTCTTTTTGTGTCTATTCAGTCCTGTATTTAAATTTTATACAGGGAGTTACAGTAGTTTTATTTTTCCCATTAGCTTTATTTTTTTAACATAAAGCATGAACTACCCTACTCCAATTAGAGATATGGGTATATTTATCACAGAGTAGTTATATTTACAACACACTATAAAATGCTTTCCTTTGTACAATAGTTGTCTGTTGTATGCTGCAACATTACATTAACTCAGTTAAGATAATTGGTATGTATTTAAAGGATGTTAAGCATACCATTCACATTATAAAATGAAGTATAAATATGTAGATAAATGCAGCAAGCCTTTCTGTTTCAACCCACAGTGATTTGCAGATTTATATTTGGCAAGAGCATTATAAAGGAAGTGCTATATTTCTGTTGAGAATGGATACCATGAAAATGCATATTACACAGTTTGAGTATATGCAGCAGTCAGAGTTTTCACTGCCATCTCCTTCTATTTCCACAGCCTCTTACCATTTTTTTTTCTTTTTTTCATCCATGATCTTTTCATTTGCTTCATTAATACTCCCATCTCATCAAAATTTTTATATTTGCTTTTAAAGCTATAGACCAAGTTCAGTGTCTCAGTCAGCTCTGTAAACAAGTGACTGTTCTCCCACCTCATCCCGAAGTACTTGGTACATTGACAGAGATACTCAGTGGAAACTCCACTGCAAGCAAACAGAGGCAGCTTAACCCCTCGTTGAGCTCTGTGCTTTGCCTCTCCACATGGCAAATTTCCTAAATCCTGGCTATATGGGAGCTCCACAATTTGATCTCACACTCCTGTGGCAAAACAGGACAACGCCTCAGACATAAACCCTCATATTCTTATAGTCCATTTGTTTCTTTAAACTATTTAAGGCCTGCTATATATTTAAGGCAGAACTATTTCAGTGTTATTGTATCTTATGCCTAAATAATATTACTTCCTATGCCTCTCGGGTTTCCCCTTAACCATTAGGAAAATGTCTCATATTTTCTCACAGAAAAGACCAGTGATAGATGCTGCTTGCAGTTAAAATTAACTATGTGATGCACCAAAGCACTGCAAACATACTTGAAAAGAAATTAGGCTTTGATTTGTTCTGTATCCTATTTTGTTCAATTATTGACTTAGGCTCTTTCTTTTATTTTTCATCTATTTTTCTGACTTATTATTATCTTCCTGGCCATAATAACAGCTTTGTGTGAAGCTAAAAAAAAAAAAAAAAAAAAAGCCTGAAAATCTATTAGCATGAAAAATATTGATTTTGGGGTCTGATCAGTTCTACCCAACAGCCACAGCCTGCTGGCTGTGCACACCTGCTCTCCTGAATGCTGTGAATTCAGTGTATTTTTTCTGTATGGAAATAAAACCACCAATGCAGACCCTCCAGCAGATCTCAGTTCACAAGATTTTCACTTGTAATACAGTTGTTCCTGGCATTGTCTCAATAATATTAATGCTTCTGTGTGCTGACAGGTGATATAAATGACTTGTTAATGGAAAAGTTAGTCATCAGATGACAACTTTTCAATTTAAAATTCTCACACAATTTAAATGAGACAACAGCTGTTGTGAAATACATGAAACAGGATTAAATCTGCAGCTGAATATTGCCAAAAGTTCTGGCCATCTCAATTTCAAAAAGTTATAGCGCAAAGAGAAATCTACAGAAAAGCTCAATAAGGATAATCAGTCATAGAATGGATTCTCTACAAAAAGAGATTGAACGGGTTTTTCATCTAAGAAATTAAATAGTTGGGGGGGGCAAAAGATAACAGCATATAAAATGACAATTCACATAAGGAAGGAAAATAAGATATTGCTATTGACCTCAAATAGCTGAGAGAATCTGATGGTAATCTAAAATGTGAGATTTAAAACAAACAGGAAAAAGTATGTTTTGTTATGGGCATAATCACACAGTAGAATTGATTTTTGAAGGTTGTTTTGGATATAAAAGGTATAACTGGGATCAGAAATGGGTTTGATAAATTCAGGGAAGGTCAAGTGATGGAAGAATTGTTTACTAACATGCAGTAAAGTTTAAGACAACAGCAAGCCTAAAATTCCTCTGGAGATCTTCAGCAGATTTGTGGTATAATAAGAACTTGAGGGTTCACAAACAGAAATATTTTGGAAGCTGACAGCATGTTTTCAGGTATCTTGGATAGGTACAATAGAAGAAAATAAATGTCCAGAGTTGAAAATTTAAAGATAAATAAACTGAACAGAATCAGCAGAACTGATGGAGTAGAAATCTTTTTGCATGCATAGGGAAAATACATAGAATCATAGAATGGTCCAGGCAGGAAGTGACCTTTAGGATCATCTAGTTTGACTTCCCCGCAGTCAGCAGGGACACCCCCAACTAGACCAGGTTGCCCAGGGTCTCGTCAAGCCTCACCTTGAATATCTCCAGGGAAGGGGCCTCAACCACCTCCCTGAGCAACCTGTTCCAGTGTTCTACCACCCTCATAGTAAAGAACCTATTCCTAAGATCCAATCTAAAGCTGCTTTTCTCCAGTTTGAAGCCATTGCCCCTCATCCTCTCACTGCAGGCCTTTGTAAACAGACCCTCCCCAGCCTTCCTGTAGCCCCTTTTCAGGTACTGGAAGGCTGCTATGAGGTCTCCCCAGAGCATCCACCTCTCCAGGATGAATAACCCCAGCTCCCTCTGCCTTCCTCAGCCTGTCAACATGAATGGGCATGTGTTGGAGGCACTGATTTATGAACAGAAGAGAGGCGTCCAGCACCTACTTTCACATGAACACAAAATGTATAGCAGAAGTTTCTGCCTGGGTATCCTTTTCTGTCTTTCTGTGCTGCATCAAGTCTCAGGTTTTGAGCATTGGACTGGTTTTGCAAAATGACAAAAATCCAGTTACTGGGACATAAATCCTGAGTTGCAGGGACAGTTTCACAAGCCAAATCAAGGTGCGTTACAGCATCTTCTGAATTTGATATCTGAACAGTCATAAGCACCACTTCTTCAAATCTGGCATTGCACCATCCAGTTATATCAGCAATACTGAGTATGATCTTCTTCACTTACAGATTTTATTTTTCTAAAAACAGACTGCTGTGAGTCTTCTTTAAAATTAACTAAGTCAATATCACACAATTGTAATCGCTACTGGAACAAAATCCCAAGTCAGCAACCCCTTTTCTCTTCTACTTTTTGTCATAGCATTTTGATACTTTTGCCAGGATTATTTCCACATAAATTTTAATGATTTATGGTTTGGTAATTCATATTTAAAAACTTATGCTCTTCTCTATCATGGAGATGAAATTTATTTGTTCTATCGGGGTCTAAGCCTACACAGATAACACTGGTGTAAAAAAAAATATTTTTATTAGGTTTATGGTTATCCAGTGGCATGTGTTCAATAATAATATTTTGATTTGCGTTTTTAATTAGAAGATTAGATAAAGAAAGTGTAAAGGGATTAAAGGGCTACCTCAAGAGTTACATGAAACACCATCTTTAGAATTACCGGTTCACGGTAAAATACTGCATTATTGATAAATAATGTGTTATTCGACATCCTTCAATTATGAGAGTATATTTATGATATTGTTTAAGGGAAGCAACACTCTTCAGGAAACAGTGCATTTGTAGAAGAGTAGAATACACAGATAAACTCGGCTTAGTCTTAGCAGTTTTTCTGAAATTCAGCTAACTGTTGAAAAATGCCCCCTGCCACAGGAAATCCAGTAAACACCCAGGGAGTTTACGCCTATGGAAACTGAAGACTTAGTGTACTGATTGCAGTAGCATTATCCATGCCCTACTTTAAAAGTAGGATTAACTCTATTCAGGTGATTCCATATCACTTCTGATTATATTTCAAAGAAACAAATTTCCATTATTTTCCTATGGCATATAGATAAGCATGAGCACAAAATGGAAATACTAAGCAAGCAGTTGTATTACCAGCATAAACTTCAATAAACATGCAACTAGAGACTAGGAGTAATTTAATATATATTTTAGTTATCAATTTTTAAACATCAACACTACTCTCTTAATTTGCACTTCCAGACATTATATATAGACGTATCTTGCCCTTATTACCATCCAAAAAGCTTTTTTACAGGTCATTTGACTTGTTTTTAAGTGCTATACCTTTTAAGTATTATATCTTTCTGTGTCAGATCTTCTGTCTTCATTCTTATTCTTAACTTCCACAAGTTTCACTGCTGCTAACAAGTCACATGAGGTAATTATAAACTTAAAAATAAATAAACCAATAAAAACTCCCACAAGGACACAACAAGCAGCTAATTAGCCATCAAGCTCTTAAGGAACTGTAACACACTGAACTATAACCAACTGAATGAGCAAATAAAAAAAAAAAAACATACTCAGACATGAGGGAAAAGCAATTCTTTTATTTACAAAATGAATGTAATAAGCCAGGATTAAGACATAAAGCTTAGGAAAGAGAGGGAGGAAGGACCAGCATGACTGCTAACTCGGAATTAACTCCACAACTCCAGTACAGCTGGACCATAACCGTACACTTCAGTGACTTTGCATTACCAAGTTGAGCATCCATGGAAAGCCTCCTCGTTCTAATTCTACTCTCCTTTAAGAGGGGACTCCTTAGAATATTCCAGAAATTTCACCTTGGTAGCATGCTGTTATCAACATGGAAATGCGCTTTATTTTCTTTTTCAGTGGAGAATATGTTTTAGCTGCCCTGACACTGTTTTGTACAGAGTGACAAAGTCTAACACATGAAGGTAACTGAAGGGAACCCTTTCTCTGACCTTTCAAAAGACAGTGTCAGACAGGCGTTGTGAAGAATGAGAACCAAAGAAATCATGTGCTTACAAGTATGTCGATATGTCAGATGTTCCCATAGAGCAAAGCCAACTATATTTAAAATATTTAGGGGCAGAGCTTCACAGGAGTCAACTGCCTTAGTCCTATAGCATTGACACTTGTAGTGAGGTACAGAAATAAAAAGCTTCTGCTGAGTTTCTCCAGCTAAATCTATCTGAACCTCAGCTGAAGGAATGCATTGTTACTTGTCACTTGTAAATGCTTGTAAGGCCTTTTTAATATGATTAGTTCACTGTAAAAGGTCTAAATCAGTATATTTTGCTATTCAGGAAATGTAGGTTGTGTTACTTTCTCATCTTGTGCCATGGTATTTCAAAATTATCATTCTTAAATAGCAGAAAAGAGGAAGAGACTAAATTTAAATCTTTAATCCAATTAATATAGATACTTTATTCTTTCTTGACTTCCTTTTGTCAGTCTCACAAATATGGACCTCTTTAATGGGAATGTATCTGATATAGTACCAGACCAAAACCAGAATATACAGGTGGTCGAAATGAGTGGGGAATGTTAAACTTTGTCAACCTTTTAGATATGGGGAATTCCCAATAATCAGAGGCTTGATTCTTCAGTCCCTTCACTCTATTAAGGAAATAAAGCTATTCATTTCAGTGGGATTTCTCATTGCATAAAAGAATAAACTACACAGATATAGAACTATGGTCTGGTTTTTGGAGAAACGCTAATTTGTCCAGAAATTAAAAGTCACTCAAAAAAACAAAACCAAAATTTACCTCAAGGTATTCATGCAAGTTTTCAACACTAATGAGAGGAAAATGATATCTACTGATGGCTCCGAAAGAAAGCAAGTATCCTGTTCATTTTTCTACAGGAAGAATATTCCATTTTCTCCCATGAAATGAAAGCAAATTTGAAATTCTTAAACTATGCAAAAAATGGTAATTCAATTCCACAAAGGGAATTTCAGAATTTGGCTTTATTTCAGATTGTAACAAAACAATTAACAAAATAAATTCATTGGATATACCTGGAGGGTATTAAGATTAGTGAGTATCAGAACCCTGTGTCTACATATCATCACAGCTTGTTTTATCAGAAAATTTGTGATCTCTTGACAGACAATACATTAACAGTTCAACAATAGTTCAACAAATCCTTTAAAACCTTTACAAAGTTGTGAAGGCTGCCATTAATTATATGGTATTAATTATCCTTGATAATTAATCTTGAATTCTCTTCTGATCAAATCCAAATCCTTTCAAGACTTTTCAGAGGATCAGTGTATGAACAAATAATCTGACATTAACAGATCTTTCTGTTTGGTCTTTCACTTAATATTTTGATGACACTAGCTTTTCTTCTTTCCAGAGCTCTCGTGTTCATGATGTACAGATATATTTCAAAATCAATATTCAACAGAAGAGAAAACTTTTCCAACTCTTACAGTACCATTAGGTGTGAGTTACCTGGCATTCAGAAACATTTACCTTTAATAATTGCTGGTTTAGAGGCCTTATGGTTACTGATGTGCTGACATCTCATGAGTGCTGTAAAATATCAATATCCTGTCTTTTCTGCTGAGTATATAATTTTACTACTTTCAAGGAGAGAATGGAGTTTCCAATAGAGAAAATAAGTATGCCATTTTAACGTGTCAATATTTTCCAGAACAGCAGTGATAAGGTTATACTTACAGCTGGTATATTTTTCCAGTGATATCTCTTAACAATTGTCTGTTGTTTTGTTGTACTCACTACTAATATTTATTTTATTTATTTTTATAATTTCTTAAACTTGTAACTGAATCAGGAGGCTTTTATTCAAAGAAAGTGCAAAAGAGTTGTTACAAATAACTAGCCAGTAGTGAGCAGCAGTTTTTATCTATGTTAGTCAATACAATTAATCCAAAAAACCTGTAAGATAATTTTCTACTAGATAAGTTCTCCTTGTCATTGAACATGTGGGTGGCTTAGGCTTTTGGACAGATGTCCTGCTGCTCAGCCCTGCTGAGATAGAGTACCACTTGAGAGTGGTATATACCCACTCTTCTGATGCTGAGATAGAAACACCTATATCCTTGGTGAGAATTTGGACAAAGATGTATCTGAACAGCCTGTATAAAAGAAAAAGGCTATGTTTGGCAGATTTGGCATACTCTTTCAAGCTTCCTCTCTGCTTTATTCCAGGAACTCTAGAATGTGTCCAGGTTCAACAGAGCCTAGATCTGAGAGCAACCCCTAGGCTGCTCCCAGATGCAGGCTCTTTCTAAAGCCGGAGTCAAACCAACCTTGGATAATTTTGTGGACACCACTCCAGCACACTCGTTAAACAGACCAGTTGGCCCCCAAATCTATGAATCTCTTATCAGGGGGCTCAACTAGCCTTTCCTCCTAAGGCTTCTAAGAGTTGCTTTTCTTTTCATAATTTATGAAGAATAAATTAATTTCAAAGTGAGATGACTAATAACCACAGCAGGTCAAAAGGTCATCTAAGGAAATGTCCCCTATTTATTCGCTGTATAAACTAGCTGGCCCTACAGACCACAACTTCACAGCTAACAGGCTTTTTTCCATTGCAGCATGAGAAATAATAAACCCTACTCTCTGATCGGATGTTCTCTGAGTCAAATTTTTTAAGCCGAGTCTTTATCTTCCCCTTCCTGGAATAATAAATAATAAATATCAGTCACCACTCACTGCTTAGCAAATATAGTATTTTTAATTTGAAGATAGATTCCTTTTTTCTTTTTTTATTTTTTTTATTATTTTCTAACTTTCTCGCTGTCCTGTGCAGATGAAAGTTACCTTATGAATGCAAATTTCATTCATTTATTCAACCATTTATCCAGCTCCAGCTTTTGATAAATATGATAAGACTCATCTATGGGACAGAAGAGAAGCTAACTGATTCTGTTTCAGATGTAATGGTTACTAAGAGCTTAATGCAAAATTCTGCAGGAATAAAAAGGAAAAACATCACTGCCATTTCCAATTATGTCTTAACACTAGGCAATGATTCTTTATTGTGGTATATTAAACAAAATCAGATTTTCATAAAATTTATTGTATGGATACTCAAAAATATATTTGTTTTCACATCCGTAGTGGGATTTAGTCACAAAGAGGCTTTCATTTCCTTGTCTTTTAATAAACAGCTATATAGTAACCATTACCTTTTTCATCCAAATGCTGTTGCTTTTTTTCACTGAGGTATCTATTGGTCAGTTGTCTTTTTAATTTTAGCATTTTGACATAAAGCATTAGAGGAATGTTCTTTATATACCATTTGGAAGTTTTCTTAAATTTCCCTATCCAGTCATATCCTTTTACCAGGGTATTCTTTTACTCCTATTTTTACTCTGCTTTTCAAAGATTTACGTTATATAGCCCGCAAATAAGACAAAGGCATTCTGGTATATGGATGACTACAGGACAGAAAGACAGACTGATCTTGCAGTACTGTGATGCTGCAGAAGTGTAACTGATAACATGGTACTATTCTATATTTTTTTAAAGTATTATTGCAGACTAAGAAAATACCTCATCCACATTTAAGCAGACGCACAGCAGTGTTGGCAGCACTTCTTTTCATGAGAATGGCCACCAGCTGAAACCTGCATTTCAGTTTGGGAGAAAAACAGGAAAGAAACATCCCCAGATCGATTAGAACTCAGACACCCAAGACAGCATCTTTTTTTGAAAGCACTTGTGGCTGAATAAGGTGTGAGGTTTCTGTACTGATCAGTGATTGAACCACAGCTTGGAGATTTGCAGGGTGTTGGAGAGTTTCTCCATCTCAGGTTTTAGAACTCCTATTTTTATCGTTTCTGTAGTGCAAGTCTGCTACACTTTGGTTTGAGCTACAGCACCCTGTGAAGCTGTTGATTTTATCTAAAATATCAGAAGTTTGAGCATGCGATTCCCATGGGAGCTGCAATAGGTACCATACTGGGTGATTAGAAATTTCTTTCAAATCAAATTGTTTTAGTTACACAGGGAAACAATACAAAAAACAGCATAAATGCCATTGTAACTTACCAGTTGCCTTCATATTGCCTAATAATGTACATTATGGAGGACTCCCTTTTTCAGATACTCTATGAGTGCATTCAACTGATTCCACCATCAATTCTTCCTTTATGAAAAATACCTTTTTACCGACTTTGCCCAGCTATCTCACCTAGGCATGGTTTTGCAGGCACTATTTTGGTGGTCACAAAAAGGAGGCCTATTTCAAGTCGCTTTTTAAAAAACTTAAGAACCTTTTAAATTAACTCTCAGCATAATAATGTGGACAAAATTTCAGTAAATGTATGAAGATTCAGAAAGTTTTACAAACATTGTACATTTACAGAGAGCATTACAAAGAACAACATTGTTTCTGTTGCAATGTGTACAGGTGAAGCTTGGAGGAAGATGCAGCAGTATCTTCTTCTTCTGATTTGTACTCTTTGGCCTGGGGAGATCTTGTTCTATCTTCAGGGACTGTGCAATTTCAAGTCCAAAATCCTCAAGCTAAAGTGCAAAACCAGACCTTACTTTTTTATGAGGATGCAATCACACCATTTTTAGAAAAAAGTTGGGTAACGTGGTTCTCAGAAGACAGCTGTCTGACCTTCATTGTGTAGGAACTACAGAAGCAAGGAAAATTTATTTCTAGCTGCATTTCTCCTTGCATTATATGCTACAATGCAGGAGGACAGAGAGAGAACAAGATCTAGTGATGTGTTAAAATGAATACATTAGAGATGACATATGTCAGGAGTACATATGTCATAAGACTTATGCATACCGTATATCAAAACAAGAGACTACAGCCAAAGATGCAGTGCATGCAGTCCTTGACCTGAGACTGGGGTTACTGGCCTCCAGTTCTGTACCATGTTTTTCTTCTATGGCTCTTCTACACTGACAGGGGGGCAGCAAGCTCTGGAATAGCAAAGGAAGGAAGTTATCTTCTCAGCCACCAGTCTTTTCCTTCTTGACCTCGCTTGTAGCAGAGTCCACTCATGGGCCTCATTTGATGAGTAAAAGACAGATTCAGTAAAAAATCAGTGTCATTCCTCCCCTAAGCCACCACCACACTCCATTCACCACTGCAGTTGACAAGCAGTCCTCTCTAGTATTGAAAATTAGTTGTGGATGGACAGCCTGATTGATGCTATCTGTAATGTCCTCCATAATACCACTCACCACTGATTCATTGACACTGAAGTTCTTGGTCACTGACTGGTAAGAGAAGGATTTCAGGGAGACACTGCTAACCCTCATCCACACAAGGATGAACTTCTGGAAGCTGGATCTTGGATGCTGGATGGCTAGGCTCTGATCTCCAAAGATGGCTTCAGAGATTGCCCTCCACACATAGATGTTGTATACTCACTGCTGCCCTTTCCACATACATATCACACCTCCAGGCAATGAACATCCCTTGCACAACAGGCAGCAAGAAAATGGCAAGGGCTAAGGTTCTTGGACCCAGCTGAGCTGCTGATTGTCTGGGCGACATCAGGAGTGACTTCCAGGACTATGTCTGAGCACCAGAACATGTAGAACTTCTGGTGAGTGTTGTCATTGTATGCCCCCTTGCTAGGCAGGACTGGGCAGTTGAGCCTTGGGTCAGGAAGGCCTCCAAGGTTTTCTAAATATGAGCAGCCAAGCAGGCAGAGCAGAGCCTTCTGAGCTCACTGAGGTACATTCACATCTTGTCTTCAAGAGCTCAGCAAGATTGACCAGTCAAAGCCTGGGGCCTGTCCTTACACACTACAGGGAGGCTTACATGGGGATGATGAGGAAAAAAAAACCCACCAAAACAAACAAAACAAACCCCAACCTACCAAAAAAACAAACAAAAACAACAGCAACAAAAGAGGAAAGAGGAACTTTGAGATGTTTAAGATAATAAGTGCACAGACCCAAAGTCTGTGGAATGCAGTCTTTGTCAGACTCCAGTTTGACCAACCTGTAGTTGTAGTTGGCTTTCCTATTTTTTTCAACGCAAGCTTCTTACTAGTACAGATATAGACTGCTGATTTTCTCTCAGACTGGAGGAGGGAGGAAAGATGAAGAGGTTGAATTGAGTTTTCCAAGGTGCTATCTTTTAATCTTTTACACAATTTTCTGTGGCCCGTTAATGGCACAGACAGAGACAAGACTGTTCTTGTTAAATTTACAGGTGGCACCAGCCTACATGTTTACAAGCACACTGGAGGAAGCACATGCAGCATAATTATCTCTGGGTAGTGGGACAAACAGGATTCAATTCAATTAGAAGAAATGCAAAACCTAAGGAAAGATAATACTACAAATACAAAATGGGTAATATTTCAATGGACTATAACTGGAGAAAAACCTAGAGCTCTACTGCTATGAAAAAGAAAAGTCAAACACTCAAGGATATAAAAAGGAGCTCTGTATCTAAGATAGAAGACACTGTCAGTAAGAACCTCTTTTGCTGAGTTCCATTAGTAGGTCCTCCTAATGTACATGTAGTTTCTGGTGCAACTGCTCAGGAGTGCCAACCAAATGGAAAGAGAGCTAGAATAGTGGAATAGTGACTATAAATCTAGACAGTAAGACCAAAGGAGAAGGAAGAAAGAAATAGCTGTATTGAGAATTGAGGAAAGAAGAAAGGACCCTTATCTACAGATACATACGTGGAAGCTGGAAAGAAGGAAACAAACTTTTCATAATGCGCAAGTAGGCATAGGCTTAAGTTACAGGAAAAATATTAAAAAGACATAAAGATATTCTAAAATAGCAAGGTTATCCAAACTCTAGAACAGTTTAATAAGGAGTAATTTTTAAGTTCTCACTTCAGAATTTGTTAAGAACAGGTTGGAAAAACGTTTTTGCTAGACACACAAGTATACCTGACTGCCTTTGCACAGCCTGAATGAGCTGAATGAGCTCTCAACATCACTTGCGTTCATACCTCTTATGAGTTCTGTGGAAGAGTCAGCCATCATGTGTTTATAAACTCAGACAAGTAACCAAGTATATAATTTAAAATACTTGCTTGATGTAATGTTTTTCAAATATGGAAAAATATTTCAAAGTTTAAAAAAAAATGACAATGACATGTACCTAACCAGTTATTTCTTCTACAAATTGATGAAAAGTTAATCTCTTCCTATTTTCCAGTACAGACATAGATGAATGAATTGAAATAAATTTCTAGGGTAGTATGTAAAGGACATCTCAGCTCAACACTCAAACAAAAATGTAGGGTTAGAAGGGTTAGAATAAAATTCCACATCTTCACAGGAAGTAACATTTAGGTAAGTAAAATGTGTAGGAAGACGAGTGACTTTCCACAGCATATGCAAGAAAAGAATTGTCCCTTACAGAAGTTTAAAATAAGAAGTCAGGAAACAAAAATTTTTCTCCCTCTTGATTTATTTCTGTAACATTTCAAAAATAACCTAAAATGAATTATTCTTGATTTATCTTGTCTATATGAGCACTGAAAATGTAGAAATCATAATAACATAATATAACATGATGATCTCCAGAATTCTGCTGTGTTTAGGGGAAATGTAAATGTTAATAGGAATGGTAAGTTCTCCTTTCCTTTCTCTATTGTTTTCAGCTGTCAGCAGGCTATGCCTGATAACAACTCCATTTGAATCATATTTTTAAACTTTTATTTGCACAGATATTCAGGGAAAATTCTGACTCTACTCAAACAAACGGTAATTTGTGCCACTGTGTATGCAAACAAGCCCCATAATTTTAAACAATGAATAATGACCTCAGTATAAGTCTTAGGAATAGATGTGTCTCAGTTTCTGGACCTTAATTTGTCTTGTAGCTCAAGTATTTAACTTCATTGGCAATGCTTAATTTTTGACAAACATCACATCTTTATCAAGTTGAATGTGTGCTATTTTATTGTAATTTAGCTTTTCATGTTTTAAAAGCTTGGGCCAGATACTTTTAGTCTGTAGGATTAACACATTTTCAGCAAAGAGAACCGGCTTTCCTTATGTCACTTGATAAATATTTAATCATAACCATTCACAAAAGCAATGCATATACCAAGGGGGCATAATTTGAGCTCTGGTGATTTTCTGGATTTTAATTCTATTGATTTTGACTGCTGAGAATATTAGCCAACCTTCTTTAAGGGTCATGATGTTCCTTATGTCGGTTCCACTGTCGTTATGCCTGTCTATGTACATTGAAAAACCTACTTCCAATGCTAAATGTTACCGTAATTTCTTCACAGAAAGCATCTTTGCATTCAGTAGCATCTTCTCCAAGACAGAATTCCAGAACTTTAATCTAAAACACTAATTAGAGTTAAAACTGTGACAGAGAAAATAAAAAACAACCACTACCTTTTCCTTTTCAGATCTTTCTGTTCACATCGTCTTAAACTATATATATTCACCTGTAACCCTAAAGCATGCAGTAAACCAAGAACATATAATTTCAGNAAGAACATATAATTTCAGGTCTCAGAATAGCAGATGTGAGATGTGATTTCTAAGAAAGCAAACACTGTTTCCAAATATTTCCTTGGCCCATCCATACTGAATAGATACAGGACTTCATTGAGTCTATTGAAGTTGATGGAAGTATTCACTGATCCACCAGCTTGAGAAACTAACTAAGCACAAACGCAAGGGAGAAGCATATGAAAAGGAAATAGGGTTTTATGAGCTCTTTATGATTCTGTCTTCTGTGCCTGCACGCACGTCACTGTTCAGTCTGAATGCAGTGATCTGCTCTGTCTTTTCTCCCAGTCTTACCTAACAAGTTTTTGATGAGCAACACAATTTCCCAGTCTACAGATTCATTATGAATGAGTAAAAATGTTTTCTTAGAATCCCTATAGAGCCATCCACGAGCATACCAGTCACCTGCCTTCCTGCTGTCAGCTTTTAAAAATAAGCCATTGTATTCAAGGCAAAGTCACTTAATCTTACACCTCAGCTCGCTTGCTGTGAACTGTGAACTGAGCCTCTCTACAGAGAAGTTTTACAGTTTCTGAAATGGAAATGTGGTTGCAAATGGAAAGGAAATATGGATTTCCTTTTGCTCTGGTTCTCCTGACTGATTCTCTCATCACAAGTTCTGCACTGACAGTCAGTACCACCAGCAGAAATGTGGGGTGCACTGTAGCCTACAGTGAATGCCCATAAGAGGAGCCCTCTTTTCTGCCTGTGTCATTATTCAAAAGCAAGCATCAGGAGTTCAAGTTAAGGAGGGCAACCTCTGTATCCTGCCTACCATGAACGACTGCTAAAATACCAATTTGTCACTAGAAACTACCGACACTTGGCCTGTAAGCCTTCATAACCCTCCTTCCTCTCACATGCACCCATTGTTTTACAGCAACAAACCGTTGCAGTTTTTGTGCATGACTGTAGGCAAGAAATTCAGTGTCTTCATGAAACCATGTGTGCTGCTATATGGCTGATTGTAAAAGAGAAGGAACAGGGACTCTAAATTAATTGGAAATGGTTACAACAAATAGCCGGCTGCACTGCCCAACTTTAGAGATGATCCAAATGGCTAATTTTACTTCATCAGGTTTTCCAAGATTTTCTCATCTTTTCAATCTACATATTTCTAGATTTAAATCTAGTTCAAGATGTTTTCTCCTCGTCTACCTATTCAAAAGTAAATTTAAACATGGAAAGTTTCTTAATTTCCAAACCTCTTCACAAGCATGTCCCTGAACAAGAGTATCTCATACATTATTATTACTTTGGCATATGCAACACAAAGTGTTCATAGCAACATGGAGCTTTCTGTCCTCATAAACTCCCTGAATACTAGTAGGAAAACAGTTTAAATTTTCACCTGGGATCTCCTAGAAGCCAACATAAAATACAATCTTAGTTATAACAAGGAATATGAGGTGCGTGTTGTGCAAATTAATCTAAAATCATTTAGAAGTAATTGCGAGGGATGGTTAAGGACACACCAGAACACCAAAATTGTGGAAGGCTTTTACCCTTCAGCCTGGTTTTGGTATAGCTCTGCATATGCCAACAATCATTACTAGCCAGAAAAAAAGCCTCTGGCCTCTGTGCAAATCAGTCTAACCTGTGATGGTTTAGACATAAGATTAAGGTGCTTAAAAAAAACCCAAAAAACAAACAGAAAGCAAGCTTGAAAGCTGAATAGCAATTCCATATGGAGGTCGCCCCCATCCACTTGCATAAGCACAAGGCTATTAGCATGTTCTGCTATAGCTAAAAAGTATACAATCCTCAGCAAAAATACCT
>VZTM01010926.1:0-20414 GCA_013400555.1 Jacana jacana | reverse complement strand
AGTTTATTATGGACTCCTCCGGGAGACCTTAATGTGAAGAATTCTGGTTCTGGTAGCTATTACTGAGGGCAGCAGGGCAGACCGAAAAAGTAGCAACTATGTAATAGTTCAAGAATTAACTTTGAGAACTGATTTTATATTCACATAATATGTGTACAGGTACATGAGTAAAGGAATTTTTGAAATTCAGCTCGTATTAAGATTCAAACCCAGTATTTCCCTCATTGCCATTTACCTTTTATCCATTTGCTCTGTTAGAAGCCATTCTGCTGTGTTACTCATTAGCACAACAGCAGCACAATGTACACAGTGCTTATGCTGTTCTTGAAAAATATATGCCAACTTCCAAATTCTTTTTTAATATTTTTTGTCTGGAAGGAAAGGCTAAATACACTAAAATTGGTAGAGTTACTATGCTTAGGTTTTTTATACCATTGTAAGTCACAGCAAAATTTGACCTCAGATGTTTAACTTGCCTCCCATGAAAATCAATGTGGTTGGCACATCCAAGTTCTCATTTAAATGTACATTGAAACACTGAAGTACTTTTTATAAAAGTGAATTTTTGACCAAGTACAGTAAATTGTAACAGCTTCTGACCCTGTTACAATAAATACATAATTTATCACAAGTATTCTACTAAATACAATTTTTCTGAAGTATCTTGGAGANAAATTGCTTTGCCATATTCAGGTTCCTGTGGGTTCCTTTCGTTTTTATGGATGATAAAAAAAATCTTCAAAATGATAGGGCTGCAGGAGGACAGCAAGTTCCAGGGCACCTCACAGAGATGTAGGATTCTGGAGAGTTGTCCTGTTACCAGGCTCCCCTTTGTGCAAATGCCATGGAATTCCTGCCAACTCACAGTATTATCAGGATTTAATTAGCACTGAGAAATACATTAGAAGGCTTTGAACTTTGGGATGGAGAAAAATGTATTAAAGTCCCATAAGCAGCTGAAGCTAAGGAAAAAATTCAGATAAATTTAATTGCCATGCTACTATTTAGATTACCAAAGAAGCCAAAGATCTGATGAGGAAAAGGCATTGTGATAAATTAGCCAGGGCAGAGCACTGTATTAGTGAGGCCACACTCCTTTGTCTGTATTTCTGCATAACTCTACCTTAAGACTTACATGTAATTGAGGACAAAGAAAGTGGGAATATTAATCACAGTGTATACCTTTGGTCTTTATTCGTCCTACTTGTATTCCACTGGCACTTAGAAGCCCTAGTCAAAGATACCATTTCATATATTTTATAGATGCTACAAAGGACTGTCCCTGGCCCAAAGCATTTACGATCCTATACAGGAGCCGATGCATCCCAGATGGGTGCAGGCTGACACAAAGACAAGAAAGTAATAAGATTGTCTTGTTCAGTAGGGTAGACAGTGGCCAGACCTTAACAGTACCATTGTTGTTGCCCACTGGTGGTCTCCTGTCAGCATTTGGAAAACTTTTAGGCAGGGGATACTTTATTTTTGCAGGCGTTTAAGGTAGAAGCAGCTCAGAGGGATAAAACACTGAAGTGCTTGTTTTAAAATTAATCAAATCCACAATGAAACTAGTTTTTCCTTTCGTCTGATTCTCTGATTCTTTTCATGGGAGAGAAGAAAAACAAAGTCTTATGTCCTGCCAGCTCTCTATAGACTACCACTGAGTCTGTACTGTTTTCTAGGCAATTGCTTGGGAAAGTGTAGATCATTTACAGATGAAACCTCTCAGTTTTCATTACTCAATAAAATGCACACAGGCAAGTTACGCAAATAACAGTACCTTTAAAAGCATTTTTTCAGTGCTATAATGATACTCAAATTAATTCAAGTGATTTTATTAGAGATAAAAATTATTGGAAATCCTGGTTTCTTCTGTGATGCCACTAAAACTATACCTAAGTGAAACATTTTTACTTTAGATCCAGAAATAAAAACTTCTGGCATTGCTCATCATTAGAATTTTCCCCCTCAGGCTTTGTCTTTATTAGCAGCTTAAGAGTATATTTAGCACTGTCATATGTGAAATCTCTTCTGTTTGCTAAACTAATATGGGATAAAATGTCTTTTTTTACAGTGTTACTCATTCATTATATAAAAATGAAAGAAACTACTTTAGTGTGTATATAGAACTACTCTCTATTTTTATGACAAAAGGGAGGTGACAATACACATCCCTTAGGCACCCAGGGGTATTATGTAAGAGTCATTAGTGTAATTGATATCCATATAAAGAGTGTTGTATCAAACATGATTAAAATGTACGATATATTACAGAGGTTCCAGTGTTCCAGCTGCTGTTATAATCCTTCTTCTGTGTTTCTGCTTCCATGTAAAAAGGTGAAATTATTTTGAAGTGATCTTTTCCTTCTTTACTAATTGAAGGCATGATTTCTAAAAGGCATATCTAGTCCTATATATACAATTTTCTCATGTACAAAAAGGTGAACATTTGCTGTATGTCCACTCATGCAATAACAATTTAATCAAGAGAATTCCTTGTTTCATGAAGACTTTTTATTAGGGATCATTTCCACAGTCTGCTAATAGGCCTTACCAATTCTTGTAATAGAGTACGATGGTCTCTTGATAGCATGCTACACTTCGTCAAGAAAACTAAACTCAGGAGAATAGATTTTACATCTGCTTAGACCTCCTTTTCACCAGAATGGTAGCTCTGCTTTTATTCTCCTGAGAGATGAGGAAGCGGATATTTCTAGTTTTCTAGTTTCAACTTGCCATTTGCCTTTTTTTTTTTTTTTTAAGGAAACTTTACAGTATTTTTAATGTCTAGTTTTAAATATCGTTTCCCTTTTCCCTGAATGTCAAACAAACATATTTTTTTCAGTTCCCTTCTTTAAAGACATTGGCTCATGGCAATTTTTCAGTAAAATCTGATATTAGAAAGTAAGCCCTAAAGTAAATATCTTCCAGTTTTCAAGTGTTGGCCAGGCAGAAGGTGGACATCAGATAATCTGCCAAGAGTTCAAACTGCAGGGGTCGATAGTCACAGGACCAGATTTCCTATAGCAGTAGCAGTTTCCAATGGATGACCAAGCATGAGTTTTCCACATTCATCTCTGCCCAAAACTTGCTAGTCTCTATAGCTCCGGCCCCGCGGGGTTCTTCAGCTCACACTATCACAATCTGTGCCTTTTAAGATTCAGAGTCCTTGATACAGTGCCATACAAGACATATTCTTCCTTCTGTGTCCAGTTTAGACTGCAAGGTCTTAATTCTTTTCTGGTTATAAGCACTGAGTTTCTTGTTGCCAACTGAAAGCACAATGTTTATGTGTGTGCGACTCTCATCATGTTTCTTGTCACAACCGTCAGAGTTTAGAAATAAGCCACTGATAATGGTCTTTTATTGCTATTGCTGAATTAATAGTTTATAACTCTACCAAACTTTAGCATTTAGCTGGCATTTTCCACGACAGGCATCTGTCCCAAACACAGTATGTTTGATGATTAAGCCCTAACACTTTAGTGGTTTCCAAGGAAAAGGTTATGAGAAGATGATTTCTCTGTCTGCCTGAGGAATATTCTTGCTTCTTGGAAAGCTCTTTTTCTGCCATGGGTGTTGAAATTTGGCAGGGTTACGCTGGTGTGAAAATTAATCCTAAATATGTTCCTATTACATGTATCAGAAAAACTGTTGCTTCTACAGGCTGAGAGTTTTAGGTTGGTTTGGTTTTTGTTTGGAGGTTTTTTTTGCTTTGCTTTGCTTTGGTTTTCTATTTACATTCCTTGAAGAATTCGTCTGCACTGAGCAGGCTGTGCTCCAGGCCTGCAGGGATGCCGAACAGGATTGTCCCCACACCTCCAGGTACAACTGTAATGCTGGCCATGGGAACTTTCTGTTGGGACAATCCAGCAGAACGTGGAGAAAAGTAAAAAAATCTGCTGGACTCAGAAATGGAAGCACAAGAAGTAGAGTAGAGAAGAAAGTAAGAAAGCTACTGTAGAGGAAATGAGATTTGTACTGAAGAGGATGGGTGTTAAGAAAGGGAGTGCAAGAGTAGCAGAGACAAGTCGGAGCAACAAGGAATGGAATGTTTTTGGAGGCAAAAGAACAAAGGTAATCATACTATGAGAAGCTAGAACTTCCTCCAGAAACCTGGATTTGAAGCCAAGAGTCATTTTCTTCTGGCTTCTGCCATCAGCAAGTATTTGGCAGAGAGTGTATCTCACTCATTGTGCCATCTAAGTTCCAGTTATTTCAGAGACGACTGTGCCCAGCTGCTAGATTTTGCCTTAATGAAGAGAAAATGCTTTCCCTGGCTAATGGAATAAGGTGACCTTGCTGCCTCAGCCGTTCTCTTCCCAGTTCAGGTACAGCAATAGGATTGACAGTATTTATAGCATGCATGCCTTAGGTTTGGTCTGCTAAGACTGAGTTCATGCACACCTTTTCCAGGATGCACAGTCTGACTATTCAAAATTTCTTAAAACATGTATTTTCCCAAGAAGCCTGACACAGATTTGCCAGGCATCTGTCATACAATAACAGATATCTTCTGTGTGCAAATATACTCAGAAGTAGGAATCATTATTATTGAAAATTCTAAGTCTGCCATGAGAGAGATGATGAAAATATGACCAGTAGAATGGAAAATCTTCACGAAGGGGAAACCATCTGCAGGCAAGAACTTTTGGCAATGCCATGTCTTATAGCTTGTTATTTTAACTCAAGAGTTAAAGAATGGAATGTTTCCTATGCCTTTAGTGCAAGCTGGTTATAACTATACAGCAAATATATATTTATATTGTTTGCAATACTACGTAAATAGTGAGTTTGCTGTAGGAGATGACAGTGGCATAATAGCAACACTTAAAGTATGATCTTTCCTTTTACATGACTGGAGTTACTGATTATAGAGAACCAGTTTTACAGCCAACACAGTGACTTTCCTGTGCAGTGATTGTATATATGCTGCAGTTTGCAAAGGACACATGTGATTGCCTGAGAGCAGTATTGCCCTCTACTGTGGTAACCTAATTTCAAATCTGGTACTTCTGGTTTGCATTATGAATAAAGTAATACAGCAGAGCTCCACAAAAATGTGTATGGGGAAAGAGTGGAAGCTTTCCTTCTTGTTGTGTATTCTGTGTAGAAGCTACTTTACACATCATGTTTCTTTTTAACCTCAGCCCTAGTCAAATTTATGACAACACTTGTAGGGGTGAAACAAGCAATCTGCAGGTCAGGCTCAATGGAGACAGAACTGGGTAAGTGCACTTACTTTCTTGTAAGCCTTTATTACTAAGTGTTTGTTTTCGAGAAAGAGAAATCCATGCTGCCTGGCTTCACTGCAAATTCTGGACTTACAGTTCTAAGAAGACGATGAAACAGGAAATTTCTTTTGGCCAACAGAAAGAACTCTTTATCTTTTAGGGATGGCCGTCATTCAGACAATTCTTCTTTTTTTTCTTTTTTTTGGCCTCCTGATTAATACACAAGTGCACAGTCTCCAAGGAGGGACTGGTTTTCTTGCGTTCTTAAGCAAGAAGCAACAACAGAATTCTGCCTATCGCAATGCTAAGGGATGCTCCTCTCAGGAATCCAGTTGGTTTAGACACCCAACAGGAAGTGCTCACCCAGGTGGGTCCCTGTCTGGAGTGGCGTACTGGTCGCATTCCCGGAAAGCCTGAGCTTCACGCGCATGAAAGTGTACACCATCTCTGGACTTAGAGTCTGGGTTTGGGAATAAAACAAACTCGAATTAGATTGGTTTCATTTTGAAAAGTCAAACCCCATAAGACTTTAATACTTGGGTGTATGCTGATGAAATACCATGACTCTAAAGACTATTAATATTCATAGGAAGTCTGAAATAATTCATGACTTTCTGGAGTAATGTTAGATGATATACGATGGTAAACAGTATCATTTACACTGAACCTTAAAAATTATTGACAAAGACAAGTTCCTAAACACTGGCTAAACCTTGTATTTGTTGTTATGATTTCTTGGTTTTATACTTCAAGCAGATTTTCAATTAACTCCACTGTATTCAGAGTAATTATTCATTTATTATAGTCAGTTTAGATATGGTAAAGATTAAAGGAGTAAAACAAATCATTTCAGTGACATAGGCTAGTGATACATTGTTATTATTCTGATTTCTTTGCCTCTTGCGTAAGGAAGATTTATAGCATCCATTTTTGAGTGACTCCTTGTTAGCATATATTTTTATAGGTAGTTATTTGCTAATATAAAGTGTGTTGATAAAGTAAGAAGCTATCTTCCTCTCCCCATTCTTTTAGGAAATATAAGCATTCCCAGAATACAAGAAAAAAGATCATAGATTTGAACGGCATACACATTATACATGCAATAAAATGTACTTGTCTATTAATAAAAAAAAGATGGATAATATGATGCACTACTATTCTAAGATAACTACATGTGTTCGATGTTGAGAAATTAATGGCACGAAGCAGATGCCTTCAGTCATCTAGGAAGTGTGGTTTCCCAGTGTACTGCAACTGCATGCCCTGCAGTGTGTCATCTCACTTATGAAGGGGTTTTACATGTTTATAAAAGTGTGTTAAATACTGGTAAAGTTTATTTTATGCATTATGCATAAAAGTTGTCATTAGGATTTAACAAAGCAGCTTGCAGAGAAAGATTAGAAATAAAATCTCTGTATACAAAAACGATTTGGATGGTTTAGCTAGATGGTTCTGACTTAAAAAAATTAACATTTCAGTTACTGTTCTCAAACATTCAGAGAAAGGAGAAAAACAGCAGTAACTGAAAAGAGTGAAATATATGTTGTTACAGCAGAGCCTAGTAGGATCACTATTACAGAGGTTCTTTTAGTATTTCCATTATAAATCCTCTTTATTCAGTGTAATATTGTGGTAATTTTAAATCACTTTTGGCTTTAACTTGGCAAATAATCTGTCAACACAGAAATTCAGTTCATTTATATGCACGCATGCATTTATTCTTATATGTGCACAGACTATATCATGTTCACACGTTGCTGATGTATAGATTCTAAAATAAGCAATGATTGTTTTTTTGGTCCAGTTTTCCTAACCATCAATTTGAAAGGAGATTACAGATGGGATTTTTCAGAAGCACTTAGCATTGCCTTAAATGGTCCCATTTAAGTTAATGGTAAAATTCCTGTGACTTAAATTGCAGTAAAGTTAGGTCAATGCTTGAAAATCTCACCCCATATCTTCTCAAAATATGTTTAGGGATCTAGCTGTAGGTGTGTGGTGTAAGTGACTGACTTATGGGCACAGTGACATTTTAGTGGAGCTTCAAGGAGATTATTCAGAGCTCTTTTGTGCCTCTGAACATTCCCTGACTAGATAAAAAGCCTAAAGCACTAGTCTAGGCACCTGTATTAGATATTTAATTGATTCAGTTGGGGGAAATTGTTTTCCTCTTTAAAAACAAACTTGAAAGGATGCTTTTATGTTGGATCTAAATAAAGAGAAAAGACCCATTAGGAAGTGAAGGGTGCCACAAGTAAACAACATGGATGAATGTCGTGGCTGGAGTTATATGGCAGCAGTGTATGAAAGGTGGAGGTATCAATGAGAATATAGAAGAAACTCGCTGACAATAATAAAAAGGCACACTTTTGGCAGCCGTACTTTTATTTTTATGGTGTTGTACACTCTGATTTTTTTTTTTTTCAGTCGGGTAACTTCCTTTTTGCTGTGTTTTCCTCACCCACATGCATCTGTGCCTCGTTAAGACATTTTCTGTTAGGTTACTTTATTTAAATAATTTTTAAAGTTATAAGAGAACTTCTCAAAAGACAAAAGAATTTAATTGTGGATCAAACTGGTCCCTGCTGATTCTGTAAATATATATGGTGCTGGCTAAAAGCATAAGAAAAAGAGGATTGTTCAAGTATTAAGTGTCCAAAAGTAGTTGGGAGTCTTTTCTCTGGGCACACTAGAACACTTCCATTTTGGAACACTTTCCATGCTTTGGAACAAGAACAATTCCTGTGTTAAAATAATAAACTACAGGAAAAAAAAGACAGTTCTAGAAAAGCCATGATTATTAGTCAGTATGTTAGATGAGATCTGTAATGCATGTCTTTTCTTGGCCTTCATCAAACTGGGCATTGCTGTAGAGGTGACTGAGTTTCTAGCTCTAGGCTATTTCTGTAAAGGTTCTGTATTTCTCTCAGGCTCCTAGAGTGGCTGGTGCAGCTGGCAGTGGCTGTGATCACCACATGCGTTGTGACTACTCAGCGCTCTGGCATGGATGGTATCCTCACCAGGGTGATTACATAGGATCATCCTAGGTAAACTGCTGATGACATGCCCAGTGACAGGCATAATGATCACTTATTGGGGTAGCAGTACTTCTGGGAACATGCATCAGGATGGCCAAGTCTGCTGTTGTTTGGGATTTCATTTGAGCCAACAGTGGTCTTTAACCAAGGCACTTAAGAATATGCTTTTATGCATACAATTGTCTTGATTTGAACAGAATGTAAGCAAACCCATAAATAGCAGGGTGAGCAAAAGAGGAACATGTATGCTTACTTAAATACTGAAAATGAGGTTTGGCTTGTTTTAGTGAAAATTGGAGGAATTAGGATTTTGAATTACATTTTGGGTGGTAGGCTTTGACAATTCCATTTCTCTCAGCTGACTCACACCCAGAGAGGTTGGTAGGTGTTCAGAGTTCATTGCAGTTACAGATTTGCTTTCAATTAACAGTTATTCAGTACTGTTGCTATCTATTACTGTTAGTGTATAAAATGTTAATGGCTTTCATCTCACTTTCCTGAAAGACAATCAAAGCTGATTATTTGATGAGTTATGTGGCATCACGGAGCTCTTACATGATGGTGTACTGCTTTTTTTGAGCAATTCCCTGTTATTCAGAACTTTATGTTTAAATAAATGAGAATAGTTTAAAATATTCTTAAAGCAAGGGCATTTGGGATGTAGGGTACAGTAGGTGACATGTTACTTGGTCTGTTTCTGGTTTGTAATCTTGCATAATATAGGACACTCTAAAACGCCTGGGTTTAACTTTGTGCTTCCTGAATGGAAGACTTTCTTCTGTCCCTTGTATCTACTCCTTGGTAAACTGCAATGAAATAAAAAGCCTGTGTCAATCTTTCCTGCGCATATTGCAAATTTCAAACAACCTAGGAGCATAATTAATGCAACTTTATTTTTCCTTAGTTTTTTAAAGTATATTGTCTCATAGCTTGATATTTCATGTTGGTTTCTTTTGCAAAGATCAAAACCATTATACTTGTAAACTTCAAAGCAAGAAGTCCAGAGGAAGTATTTGCTCCCAAAGAGACTATTGAAATACAGTTATCACAGGTCCAGATGGCTTGGCACTGAGAGGTGGTTGTGAAGTGTTTTACCTTTAGAACAACTTTCAGATCTAATCTGAAGTGGCTACTGGCTAACCCTTATGAGCCTAACTAACTGCTCTGGGGCCTGCAGGCAACATTCAAATCCACCATTCAAGTCCAGTTTCTGCCCCCATTCAAGCCCAATTTCTGCATTAGCTATTTATCATTGCACTTTCCCAGCCAAGAGACATTCCAGGATTTGGAGGGACCTCCAATATAACTAGTCTCAAGGACTACATTAATTACAGTTTGTGTGGATACCACATTGCTATGAATTTCCATGGAGCTGAGCGCCTGTCATCCTGCAGAATGCTGTTGATCTTCAGAAAGTGCCATTGTGGCTTCTCTTACTCTTGCAAGATGTACTTGCTAGTACTAGGGTTTTAGGTACCTTTCAGGAAGGTCTGATCTACCAGTTTAGGGAATAGAGGTGTCTGTATCACCTATCCTTTCATTATGCCGGCCAAGTAAAGTATAATTATGCAAAAGGAAACATCTTCACCATCCATGCAATCATGTATTCCTTTTGTCCTGCTATCAAGAGATCAAGTGGGGAAGGAAATTTACTACGTGTCTCTATTTTCAGATTTCTGAGCAAGGAATTACAATGACTGGTAAACAGAGCAGGTTCTTTATGCTCGTTATGGACTATTGTGTGAAAATGTTATGATGACTTTGGAGGAACACACATAAATCTGTTAGATGTGTTTTGCAAAGTGTATATTTGACCCTGAATGAAAATTATTACTACAAAGAGACTTCTGAGGAGTAAATGGTAGTTATATGTTATTTGGTGTCTGGAAATTGCAACTTGCGTGACTGTTTGATCTGACCAATGGCATAACAAATGAGCATGTAGATGTTAAAGTGACACAGGCTCAGCTACTACTTGTTTCCTGTAGGAAGTTTAATTTTCTTATTTCTCCGCGCCGTCTCCCCCCATCCCCCGAATATTCTACACTGCTTGTGCCTCAGCAGCTATGAAGTAATGATGGTTTAGTAAACCCTTGCTGGTCTTTCTGTATGGTTTAGGATGGAATTTCATATGCTTACTAGATCTACACTTGACACAAAGTAAAAACAATGGGTACATCAGTGATTTTTCTGTACTTTTCTGATGCCTTGACCCTAGAGATTGCTGAAGAAAAAAATAGTCTCTAGTATAAATAGAGATAATAGTGCCAAATTGGGTAACAGCTGCTGAATAACTGCTCCACTAACCATGCTGAAGAGATATTTCATGTTCTTGCTGTGTTTCTTCTTTGGCCTGTTCTGCACACATGCCCTGAGATCAGGTGATCTAGGTTTTGTAGTGGTCTGAGTAGCTTCTGATGAGAAGGACGTTTTCAGCCATGTATTAAGGTAGTCTCCATGTCCCTTTTGCACTGCTGGCATACCACAAAAGGGATATAAAAATATCTGATGTTATTTTGGTCTGGTTTTCATGAAGCAGAATTGCATTCTCCGCTTGAACCATTTTATTCTTATTTTTCATTTCTTAGTTCTTGTGCTAATCAGAGATTTTTGTGTTTTGCAAAAGAGAGAAACTTGCAGCAATCAATGTTGTGTCTTGCAACATCTTTTCTTTGTGAAGTGGAATTATTGCCTAACAAAAAGCAGAGATTGCCCTCAACTACTATAGACTAGGACATCAGTGGTCAAATGAGGATTTGGCAGCCTGCCCTAGAACAGGCTGCCTAAAACTCTGGATCGTTTGTCTCCCCCATCATCAGACATCTTGTAAAAGAGCTGCTGATCCTTACAGACCCCCAAAAGCACAAGGAAACAGGTTTATAAAAAACCCCAACGTGACTACATTATGCAATTGTTGGGCATTAATTTGATAGTAGTGTAATCACCTTTCTGATTGCACCACAATAAATAGAGACTCAGAGTCAAAAATAGCAAAATCTTTTTTTCCTCTTTTTGCAGGCGTGGATGTGTAAGAATGATTTCTTTATAGAAATCCACAACTAAGGGAAGTGATGAGGTGAAAATGGGCAGATACTGATTCTGCACTGGAGAGTACTGGTTTTGACACTGAAATACTATTCTTCATTAGGTGCTTAGGAACAACATTTTTTGGAGGAGTACTGACACAGTGTGACTGAAGTTAATACATCTAAGTGCATCTTAAATTGCACTCCGGTAAAATAAACATTAACTTCATATGTTTATGTATCCAGCTAGTGGGGTTAGTAGTAAGGTGAAGACTAAATGCAGCTCTTCTGATTAGGGACCAAACTATACTCACTAACAATGGAAAGAGCAGGAGGGTTGTTGTAGGCTCATGGTTGTGTCAGAACTGGAGTATTGTGTTCCTGTAACAGCAGCTTTGGTTCCCCAGACCATTTCCATCAACGTATCTAGCAAGAGACAGCTTGTCTAGTTCTTCATTCTTCCTTTTGTGGACACAAAATAGTAAGCAAATCCAGTACACATGGGCAAAAGAACCTGCAGCCAGAGTGTGGTACTCTTGACTTTTCCCAGCAGAATGTGTGAGCTTGCAAATCACTGCTAGATCAGGCTAGAGTGACCCACGGACAGAGTTTCAGACTAGTATGTCATTCTTAAAGTGTTGGACTAGGGAGATAATTGCTGTGTCTCTTTCCAGACTGAATATGCTTTGTCTGTACTACAGGAGCACAGCTGGCTTATATATATTACAACAAACTGTATACTGGGAATATTACAGGCTTTTGCCTTGTATCTACTTTTGCCTTTTATCTGGTAGGATAGACATAAATGCTAAGCTATCTGTTGAACCAAATAGGGATACGGTTGCCTCATGGTTTATATTACAAACCACCTACCTGATGTTAAAGGACAACAATCAGTAACAGCATGTGAGCAAAGTTACTATTAAAGCATTTGTGCATTAATGCTTTCTATCTGTAATCCATATTACACAATGATGAGAAAAGTGAGGTGCAAGATTAATGAAAACAATCAATGATCAATGATAAATTATACTTTTGTATAACTTGTACTTTTACTAAATAAGAGTCAATTTATTGCTTCAGTGTTGAAATCAAAGTAATGTTAAGTCTTAAACTACAACCAGGCCTATGGTATTGGAATGACTTCTTTATATTGGTCTCTTAACCCACTTGGAGTGCCTTCCAGACCTGGAACATTTTTCAAAAAAGTCAAGTTCTCCACAATATGTTACTTTTTAGTAGGAAAGCAAATTTACACAGTTACTTTACCTATCTTGGAAGTAGCTGATACTATTTTTCTGTCTGTAATTTGCAGGAAGCTGATTCTAGATTTCAGGAAAAAATGCTGCAGAAATATATTTCTTATTTAATTTCTACTGTTCTTTCAAACTGCGGTTTGTAGAATGCATCTGGGTGTACAGCTAATGACCCATGAGCAATAAGCAACTGTTTAAGTAAAATGCACTATGAAAAAGCTTTTACCAAACAGCATTTTAATATTTTAAATAGATTTTCCATTGCAGGCTCTTTGTAACTGGATTAGTTCTCTGATGTGTTCTGACAGAGCTGTTGTTAGGGATACTCCATTAACTTTGTCTGTCATCTTATTTTCCCCAGTATCCAGCATAACACCCTTATATTTCATAATTTGTATTGCTATCAGTGCTGATTTGTAAATGTGCAAATTATAATTAACAACGGCCACTACTTCTATTAAATATTAAATCATTCTTGCAGCCCGTGTTTTCCACAGCAGATGGAGCCCTGCGGTATGCAAATAGACTTTCCTTAAGTAGTCAGCAGTTTTTACCAAAATTTTGGCTTTAGAAATGCTTTTTTTTTGTTTGCTTTATGTTTTGTATAGCATTTAGGTTAATATTTATTCACTGCGGATTCCCTTTCTCCCCATAAGAATTTCATGGACTATTACATTCTAGCACTGAGGTTTTGTTTCACTTCATTAATAGCTCCTTAATCATATAGCCTGCTTGTAAAGTACAGACGCTTGTTATTTGTACTTATGCTGCAGTATTGCATAAGAGGCATTTAGTTATATTTTAATATGTATAGCAGAAGCAAAAATGCTGGGTACACCAACATAGTTTTTAATTTGAAAACCAATCTACGTGCACAGTTTTTTTCTCCAGAATAAGCAAAAGCATTTATGGTTTTATATTGTGTCTTAAACATTCCATTAAATGTCATCAGCTGATTCAGGAAAATGTATTGCAAAAATACTAGAGAGCTCTAAAATGTGTAAATGTAATGAATGCTCAGGACATAGAAGGGATTGAAAGTCCAACATTTATCATGCAACTATAAACCAGCAAGAAACATTGATAGAACATTACATTTCTCTAATACATAATACCTTAAGCACGAAACTCTTAGTTTTGGTGTTTACTGCTGGGCTGTTTTATTAAAGAACACTGATCCAGAATTAACATAGCTTTTTTAACATCGAGAGGAATCTGAAAGGCAAGCAGTGTTATTCAGGAAATGGTTTCACTATCCACTCGAGCAATTGCAAATGAAGATTTTTCAAATGATCGACTCGGAGATTGTATCCTAAATAAGGTCAACCCAGTTTTTTTCCACATTTTTAAATGGACACAGGAACATACAGCTCAAGGACATTAACTGCCACATTAACCAAAGAGTAATGAAAACTTCTCTGAATGAACATTTCAGTGAGCTGAAATGGCCTCGGCGATATGGAAATTAATTGTAACAAGTTAGGGTCTTGTCTTCCTACCATTCTAGTAGGAGTTGGAATTAGCATACTAAATGGGATCAGCAGCAGTACCAACTGGATTGGAGTATCCTGGAATCCATGCTGTGAATGCACATTGGCAGTGTGATACCTCTCATAATTCATAGGTACCATTTCCTGATAAGTATTAACCTGTTTTAAGCTGAAGTTGTAAGTGATGCTGGAATAGAATTCTGGGCCAGGTTACCAGCTAGAGCAGGAGCAGCTCTGGCCAGTCACAGTCTTTACATCTACCAAGAAGGTACTTCTAGATATACTCCAGATGAGGAGGAATTCAGATAGCAGAGCTGGACCTGGCGCTAACCATTTGGGAATGATACTGTGATTTAAAAGTTGTCATTTGCACAATGAGTAACGAAAAATATGTTTCCTATTAGTTCAGATTTATCAGCTTTATTGTCAAAGTTAAGAAGAAATGTGATTTGAAGAATACCATGGGGATGATATCTTCAAAAAGGGAAAATAAATTTTAAAAAGTGAGCAGCAAACAGGAGAGTTGCTATAGGTGGGCTTCTGTTGGGCATCTACCACCGTGGTATGAAGGAGAGCATAGAGAGACTTTAAACAAACCACTGGAAGCACTAGAAGCAGTCTGCTTGTGGCAGCCTGGAACTGGGGATGGATTCACTTATATATTAGCCAAGTGAATTAGTATCCGCAGAACTAGGGCCTGATAGACTAGCATTTTCCTCAAGAGCCTTCAGTCTGAGCTTTCCTAGAAATTTACTGTTATATACCCAGGATAGTCTTTATGTCTTTGATGTTTCTATGCAATTTCTATGCAATTTCTACTGCATTGAAGTATTATAGAAAGTTGAGTTTGAGCAAAATCTCTACCAGTGGGGAATAAACTGCATTAACAGTTTATTCGCTAAAATATCTGAAGCCTTTCCTTGCAAAAGGAACTTCCCAAGAACTTACAAGGGCTTTGAAAGAAGTTTCCCTCCAGAAACTTTTGGGCTGTGCCTAGGAAATAGTCGTATCCTTATGTCCTTATAATGTCACACTGCAAGTGCTGTTACTCGCATGCACAGCATGGAACTAACCCCTCCCCCTGCTTTGAATTTCAGTGCCCTGGTACTTCTGCACCCTCTGCACAGCTTTGCCCCTTGGCTTTTGGCATCAGCCCTTGCTCTTTGAGTCCAACTGTTAGGAACAAAGAAATTTACTTGCTCAGGCAGCTGGGCACGGCTGCACTTTAGCACGTCCACTTTTGTAAAATGATACTGATGTATTTGGTGCCTTTCGGTGTAATACATCATCGATGAAGTTGTTGGACTGTACACAGATACAGTCTTCCAGCATGCTCCCCTCCCTCTGAAGCCAGAGTTCCGGTACACAGTACCTCTGAAAATCTGGTATATAGTGGCTAATGAAAGAATTTACAGGAAACTGAATGTGTCTTAATATCAGATCAAAGGAAGATGTCAGGGAAGAGAGCCTACTTTCTTTAGGTACAGAAACACAGTTGAGTGAAAGCCATTAGACTGTTTCTATTTAGAATCAGAGGAAATCCTCTCTGGAGAAGCTAAGGACACATGAGCATATTTCAGTCAGTCACTGATATCCCACTTAACCCTTATTTAAGATCTGTCTAAGGAGGAACTGGAGTTTTGTCTGTGGAACTGTAGTATTTTTCTTCTCTAGGAGTAGCTAGTTAGGAGTATTTTAATTATGTTGAACAATTTCAATTACCATATTTCTTCATTTCCGTCAAGAAACCTCACTGTTCTCAATGTAGGAGATTTGGGTGTTATAAATTCTCCAGGAAACACTCTTTAAGTATCAATTTGTGTATATTTGAGGCTTAAAATAAAAGGATTGGTAAAGACTGTGTATCACTACACTTGAAATCATTTAGTGCTTTTTGGGAAATAATCAATTATGTTGGATGTGCAGTTTACAGGAGTCTACAGTGAGGAGAAAGAGAACCAGGACTCCTACTCGTTCATTTCTCTCTGCTTAAATCCTGAATCATGGTTCTTCTCAGCAGTGAGGTGATCAGGAGAGCTTAGAAAAAGCTGAGAAAAATTCAGAAAGATCTTAGAAATTGTGGGTAGTAGTGGTGAATGCAAGAGGACATGGCTGATCCATGATGGCTCTCTGTATGATTTTGGATGAGATTCATGGTCTCAGTTAGGAGCTTCAATAACTCTACATTAGATCTGCTTGCAGCTGGAACCCAAGGGTTCATGTCTGTAGTCTCTTAGTCGTATTGTGCCTCTCCATCCTTGGCTATTCTTAAAATATAAGAACTTTCCTTCTCCACACAGTATAAAATTGTGGCAGTGTTTTGGCTTTCTTCCACCCCTGCAAGGCAAATTCATTTGTTAGTCTTCTGTCTCAAAATTGATGTACATTGGAAAGGAAAGCAGGATGTAGATTTCCAGCTGCTTTTAAAATATATATGTTTACAGTCTTATTGTATCTTCGCATGACCAGAAAAATGGAATATCTGGGGAAAAAAAAGATTCTTTAGAATAATATTTAGAATATTTATAATTCTGGGACTCTGGGACTCCTAGAGTAGACCAGGGGAGATCTAAAATAAATGTCTAAATTTTTGAATTTTATAGCTAAATCAAAATCAGTTAAAATTAAGAAGATCTACAGAAACAGGGTGCAGTATGAAAACGCATTTCACTAGACCACATCTAAACATAATCGAGCTGAACATGGTGCATGGGATCCTGGTCCCCAAGGCTGAAATTCTTTTTTAAAAAATATAATATAAGCATAGAACACAACATAAAGATCCTATTTACAAAGAGGATAGTGATGAGGAGTTCTACACCTAGTTGTAGTTCAGTTATTATGAAATCATTACCTTTCACTGCAATGTAAAAGAAGAGAGATAAGTGCCCAAGCAAAGTGCATACATAGTTCCAGTCATGTGAAATGTTTTGAATTCTAGACAAACTCTTCATTTTTTTCATGTTTGTTCAAATGATAATGGTACTGAACTGTGTTGAGATCCAGAAGGCATTGCAAGGGCAGAACTTCAATATTCCCTGGTTTAGATATACTGTTTGAAGAGTTTCTAAAGTGGCCTAGATTTTGATCAGGAACTTTCAACTTTGAGAATCTCTGAGCTCTACTTAAAGAGTGTGGCTGATGCATCTGTGGTAAATTTTATCATACAGCGTTTCCATTTAATTAGATTGTGAACTCTCAATGACTTCCTGAGAGTAAATTTTCTTGAGAGGAGAATTAGAAAACATTAGATGAGGTAAAGGACTTGAGAATACTTGTCCAGAAGAGATTGATAAGAACGTAACTAGGACAGCTGTGAGCTGTGCTTTAAAATTGTAAATGATGCTAGTAAGTGATTTTCACTTCTGATTTTAAATAGTCTCAGAAATTGTCGTCTACCAAAGCTTCTTTGAATTACATTTTGTTTAGTAATCAAAACCACTATATATGAAGTATTCTGGAGCACATTATGTACAAGGAGAGGATGAGAGCTGGATTTGCTCAGCTTTAGGAAGAGAAGGCTAAGGGGATATCTTATTGCTGTCTACAGCTACCTAATGGGAGAATGTAGAAAAGGCAGAGACAGAGCCTTCTTGGTATACAGGTATATACACTGTATACAGGTATACAGTGACAAGATGAAAGGCAACAGACAAAAGTTACAATACAAACGTTCTCATTAGTTGTAAGGATTCATTTTTTTTGCAGTGAGAGTGATCACATACTGCAACAAGTTGCTCTGAGAGGTTGTGGACTCTGCTTACTTGTGGATACTTAGAGCTTGACTGAATCTTGTAGTTTACTGTGCTTTGAGCAGGGGGTTGGATGAGGTGACCTTCTGTGGTGCTTTCCAACAGAAATTATTCTATGTTTCTACTCTGTGCTGTATTTGGAGTTTCAAGAGAGCACATTAGCACATTCAAACTCAGTTTTGCAAATCCTCTTCCCAGTCTTCTAGGCATGTACCAGCATTTAGGGACAGCTGAGGAGTACAGATTGTGCATGTAGTGATTCTGTAAACAACCTAGAAAATAGACTGCTGTACTAGGGCCAGGTCTTAAGACAACATGATAAGCTGGAGAATAATGGAGCATGAGGGAAAGGGAAGAGGAGAAACCTCTCTAAGCAGAGCAGACGTCACTGATGCCCCTGAGTCTCTCAAAATAAGTGGAGGCCCAGTAGCAGTTCTGTCCCTCCTGGTGACAGGAGGCAAAACTGTGCAAAGCAGTAAGAGGGGCTGGTGTGGTAATTCCAGTGACGTAGCAAGCAGGTCTGAGTGGAAGGAACCCTCCTGAGAATTGTGCAAAGGGAAAGACCTTCCATAACAGCCTCTGGGAAAAGCATTTCATTTCCTCTTATGACAGGAAGCGTGGCTGATTTCCTTCCTGGTTACCACTATAGTTTCTAAGGGCCAAAATTATCTTTAGTGAATGTTCATAGCATGTGGTCAGCCAGGGCAACTGACAAAGAGCTCAGCCACAAGAGAGCATCATTAAAAAAGAGTTGATTTATATTTTGATGGTATCGACCATGTCCAGATGAGCACTTTTATATCCATCTTCCACTGATCAGAGAAGGCACTAGTTGTACAGATGATAACACAAAACTGACAGTTGGCTGGCCCAGCTCTTCCCAGTGCAGTGAAGATGAGAAGAAACGAGAACCTGAAGCCTAGAAATATTAGTAACAGTAGATTAGAGGTGCTAGCTAATACTTAAGCGGAGGTCCAGCTGTGATGGTAACTCAGCAAAATCTTCCCCAAACTTTCTCCAACCTTATTCCAAACCAACGTGTTAGATTTCCAGATTTTCTGTAGATACAGAAAAGGGTATGTTTTCCCATGAGCTCCTTGGTTCTACTTATTGTATTTTCTGTTGTTCTTTGAATGATGTAGTGGCCTGATTTACTCCACTGCGCAATGCTGAAAATTTTGATTCATGTTTCATTGAATCATAAGGTAACTCATTGCCTGTTGTCCACTGGGTGGAAGATTAACGCTGCAAGTGCTCAACCTGCCATAAAATGCTGCGTATATTTATATATGCAAAAGCTCCACTTCAGTGTTAAAAGACTCCATAACTAAAATACTAGGAATTTTGTTTCAGTATTGAAGGTATTTTAATGAGGGCAACCTCATTTTACGCTTGCTTTACCTTTGGAAGAACTTACATCTGGCAGAATGGGAGATGTTGGAGGACAAGCAGTCAAAAATATTTCTGGAGGGTGGTGGGGATAACTTCTTCATGCAGGTATTGGAAAGGCCAGCTGGGTTGATTTTCAGCTGGATCTGCTGCTATTCACTAACAAGGAACCATTTGTTGAGGATTTGGTAATCAGTGGTAGCCTTGGTTGTAATGACTATGAAATAATGGAGTTCAAGATCCTGCAGACAATGAGGAAGGAGAGTGGCAGAGCACAATCCCTAGACCTCGGGAGAGTAAACTTTAACTGATTGAGAAAACTAGTGGTTGGATCCCATGGGAGGCAGCTCTGAAGGGCAAACACACACAGGAAAGAGGGCAAGTTTTTAGGTACAGTATCATACAAACACAAGAGTGTCCATCCCAATATTCAGAACAACTGGATGTACTAGCTAAGTAGGGAACTAATGGCAGAGCTCCAAGGTGCAGATATTCCTCTGGCAAGCCCCTGAAGATGCTTCCATGTTTTTTGGAAGAGAATACCTCATAGACTATTTTGGCATAGTGGAAAAGGATAGTATATCTTCATGGAAGGGTCTGGACAAACTCTTTGGTCTCTAACAGTCAGTCCTGCAAATTCTGTAGAGAAATCAAAGCACTGTCCATCTATACCGCTTTATGTTCTCTGACAATGCCTCTGCAACATACCAGTCTATGCTATTCTTTAATCTTTTTGGGTTACTAAGTGGTATCCTTCTGCACCATGAAATCCTAGGTAATGTGAAAATGGCTGAGATGACAGAGTCTGCCTTTCTTCCAGACTGGAACGAGAACTGTAACAATATGGTACCACACATGAGCTAGAAAGCCACACATGAGCTACGATACAAAGTTCTTACACTGGGCACAACTGCACTGCCATTGTTTTAAGGCTTCTGTATTTTAAGCCCTTGTGACATACTTTGCATACTATTGAAAGCCGATTACCCTTGATAGTTTTGCTTTGAATGTTAGGCGCTGCAGGTATTATCTGCCAAGCAACTTGCACTATTAGCTTTGTAGTATTTAGGAATACATAAAGAATATGGTACAAATCCTGTGGGCCAGATACATGCTAATGTCGCTGTTCAAGCTGAATCCTGAGTGCTTTGCTAAAACAATCAGGATTTGGCCCTTCTTGCCCTTGGTACTCATCTTGTCCTCTACCCACTCTATGGGATGTAAATGATTTA
>VZTM01010925.1:0-10242 GCA_013400555.1 Jacana jacana | reverse complement strand
ATTTAACATTGTAACTAGGTTAAGAGCCAATTGCACTGGGTTCTCTTTTGTACAAAATAGTGGTCAGAGACTGTCCCAAAGTGCTTTTAATAGTCATAGAATCATAGTCAAGATAGAATGGAGCAGCTCATCACCTCTTTACAGGTGAAGAATTCAGGGATAGTAGGAACAGTGTAACTTTCAAGTATGCCTACAACTTTTGGACACACACACTTTTCTCCACTTTCTAAAAGTGGAGAACATCTCAAAGTGTTGAGCAACTAACATGAAATAAATCCTATTAGAATTATCCAAGAGGAGGCACTTGGTTGGACTTGATGGTTCCAAGGGTCTTTTCCAATATCAATGATTCGGTGATTTAAACCATGAGTTACCTTTGAAAATATAGCACTGAAGACTAGAGGCAATTCCTAAAAAAAAAAAAAGTTTCAGAGCCACCTAAGATTGGTTACCTACTACCCCTATACATCTAAAAAGTCAAGCCATTTATGTTTTATGCAGTATCAGACAAGACGTTTCTTAAAGAAGCAAAGCCTCTTCACTGGCATTGTAATGCTTTGCATTATTCACAAGAATGCTTTTCTAGTAGTAAAAAGAATCTGAACATTGTTTGGAAGGAAATTTTTGGTGTTACAGAGATTCTCTGCCATCTGTCTGACTTTTTATTACTATTCTGTTACTGGTTGCTTGGTTCCATCTTCTCTGTAAAATTTACAGTAGTGAAAGATCTGGCTTCAGCCATTTTTAAGAGAAGGACCAAACCTTGCAATTAAAACATCCCTCACAAATGCACGCTTCATGTCATTTGGGAATCCCTGTAATGTTATGCAGTGATCTGCAATAATACTTCAATGATATGTGACAGTACTAGCAGAAGCTTTCATTGTATTGTTCATAATAAAATTTAAGGAGAGAATGTAAAGTACGTAACCTGTTGAATGTCTTTCTTTTCAGGTGTTCAAAGCTATGAATATTCCTCAGATCAGAAATCCTTCCTTGCCTCCTCTAGAAGATATGCCTGAAGCTTATCATGTGAAGATAGCTCTCCTTGGTGCAGGACCTGCGAGTTTAAGTTGTGCTTCCTTTTTGGCTCGATTGGGCTATTCAAACATCACCATATTTGAAAAGCAGGAGTACGTTGGTGGCTTAAGGTAAAAAACAATGAAAACAAAGCATTGTTTCCAACTATTGTAGGAAGCATAGCAAAAACTCTGTGCAAATGTAGTTCCCTCTACCTTAACCAAAGGAAGAGAATAGAAAAATTCAGATCTGGAAAACTTATTTTCTATTTAAATAATTTATCATTCGAGTTAAAATAGGTACAGTTACAGGGAAGCTAGATTGTTGGCCATCTCTTATATTCTCTTCAAATGACCTCTAAAATTTCTGGGTGCAATATTATCAAATTAGCATTTTAGAAAATTTTGTCAGGAACCATTTCCATTTTCCTTTGTCCAAAACTTTTAAAACAAGATGCTGTACTTGTAACCATATGTAGTGAAAGAACTACTAAATGTTTAAAAGGTTTTAGACAGATTCTAATTTCATGGAGGATTTTAAATTTTGGGTGCTTTCATGAACTGCCTTATGTAAGTAAAGGTGACAGTGAATAAATCCGTCATGTATGCCTGGACTTGCAGCTTTAGTAAGCTATACCGTAAGAGTGAAACAAAGCCCTTACAATTCTCAACCCTCAACAACTTGCAAACAGACAAAGGAAGGTACCTTTGCAGTTTTCCTGTATGGTGAACCCTTGGCTGATATTTGCATGGTGACATGTCCTCTGTGTTAAAGGATTAATTTTTACCACTGTAAAAGTGGNGCAGAGTAGTTGAACCGATTACTTGTATTTTTGCAAGTGAGGTTCAGAAGTATTCAACCTAATTATCATGGTGTTAATACATAGGCATTTAACTGTGGAGCTGTTCTACTTGAACTGGTTCCCATAGAGGATTGCAAATTTAGTATATAAAGTACCTATTCACCTGTTGAGCAGCATGTTTTCATAAATACCAGATTTAAAGTCAGTTTTGTTGCTGTAAATTAGTAAGAAATAATGAGATGTTTCTCAAAATGAAGCTTTACTTGGTGATATGTTAGACTCAGGCTGGATTCCTCAGTAAAATACAGTCCTTTCTGCAGCTGCTTACAGTACAGTGCTCCAGTTGCTTACCATGTGCTTGTATATTTATATGTTCTATTAGTATCCAGAGTGGACAAACAGTGCATTTTAAATTTTTTAATTTTTTTTTCTGGGTCTTAAATACACATAGCAATCAAGGTCAAATTTTACTCCCATTCATTGTAGAAAGTTTCACATCTGATTTAAGGGCATCAGTTCCCTTTGTCCTTACTTTAATCTTGGAACAGAAGGTAGGCTGGCCTGTGGCAGCAATCATCCATTAATTTCATTTGTAAGGCTTTGCAGTACATCTTTTAACAAGTTTAGGTTATTGATGGGTATGTTTTCAAGGCTTCATAAACTATTGCAAATGTCTAACAAGACCAAATTAATTTTGTATTTGGAATCAGCTGTTTGGAAGGGCAGTGCTTATGCACTTTTTTAGTTTGCCTTTCTTAAGGTGTTTGTAACTAGAATGTTCCTTCACATACGTGTTACATCATGGCTAATTTTAATAATATTGTAACACTAGAAAGGTGTCCAGTGATTGTAGTTGCTGTGATGTGATATTTAAGCATAGCATAAGTCTGCGAACTTATCTGAACACGTCTTAATTTCTCACATTCATGATTAGGTTTTCCTACATTTCACCAGTTGTGTAAAATTTATGCTCTACAGTAGAGTAGCTGTGACCAGATGCTTTTGCTTAGAGACCATGAACAGGCTTCACTGCTCATGCACCTATCTGTGCCACCGGTTTAGATCATAGCAAAACATTTCTCTCACAAGGCCAAAGAGGTGCCCCCGTGACCAAAAGTAATTTAGGATCACCGAGAAACACCAAGTACCTGCCCAAGCACCTCTAACTTGGATCAGATTTGAGGAAGAGGTGAATTTGTGGGGCACTGTTCCCATCCACTGCATCCCTCCTGGACTTCTGCACCCTTTCCTTCTCCCCCTCTGTCCCTTCACTCCCTTCATTGCAGAGTCAGAGACTGTGTTCAGCTGCTGAAAGAAATTGTATCAGAATTATTAATGTACCAGTTGACTTTCATAAAATGCAGCCTGTAAATGCATGTGCATGTGTCCCCAGAGAACTGTGTGTACTTGTAAATGAACATATATATATACATCTATATGTATATATGTGTGGGTATACTCCACAGCACAAAACTGTAACTACATGTTTAGTAAGAGAAAAAAATTGTTTGCAAATTCTGACAGTGATGTAATCCAGCCAGTGCTCTTCTGCGTTCTTCCAAGAGTCAAGGAAATGAGAAGCCTTCAAAAAATATATAGGTGGCTTGGAAAATAGAACTTCCATTTTTTAATTAGATTTCTTTATTGAATGTCTGTTGCAGAGTTATATTGATACATTAGTTTCTGCCTCAGACACCTTTCTACTTTGCATGACCTGTGAAAGTTGTATTGTCATGAGGCGTTCATTATATCTGGTATTTAGAACACTTTTCATTGTATACTGATCAAGAAAGGTAAAAAAAAGGTATTACTAGAAGCGTAAGGAGGAGCTCCAGTTTCTTATCAATATAATTGAAGCTGATGCAACTTAAAATCCTTCTGGCCTATCAAAGATAGATGTTAAAGATGGTGTGGTCAGTAACAATGTGTAAAATAAAACCACAGTGAATCTCGTGCCAATGCTTTGTTATGGAAATTGTAGATCTATTAATTTGTAGACAGATTAGGCTGCTTAGAAATATCTGGGGGAGAGGCTTTTTTAGTTTAGGGGTATTTTAGGGTTTTTTAGTTGTTAGGGTTTTTTTTACCTTTGTTGAACAAAAATATCTAAAATAGAACTTCACTGTGCTTACCTGTAATACATTTTACAGCAGAGAAATTTTGATCCAGCTAATAAACATGACATCAAAACAACAGGCTTGAAGCCAAGAGCTGATAGAAAATTACTGATTTGTCCATCCCAAAAGATCATAAAAAATTTACGAAGTAGAAGTGGAGGGGAGGGTACGGTTTTAAATACCATTGCTCAAAATTGCACATGCAACATTTTTTAAAAAACTGTATGGGCAATTTTGTTCTTTTTCATTTAATAGCTTAAGAAATGTTTGCTAGAAAATCACTTTGCTTTTGGTAGCGACGAGATCTTTTCTTAAATGGCTGTCTTAAGTTTGTTTAGTGCTACATACTCTGGTGAACAAAAGGAATAGAGCTGAAGCTCTTTTGGACCCAAGCTTAACATATGTTAAATGGTTACCTGCAAGTGTGGGCAGGATTGGCCTCAAGGTGTACTGCTTTCTTGACCTATATTTTTAGCATTGAGAGAATAATGCTGTTTTGTCATTCTAACGATTTAAAAATGCCAATAGTCAAGCTTCAGCACACTTCCATTTGCATAGGTGAAAATTAACTGAGGTTTGTCATAAGTATTGAATTTTTAAGAAAAAAAAATAATCTTTTCTTCCTGATAGCTGGAAGTATTTCACAAGCTTTCTTATTTATTTTAGTACGTCTGAAATCCCCCAGTTCCGATTGCCATATGATGTAGTGAATTTTGAAGCCGAGCTTATGAAGGATCTTGGAGTGAAGGTAATGAAAAAATATATCCTGCCTTTATATAGCTCAAAGAAAAAAGAACAAGAACTCTGCCAAAGATTAACAGCAAAATGTCATGCACATTAGTAAAGAACAATTAAAAGCTACACTAGACAGAGGCAGGAAGATGCTTCCTCTTGCTTAGGGCATTTGTCTGTCTCCTGTCTGAATGCCACTAGTTTGGAAAAGGGCAATCAATAGTTCTCATCTGGCATGCCTGCATGTGATTAATTGTCTGTAAGAAACAAATTCCTAAATTGCTTTAGGGGTTCAATGTAGCTATTGGAATGATTTTTTTTAAATCCAGTTTTTTTCATGCTAGTTTGGCACTACTTAAAACATTCATATTTGATACTTCTCCTTTTGTTCCCTTTCTCTGAGTTATTTTCTTAATGGTTTACCATCCGATCTTGCATACAAGTTAATTTCATAATAAAATACATCAAATTAAACAAATTATTAACATGATCGTCTATTATAAAAAATAACAGTCATTCAACTTCTTGGAAAGCAATAGTTATGCATTATTCTCTTAAACAAATGTGTGTTGTTTATAGATAATGGGAACATTGCTTTATTGTTAATTTAGGGCTTGAGCTAAAGATTTAGATAGTATTTACAACTGCTGCACATTTTAATAGAAGTTAAAAAATGTAAAATGCATCACTGCATCAAATTTTTGAGTACCGGGAAGGATAGTATATTTTTAACATGATACTAAGGCATTCAGTGAAGCAAGAAATTCGTCTTGGAATGTTCTGTGTTGATTCATATCATAAAAGCAGTAGACTGGTCACAAGGCCCAAGTGAGAACCTCATCCTGCCCAGGTTTATAAAAATGCTGGTAAGAGGTACCATAAGGTTTTAAATGCTACAGGTCTGTTTTTTTACTCTAAAGATACCTTTGCAACCCTTGAAAAGACTGACAGAATTGAGATTGAGTTTAGGGATGGGGCTAAAAACAGAGCACTGAGACAGTTTTAGACAAAGTTGCTGGCCGTAGGCTCCTGGGAACCCTGTGCAAAACTCAGTTCCCCGGGGCTCCCTGTTACAACGAGGTCTCTAGAATGGATTTATAGAGCCACCATGTCATCTTGACCTGCAAGTCCTCAGCAGTTTTGAAGTGCAGCAGAGAATCTCAATGTAAATTTGCTTCCAAGTTCTTCCATTGGTTTGCAATTGACCCTTTGGCAAGCTGGTTAACTAAGTACCTTAGCTTCATGTCTCTATAAGCTGGAAATATTTTCTGGTGTTTACTTAAAACATTTCAAATCTGTAGTGGAAGGTGCTGTATTGTGTAAATGCTCAGTAGTGCTGTTTATTCAAGTAATTCTACTGAAATTAGTAAGAATTAGTCATCTGAATAAGGATTACAGAGCTAGGCCCTGGGAGTATTATGAATCCCCACATAAAATAGTATTGCCATTTAAATTCCTTCATTAGGTTTTCATAACATATGTACACAATAGGATAAAAAATGTAATGACAATTCATAGAGTGTTTTTTGTGCTGGTGAGGATGTAGTCTGTATTCTTGAAAGGATTACAGCTGCACGTGGCTTTTTGCACCTCTGATAAAATTTATACTAAATCTCCAAAGACAAAAAAAAAGTCAGTTTTTAAGTATTATACACTGGATTTTATTTTACATCTGCTGCCTTTTTTTTATTATTATTTTTATTTTTTATTATTATACTGACCAGTAGGAAAAATATATTAAATGGAATACAGGCAGATTCAATAACGAACAAGATATACAATGACATGAAGATGAAACTGTTAAGATCACAATCACAAAGTATAGGGGTTACACAATGGAATGTGGCATTTTGTAAAGTGAATACACAAGTGATATAAGAAATCTGGGGGAAAACGGTCAAGTTCAGAGAGTTTAAAATACAGAAATCAAACCACACATACCCATGTCAAGAAGTACAAAATGTTAGAAGAGGAATCACACACACTTTATGCGCTCAAAAGCCTTAGGGTTAGGAGAGGTGAGTAAAAGGTTGTGTGTATCTTCAATTGGATGACCTCTACACAGGAAACTGCTATAGTTGATTTGCTGAACACGCAGCAAATAATCTTCCTCGTCTTGCTCTTATAACAACTGTAGTTGCTCTGCATGTGTAGTGGATGCTCAAAGCAGGATTGCTGGTGGAACATTACTCTGCAAAAAATTTTTAGGTTGTGCTTTTGGAAGTAAACAGTAGTTGAACTGAAAAAAATACAGACTATAGATGGATTTTTATTACTTTTTTATAAAAATGAACATCTATCAGTGTACTGTGGGCAATGTTGCTTGTCTAAACTGGAATTAATGACTGCAAGTTTAAATCAAAGGTGACCTTATTCATAATTTTGGAAGCCTTTGTTTACCACACAGAACAGTCTGCTCCATTATGAGCAGTTGGGTACACTGCAATTTGCACAGAACATTCTTGAGATTTAATGCCATCTCTGGCCCCGTCTTTTGCAGGCAGGTTTTCTGCATCCACAAAGCCACCACTGGTTTACACTAAGGGTTTTTGACTAAAGGTGCTCTAGATAGTGGCCTCAGTGCGAAATTTAGGCTGTGAGCTTTGAGAGTGCAGCACAAAGCAACACCGTCCTTCCTTTGGGACTGGCATTGCATTCTGCACCATTGGAAGCCTACCAAGTGCCAGCCACTGTGCAGGGAAACATTACCTTGTTTTTTGTTCAGAACCCCTGTTAATACAGAATAACGTCATGTCTTTTATTTCCTTTGCTTCTTTGTTAAAGGCTACTGTTTCTGCAATAACCTAAACTGCTTGTTTTTCAGTTGATGTGCTGGGTGATCCATTTAGGACATATTTCCTAGGGCAAGGAGGTCCTTGCTTCCACATCATGTTTCTTAAAGTCTTGTTTTCACTTGGGAATACAGCTTTTCATAGTCAGAACCAAACACAGCGATTTACTCACAGTAGAAAACTGCCGTTTTCAGCTTTACTTCAGTATTGTGTTCCATACACAGACTTTGTTTCTTTGTTTAGCTTGCTTTAACTGTTTTAGCTTACAGCAGAAACCAAGCTAGCCTGTGGTGGTCCCCATTTGAGGATGATCTAAAGGTACCTTTTACCCATATCTAGTTTGGGCCACTTGCTTAAATCAGAGCCAGTCCGGCTTTTTAAGCCTGGTTTGAGGGGGGGAAAAAAATGGTTTGCTTTGTTCACTAGAAGATCCTGTGAGATATCTGTATGCAGGACACAAAATTATTGTCACATTATCACACTAAAAGCATGCAATCTTTAATTCTTGCAGATAATTTTTAGTAAAGGCCTTGCAGTGGATGGGATGACACTCCGTACCTTGAAAGAAGACGGCTATGAAGCAGTTTTTATTGGAATAGGTAAGAAGAGCTCACTGTCCTGTGTTTTGTAATCTAGAAATAGAATACTGTCTAAGAATAAACTGGGACTCGTATCCGTGTTAACAGCATGATGTGCGACAGTTTCAGTTTGATGCATTGTCAAAGTATGGAATATAAGGAAAATTTAAAAAACAGGAAGCTAAAGCTTTCTGTCCTTAGACAGTTATTTGTTAAATTTTTCAGATTTATATGATAGATTCTTAAGATGAGTATAACTGAATGTGGTGATTTACTGTCTGTTTAAATAGTTGAAAATGGATGAACTGAAAAATTACTTACAATTAATTGCCATATTGGCCTAGAGTGATACACATATTCAGTTCTCAGTTTTTGCAAACAGCTTACTATACACACATAATTACTGAGCCTATGTGTAAACCAGTGATACCATGCTTGGTTGCTTTTTTTCTTTCCTCCATATAAAACATGTAACATCCTTCAGATAGGCTGTAGTGAAATGTAATTATGGGACGGGTTAACCAAATAAACTGACTTTGACTTATACTAAAACTGGCATCATAGGTCTGTCTTCTGTCATATAGTAAAAGTCCTGCACCTTCCTGCTATTTGAATCACCGCTTCTTTTTAATGTTAGATTAGAATTGTTATCCGTTTACAAGTATTTTGAAGTACAGCTGGACCCATCGCTACCATATGATAGGCATGTTGAGCAAGCATCGTCTGCAGTTGGTATGAGGCTTAATGCTCTTTATTGATCTAGACGTTGCCTAAGTGAACATAATAGGAAACAAGTTGTCCAACTGTTCCTCCTTCCTATTATTGATTACAGAGATGTAATTCTTAGTACAGTGACAACTGTTGTTTACCATCTGGGTATGCAGTTTAATAAGCTTTGCAGGTCTATTCTGTCATGTGATTATAGTACAGAGCATTGCAATTTGTATTATCCTAAATCCTCACATTGTTACAGACCTTCCATGTATAGGAATTTTGATGTGTCATATTTTGATGTAATGGCATACAAGGCAATAGCCCAATTTATCTTCTTATTGTTTTAATCTGTTTTTCAAATTTCTTTGTAAAATCTACCTGATAAGGAGTTAATAAATATTTTTCTGAAAGTCTAGCACTTCAGAAAAAGTTATCTGTTATTTTTGGAATATCAGCACGATTCTCCTGCGTATCTGACTCAGAAATTTAAAATAACAATTCACGTAAAGGTTAGCAAAAATGACCACTGAGCACTACACATAGAATCGGAATGTTTGTTTCATATATGGGTTTATTTTCTGACCTTAATAAAGTTATCCTAATACAAAACCATTATTGGTTAGAAATATATATACAGGCAACATTGTGCTCTGCAGATGCTAGGTAAAGGAACACTGCCAGAATTTTAATAAAGAAGGGAAGGTATCTGAAGCATAATTCTCCTGTAAACCATGTGTTCGCTGATTGTATTAGGAAACAGGGTATAAATGCTAATGAAGGATTATGTGTTCCTACAAAGTTTTGTTATTTGAAGCTACCTTGCATTCATGATGAACTTGGTCCCTGTCTGTACCCCCATGTCTGCCTGTCATCTTTCTTTTGCGGCACTGTGTAAGGCACTGGACAGTAATGTGGCCTTGTATACTGCTAGTGAAAGATGGAGGACAAACCAAGGGGTTACAGGTTTCTAGGGTTAGCTATATTAATGCAATAGTACATTTATAAACTCTCAATAACAGCAGTTCTTCCATAATGAGTCTGTACTGTATTTCTTTTTGTGTTCTTTGCCTCCTGAACAAACATACACTCAACAAAATGTCCCATTTGAATATTACCCTGAGTCATGGGAATAAAATAATTAGGGAACATTATTTATATTGAAGATTTATTTGTGCTTTGAAAGATTGTTGTAATTTTCTTATGAATCTGTTCCTTGATGGAAAATAAATACGGTAGTTTTCAATTTTCTTTATTAATGGAAGAAAGAAAAGTTAATGGATGTGTAAAAAGAAGTCCCTCGTGGATGAGGGAATACACTGTGAGAGGATTTTTTCATAGCAATATGACTTTGAAAAGAGCACCTTTTAGTCTTGCAAATGAGATGGAACTCAAGAATTTATCAGTCAGGGTTGTATAAAAGTCCAAGTGTCATTCATGAAATAGAAGAGTACTGGTAAATAGCCAGCTACATCAGGGAAGGTGGACTT
>VZTM01010922.1:54533-68224 GCA_013400555.1 Jacana jacana | reverse complement strand
GAAATGAATTTACTTCATTCTTGCTGCCTTTAGGGAAATCAGAGGGAACATAAATTGCTTGTAAATAACAGGATCATTTTTTTAAAAGTCCTCATTCTTCAATCCAGTTTCATTTCTTCTACTACAAACAGTTCTGACACCTTCAAATTTTGGCTAACTATTCTGGGCACAAGCAGATAAAACGGTTGAGAACGTACTACACAACTGCTGTGTGCTCCAGAGAGCAACGGTATCTCTGAACCTTGTAAATAATGCAGAAAGGGCATAAGATGTAGAAGGGAGGTAAATATTTAGTCTGAGATTGTCAAAGAAGCACGAGGGACTTAGACTCCTAAATCTTAATAAAATTCAACAGGAGCTGGAAAACATTATGGTTGGACTTGATGATCCCAAGGGTCTCTTCCAACCTATATGATTCTATGATTCTATAATTCCCTTAGGCTCCTTGAAAATCCCATCCGTAATTTCATATAAAGGTAGAACACTGATTCTACATAATATCAATTTCACTAAGAAGTCACCAGCCTATGTTCCACACTTTTCCTTTCAAAAAGCTTGATTTTCAGCATTGTAAACACCTCCAATGCAGCTGGTCAGTGAGTCAAAATGGGACTCAGTGTGTGGGGCCACTTTCTGTACTCATTTGTACAGTGAATACTCACACTGCTTTTCATTTTCCTTCCGTTAACTAACAGCTATACTACTGTATTTAGACTATTCCCCTGGTGTTTCCTACTCAAGCACTTTAATTATGAGATAAGGACTCACCGTTTCCTGCTTTGATAGGAATTGCTCACCTCTCAAGTAAGTTGGAGTTAACCATAGTTTTCTCTTTTTTCTCATTAGACTTCCTTTATTAATTCCTTGGTTTAGTGCAGTTCAGTGCATTGGAAAAACTAAAATGTAATAAATAAAAATTAGCTATGCTAAACCAAACTAAACTAAAACCAAGGGTCCTTCAGTATTATGTAGCATGCCTGTAGTTTATTGTTTTTTTTTCCTATGCCTGTAGTTTATTTGTTAAGTGTAGTGTTTGCTGTATTTCCCTTCCCTTTTCAGATTTATCAAGTAAGCACTTATGTTTATTGTTTTAACTGATAATTTTAACAAATATCAATTCTTGTATGAAGGAGAACCAGGTCTTTCCCCTACCACCTTCCAGGTTGGCTTTCATTTTAGTTGGCTGGGTTGTTCTGTTCAACATGCTGTACCAAACTAGGAAAGAAGTATTTTATACTTATTTGGCCCTGGTGTACATGAGTACAACCCGCGAGGCTGTGGAGAAGCAAGCCCTCTGGCTCTTAGTTTCTCTCTGTATGTTTTTACACATTGCTGCGAGGCAAACCCCAGTTCTATTTGACAATACTATTGGGGATGCAGCTGTGTACTAATTACCTTTCCAGCCTACCAGTAGAAAAAACGAAAGCAATATAGTGTAGTCCATTAATTTTACAAACATTGGGGCAGATCTTCAACGGATGTAAGTGGACAGAGCTGAAATGACTTTATCTGATGGATTTACTCCTGCTGGGGATAAGACCTCCCTTATTGACTTTTCCAAGCATTTCTAGATTTCAGGCCAAGCTTTGCAGTACAGTTTGATTAATTTCTCTTAGCCTATGTAGATCTTGCCCATCTTGTCTGCTGTGCAGATTATACTCGTCCTGTATCTGAAGCATAAAGTTACTATTGTATTTTCTTTGCTGTGTTCTGTTAAAGCTCCTCACTGATTTTTAATCCTTGGATCATTCTTATTCAGCATTACAAGTAGATTTAGAGGGTCTTAACACAATAACTCCAAAAAAAAAAAAAAAGAACTGCTGTCAACTGCAAGCTTTCCAGTTTAATAGTAAAATAATTCTATATTATTTGTATTTCAAGCAATACTGAATAACCTTAGATTTTGTCATGATGGAAAGCTTGCTATTCTTTTTAAAGTCATTTTGGGGACTGCTGAGAGTATTGAACAGTTATTGGATACATTCAAATAATTTCTTTTTTCTTCTCTCTTTCTCTTGGCTGTAACGAGCTAATCTACCTGCACTAAGGACTGAATACAAAGCAAGAGAAGGAATGTCCATCAAAAGAAAAGGACCAATAATCATTGTTGATGTTTGCTAATTTGGAGTTGAATTGAATCCATAAGTTGAAAGTACCTTTTAAACGATGTTAAATGGAATGTTTCTCGGACAGAAACTGAAATTAAAAGGATCCTAGACCAGCAGGGATCTTGCCTTGTGGAGAAGCATTTGATAAGCCCGTCCTGAAAAGGCTCTGTTGTGAAAGCTTGTTGTTTCATACTCACCGTGCCATGTAAGCACCTCAGCTCAGTCTCAGTTAAAACAGAGCAGGGGCGGGGGAGCTGTATCAGGCCACATCAAGGATGATCTCGAAAGGGCCCCATCACCAGAAGAGGCAGTGACAGCTGTGACAAGGTGATGCCCAATGGCAAGCTGTATGAGTGACTGTCCATAAATGTTCTCTGCTCTGGAATGAAGAAGATCCAACATGAAGAGGATTCCTTGAAGGACTCCCAGGAAAAATCACATGAATGATTCCCAAACTGGCTGCAAGGTCATTTCTTTAAGTTAGCAGCAAGGGCCCATATCTCGTCTGGCCTAAAGAGCAGCCTGGAAAAAAAGATGGTAGAAAAATTCTTGATGAAGGAAGATAGGAACCACCAAAAGTATAAAGAAATTGCTTTATTATAAAAACAATCTTCCATTTCATATGCCAAGAGGGAGGGAACAGGAGAATTTATGCCTAGTACAGATATTATTGAGTTTGTACCTGTAAGTGCCATAGAAGTGGCAAAACTTACTTCTTGTTTTAAATGAAATAAAAGAGAGAGAGAGATTCACTCAAACAGATAGCATTCATTAAATATCCATGGAAATCCAAAACAAATACATTGCCTAATCAAGATAAAAGAACAAGATTACTTCTGATGTTTTAATCTGAAAAATAAACAGTTCGGTATATTGATAGGACTTAATTATGTCCTTTCTTACTTGAATGACTTTTTGTAGATATTAAATTATGCTAAAGTAAAGTATTCTTTATCATTATTTAACATTTCTTTTATACTTGTGAAACTTTTGTGAGGTTACTCCATAAATCCACATCAAGCATTTTAATACAAAGGATGTTGACTTAAACTCATCATCTGCTTAATCAACAGTTTTAGTTTATTATCAGAAAGCATCAGTAACCTTGATGCACTTTATCTTAATTTATGCTTTCATCAAATAGAGAGAGAACTAAATAATAAGTGATCACATTAGAAATGCATTGCAAAATATGCACCAGGAAAATAATTCAACCACATTTGGCAGCAAATATTATGTTCATGCAACAAACCACTGACAATACAGTAACACATTCCTTATCAGAGCATATTTTTGTTGCAGGGCTGGGAACATCTACTCCACCTCCAATAATGCCTATAGTTGTACCTATAGTGATACTGTTATACAGGTTATACTGTACAGATTATACAGGTTATACCATACTATACTCTACATAAAAGTTGTACTGTACTCCCAAAGTCAGTCCTGAGGCATCTTTTCTTGAAGATATCCTTTCCAGATTCTTTCCTGAGTCCTTGTACATAGTGACTGTGAGGCAGTCCTTGAGGTGCTGCCAAGCACTTCAATCAGATGAACTTGAGGGCAAACTCAACTTTATATTGGCACATCTGAAGAAAACACCCCTGTGCCAGCACCAGGCAGATGCTGAGTGGAAAAAATGAGGGTTTCCCTACTACCATGTTCTCATGGAATAAAGAATTATTGAAAACTCACATGGGGTTTGTTTGATTGTTTTCTTTTTTTTCAGTTTCACTCTTCTCAAAGACTCCTGTTCTCAAAGACTCCTGAAAGCTTCGAAGGGGAAAACATCAACAAGCACCCACATAATTTCTTAAAAATGTCTTTTTTATAGTTAAAATATCTAAACCATTGAACTTGCTGTGAGAAGTGTGGGCTTCTTTTTCCCATCTACTTATGCACAACAAAAGCACAGTGGACCATGGTAACTTGTTTGTCTGATTTAAACCCAGTATTCATCCAAACAAAATATTGAAATATACCATATTGAAATCTAATATTGAGATACACCACAATCCCAAAGGATGTCATGACCAGGCACCATGCTGGTCCACCACAGGGATTGTGATAGGAGCAAATCCTGGGGTCATGGGTTGTATATGAGGTCTTTCAGCCAGTTCATGTGTTTTGAAAGCCAGGTATCATAAATGTACTTCAAATAAAGTGTTACAAACCTACATTTTCAGTGCATCCTCAAAGCAATTTATGATCATGGAACCAAAGAAAATTCCAAGGAAAGAAGACCTTATCACTGTCGCCAGCTCCCTGAAAGGAGATTGTAAAGAGCTGGGGGTTGGTTTCTTCTTCCAAGGAACAGGCCATAGGACAAGAGGAAATGGCCTCACATTTCACCAGGAGATGTTCAGATTGGATATAAGGAAAAATTTCTGCACTAAAAGGGTTATCAAACACTGGAACAGGCTACTCAGGGAACGGTAGAATCACCACCCCTGGAGGTATTTAAAAGACAAGTAGATGTGATGCTGAGGGACATGGTTTAGTGATGGTTTTGTCAGAGTTAGGTTGATGGTTGGACTTGAGTATCTGAAAGGTCCCTTCCAACATTGACAATTCTATGACTTTATGATTTAAATAAATATATGGAGAAAGGGTGTATCTTACCAAAGTATCAGAAATTAATCAATTCTTCCAAGGCTGGATATTTTCTAGCACTCATGACTTTTTTTTCCCTGATGTTTTATAACTGGCTAGAATTCTTTTCCACAGATAAATGTCCTTAGTTTTGTCTATCATGCTTCTTTCTGCTTTCTGTTTCCCTTCTGTGTTTCTGTTTACCCTTATCAAATTCTGTGATGAAAAGCAAAGAGCTATTTACTACAAATAAAATTTAAAAAATCATTACTATGATTAAAGAGTAGGAAGAAAGATCAGACCTTGTGCTGCACTCATGGAAGCTAAACTAATAGTTCCTTTGTGAGAGTCCAATACAATGTTTGCTTTGAGTAAAATCAATTTCCAGACACACAAACGTAGCATATCCCTAATCCGTTAAGGCAGAAGTGGGCTTCTCAAGGCTTGTTTGGTAGAACTGTTTTTTGGGGACCATGAAAGTTCCTACTTATCTAAGTAGTTTGTAGGTAATATAAATTCATATTACCATTATATGGCGATAATAATTAGATGCTTTCAGGAGCCTTCCAGAAGGACTACTTAATGCTTTTTACAGGACAAAATCCAAAAGAAAAATGTAACCAAAAATAAGCAATAGATTTCAGTTTACCCCTGTGCAAGCCTGACAAAATCTCAGCCAAGGACCAAACGGACTAAAAGGAACAACAAGGTAGGCTGGAAGAAACCAATGGAAACATACACGTAGGCTGAACTTTCGGTTTTCCAGCTCTTTTAGAAGCAAGATGCTTCTGCTTTGAAGTTCAACTCGAATGAGAAAACCGATCATCTTCCGCTGTGAAGGGAATTGTATGGCCTCCTCCTGTATAATGTAGTCTTTGCCTTTACAGTACATTTTACACTCTTGGATAGCGAACTCCGTGGCTGGGAACAGATTATTAACTTTTTTGTGTCTTACTCAGACGAATAAAGTGAGGTCCTGGGTTTTGTGTGTTGTACTTGATGAATGTGTTTTTCTCCACATTATTGTCTTTTTGCACTGAGAACATTTTCAGTAAAAATCTTGTTTAGGAACCACATGAAACTGACACAAAGCATATGCATCCCCAGATTTATTTGTCTTTTTGCAAAGTGAGTTTCTATTGCCATGTGTACCCTTTTAAAAGCTGCTGAAGTATAAAAGCTTTTACCATTTGGTGAGTAGCTGTTTTGCATTACTACTTTATGGAGTCACATCATAATCTGTCAAACTCCCCTTTATAATTATTAGTGAATCCTAAATGACAGAGTTCATTCCTTGACACCTTGTATGACAGTGAAAAATAAGATTTTTTCATGTAAGTTTCTTGCAATATAGACTAATTGGCATACTAATTGACTTTTAGTATAATTTAAGTTTATTGTTTATTGCTTTTAGATTGTTAGCTGACATTCATTTTTCCACTAGAACAGAGTAGGTATTATTTTTGTAAAGATAAATGTGCTTCACTTGCACTATACCAGTGAGATGTCTGAGTTTTTCATTTCAACAACCTGTGTACCTAAGGTGATGATTTTTTTTTTCCATGGGTTTTGTCTCTAGTAGAGACCAAATTGTATTTTAATCTGGTCCATGAGCAGCAGAGCATATTGTCGTTGTATAGGTAAAGAAATTAGTATAGAGCAGGTCTTACACATTCTGCTAAAAGTCTAGTCTAAGTCCCAGGAGCCTTTGCCTTCCAACTATTTTAGGCCAGCCAATTGTCTGTGTGCTAAGATGGTTTATTGTCTTTCAGATCATACTTACGCAGTTGCTTAGGTCCAGTAGATGCAAAAGTGAATTTAAGTAACATTAAGAGTCTGTTCTAGATGCCAAGAGATAGAAAAAAAACCTCTAAATCAAGTTTGGAGCAGTCCTTTGTAGACACACAGGAGAGAAAGAGACTTGATAGCATGACTTAGAAACACAGTCTCAGGCTTACATCTATATTCCTGGGTTCTATAAAACTGATGTCCGTCACTGGCTGCATTTTATTCAAATCAACTTAATAGTTGTGTTTAAAGCATATACTATATCAAGGGATCGAGCTGACATGTTCAAAATAACTAGTACACATTTTGGGTGACATATTAAATTTCCAGATACCCTACTGACCATTGCCTGGGTTCTATTCAGATTTTTCATGAAGAAAGACATCCATTTCTTTGACACCATCAATAAAATTAGTCTATTTCATTTAAAACGTGTTTTATTCTATAGTGGATACGAATATTACATCATCTTTATTTTTAAGCATCTCTTTTACAGTAATGTTATTACCTATAATAAGTTTCATACTGATAGTGCTGACAGCACTGAAAATTGTCCTCTCTTCATGCACACAGGCAAGCAAAGTTAATTTTCTCATGCTGCAGTCCAATTTTAGTGCCATGCGGATAGGCAAGACGATCTGTATCACATTTATACATACGTGTCTAGGTATCCAACACAGTAAATTACAGTGATTACCATTATCTGGTACAAGTAGCTCTCATTCCAAGGCTCTACTACAGCTGCTCTTAAACTTTGCTCAGGAAACTGGTTTGTCCTTATTATTGACTGAGGAGATGGGTACAGGTTCATTTTTCCTCGGGATTAACCGAGGAGCACAAAATGACCTGCCAGAACTTGCACAAGTGTGCCAGAGCTGGGAGTGGGACTCTAATTCTTCCAGAAATAAAACTTCACTGCTTCTTGTGGACAACACATATTTTTCACAAATGATTTCACAACTTGTGGAGGATTTAAGTATGACAAATGAAAATGTACATGTAACCTCAGGGCATGACAAATAAAAAAAAAGTACATGTAACTTCTCTGTTTAGATTTTGAATATGGAACCAAAAAACATTCATTCCAACTTGGGAACATTTATCTTGCTATGCATTTTTGTGAGCACTAACATTCAAAGTTTTTAAAATGGAAAAAGAGTCAAGGCATTGATAGGCAAAGTACTTTTTAGAGATGTTAAATGAACCGTCACTTGCAGAAACGATTGACATTGACAAAGAAATTAGATGTTCAGAACTAGACATTTTATCTTCTAGTTAAACTTGGTAAAGCAGCAGGCAAAACTGTGTCACCAGGGAAGAGTTGAAAAATTAGTTATGATGACTCCCATTAAGAACCAAAAGAAAGCTCAGAATATGGTGAAAGCCTGGCTGAAGTCACTGCTGAGGTATCGCAGGCTTTTCAACGATGAGCAAAGTTTTCTGTAGTGTCATATTAAGCAGAATAAAATATATGGCTGGGGAAAAATACAGGAGATGAAGAATAAAGGTATGAAGAATTCATTCAATAAACCTAGCTCATCACCAACACCGAGATTTGCAAAGGCTGTGCAAACACACCTGGCAAGTGTCAAGTATCTGCTACAAGCTTGTCATCAGGCAGCTGGTGAAACAGGGAGCAACTTATTGAAAGAGTCAACCCACTGAATGGTTTTGAAAGACAGGATGTGAGTGTAGTTTCTTAAGTACTCCTGTTGGGAAGAGACATACACAGAAACCACTACGGAAACAGTATCATTAATAATTCCATTCAACAGCATCTCTAAGTGTCCATACGTTTAATTTCTTTATGGCACTCAAGATGTTTTATCAGCCTCATAAGCTCAAGAGGGCTGGAAACCTCCCATTGTGGTTGAGTTCAGTGGACTGTCTTTCAAGAAGATGTTTTAGGTTATGGTGAGGTTACTAGGATAAATCAACCTTTTAATTTGACTGACTGGTCAATGAGCTGGGGTCACTTTTAAAAACTGCACAGACCAGAAACAAATATTTTGTTCTGTGCAACTTCAAACTAAAAAAAAAAAAAAAATAAGAAAAGAAATAATATATGGTTCTTTCTTGCAATCAAAGATATGCAGAACTTCAGAAATTCCAAATGCAATGAGGTATTACCTATACAATTTTCTGTTCTGTCAAAACAGACGTAGTATCAAGGAAAGTAACATTATATATTTTATATTACCTATGCATATGAGTCACCGTTTTCCCCTCTACAAGGTGATATTTCACTGTGAAAACCTTAACTGTGACCCAGGATGAATAGCTTTCCCACCACAGGATAGAAGGGGAGCAGCCTGGCCTAGGAGGTAGGGAGCAGAAAGATGCTGGCACACAGAAACAGCTCCTGGTTCTCCAATGATACCTAACAGCTCCTGGAAATCCCAGTGAGCATGAGAGGTAGCAACACACTGCACAGATGAAGAATCTCCTGGCAGTGGAAAAAGTGAAGCAAGCAGAGAGGTGGACGATACGTCCCATCAGAGGTCATCGGGATGAGGCAGATCAAATGTGGAGGACAGCTCTGAGCAAGAGGTCAGAGGCAGAGCAGTGGGACCAGGAAGCAGAAAGGGAAAAATCTCTCCAACGAGGAGAGATTAAGAACTTCCAGAGTCCTGGAGGACAAAGCTACAGAGTGGATGGATGGTGGTGGGGTAGAAGGGCAGAGGAAGCTATGAGAGGCAATTTCACAAGACAGTAGGCTGCGTGGTACACAAATGCATCAGAAGGATTAAAATGAGAGCCAAGAAGCACTGAATAACAAGACAGGAGGATAATCTGAGCAAAGTTGGAGTTGATGATGACTTTCTAGGATCAAGTAAAGATATTTTAACAGGAAGAAAAGGTTGTCTGCCTTTCAGGAGGGAGGATGAGAGAATAGGATGGGAGACCAGAAGGGACATGAATAGGGAGAGAAAAATCTGAGGAAACAAAGAATCTTGAACATACAGAAAAGAGAAATAGCAACACATGAGGGAGTTTTGAGAGTGGAAATCTCTGGGGCAAAAGGGAAAAGTATAGGTGAGTGCAGAAAGACGCTGATAGGCATGATAAATCTTGTCTCCTCAGCTACCACAGGCTATATAAATGTTTCTGTTCCATTTAAATAAATAGAAAATTACGGGTTGGTTTCCATGAGGAGATCAGTTTAGCTTTAAGGACGTGAATTCTAAGTAAAGTGTCAACCTGGAGCACGTGGAGGGGGTATAGGTACTTGTCCAACAATTACGAACTGTGTTTGGAAAATACAGATTGTGGACATGTTCTAAATTCAGGAAAGGTAATTCGCTTGGGAGCATGTGTGGGGTGGGTGGTGAAATCCTGCAGTTGTCAATGACCCTAAGAAAATCAGAGCTGGACCCTCATAAGAATTCATTCCCTCCAAACTTAACACCTTAGCTACCCACTTAAACTGATTATTCTTTACACTTCTAGTTTGTCCAATTGCAGAAGCCTGTGTCAGGATTTAAAATTCACCTCTTAAAACTGCATTTTGGTTTAACGACATAGGTCTTGTTAATGTTAATTGAAGTTTTCAATCTGAGTCCTTCGAAAACCACTTCAGATTTTGCTCTCAGCTTTCAGTCTGTATCCTGACTTATCTTTAAACTCACTGTGAAAGGTACTTCTGGTTGTCAGGCAAATACTGTTTCGAATTAATTAATCTTGTAAAATTCTCTTTTCTTATATAAGCAGAGGAATATTTAGTTAGTGTAATGCCCCACTTTGTCTATAGTATGTATAAATCATTGTGTATCAGCTGCTGAATAACTCCACTCTGAGATAACATTCATGAGTGGTCTGTGTGTCAACTTACCTTTATTAATCCTTCATTAACCTTTTAGCATTCAGCTTTCAATTTCCAGTATCGCAGGGCAGACATCAGCTATGCGAACTAATCAATAGTTCCTCCTGCCACAGGAGACTAATACAAAACAAGACCACATGCAGGTTTTTTTTCCTTCTTTTTAGACCACACACATTTGTTTAGGATGAGAACTGAAATTCTTTGAGAACTGCTCTGTTCTTTTGAAATAATTCTTCCCCCAAGCATAACACCTGAATACTTTGTTAAGCATTTTTGATGCCAGTTCTGTTTTCCTCAAGCAGAAGCTATATGCCTACAACTTTTCAGCACTTGCAGTGTGCAACATTTTAAAATTCTTGTGAATTTGGGTAATTTTTTCTATCATTTTTCATATAGCTTGTACAATTTCCCCCACATTGCTCTCTTTAATCCTTCTCGTGCTATCTTGTATTTTAGATTTTTCAGTCCTTTTTACCCTTAACACCCTTGCCATTAAACAAACTACTTACAGGCTTTATGGAGGCCTCTACTGTCAGCTGAAAGACTTTTCTGGATTGCCAGGGACTGACCGCTTTCGAAAATTTGTTTTAAGTTTATTTTTGCTGCATTTATGTCATTAGTCATAGCTCAGGATTTTCATGTCATCTCTTTGGAGCTGCAATCTCCTCTCTGGCATGTGCTGTCTCTGATTTCTGAATCATGTCCCTTGGTCTTAATTTTTTTTGCGCTTTTGTCCTAATCATGCTTCTTAAAAGAACAATTACTTAGCTGGGCCAGCTCCTGCAGCAGAGGTAACACACTTTGATAGTATATTAAATTGATCACCTTTTGGTTGTAATGCTTTAGTGCCATGCTCGGAGTGGCTTACGTTAACTGTATACATGGTGTGCTTGCTCTCAAAAAATTTCACTTGACTGCCAGGCTAGTCATGGCAGCATTTTAGTGGTCTCAAAAATGCTATCACAGTGTTCCAATGGAGCCTCTAATTTTACTAAAAATACTTACAGAATTGATTTGGTACGAATGTCTTCTGATTTTCACTGACTAGAGATGGTGAGCCGTGTGTCACAAATGCCTATCCAGGAGTTCTGTAATCTGCTCACATAACATGGTATGTAAAACAAGCATTTCAAATACCTGGCATACATAGTCCAAAAGCATAAGGCTAAAGAAAATAATAATACTATGATATCCAGCGTAAATGACTCTCTCATTGGTTCCATTATGTTATTAATCTTTCCAGCTGATATTCATGGCTTATTTTCTTCTTTATTGCCTTCTATGCATTTCTTTATAGTCCACCCCAATGATATTCAGTTTCTGCAATACCCAAAGTCTTGAATATGCCAGATTCAAAATGTCTGCTCTTAGTTTTCAGGGTCCTGCCAACAAAATAATTTAACCTCCACATTCATTTCGCACCGTTGAGCCCTGGGTTTGCAGCTTCATTTGCAGTCCCTCCTCTGTCTGAATCCATCCCCTCAGTCCCACCATTTCATCGTTTTCTTTTCCCTGTCCCACTNGTGTTAAAGAGTGTAAAGCTTCCGGCCATTTTGTGATTTAATTGAAACTACTGTTTTTACAGAAACTGATGTGTATCCACACTAACACAACCAGAGGCAGCCATTTCTTACTAGGGTACACTTTGCAGTTGTAATTATTTTGGCATACAAAGATTTTCCTAAAGCCACAGAGAGTATCTGTGATAACCTGTTTTTAAACAGCTATGAAATTATATGTATTTTAGTACATTTGCATAAAATTACCTATTTTTTTTGTCAGTGATGGGAAAGTGTATGCGTTTTCTTAATCTAAGGAATGTGAACCCTTTAAAATCCCACTGTTGTGGTCTAGACTTACAGAGGCTCAATTATTAGCCGAGCACTGCCATTTGACTAAGGTATGGTAATGGTTACATACAGAGAAAATGGGGGGTTTTGCTCTCTACCTTCAGTTCATACATGCATTTTTCCATGGATTGTTTCCCTGTTTTAATTGCTTGGTTTTTACACTTTTTTTCTAGGTTACCACAGCGTACCCACCATCTTGCTTTCTGCCCAGGTTCTATTCCATTTCCTTGCCCCCACTCTGCCCCAAGCTACAAACTTCCAAACCTCGTTTTTAAGAAACCTGTCACAAACTTTTCTAAAGGTTTGCCTGTCCCACAGGAATTTAGCTTTCATTTTACTTTCTCTAATACACATTGCATACCTTGTCACTTCAGTTCCATTATGTCCCATCATTTATATTATAATAAGTCATTCCTGAGTTAATCAACATCCCTACTTACGATGCTTATTAATGTGACACATTGCAGTGTTCCTCCTTCTGTGACCACTAGATTTTCAAAGCGTATTCCTACTCCTCTCATACCTCTTGCTCTTAGAAAATGTGGTTTTAATTTCCTTTATCTTGCATACCCTTGTCAAATGATTTTAATATTATGGTACTTGCTTTCTATTTCTCTTTCTTTTTACTTTTTTTCTTTCTTTGCGAATAATTTCCTCAAATACCTTAAAGATCATTTATCCTAATGGTACCAATAATTATTTGTGTGAAGGTAAAGCTCATGGGACCCAATCAGGTGAGCTGCTATTCTTCTGAATGGTGTACAAACACGCTCATTGCCAGAGGTCAACAGGACACAAAGTTATGGGTTTGGTTGCATATTTAATTTAAGAAAAGGTGCTGCAAAGGATCACAGCAAAGAGCAGCACAAGGTGAGTGAAGAATACCACTACAAAGCAGAAGAAACACTTTAGCCTGAACTCATACTGATTTTGAACACTGATCTGGGATATTTTTTTTGAGCCTTGTTACCCTAAGTCTCGTTACCCTAAGCTTCTGTGGAGCCTACAGGGAAAAACATCTGGAATGATGCGCTGTGGAAGACAGCAGCCCCCACACCAGGGTCCTATTGCCAACATAACATGAAATGTTCTGTTGGTCCCCCAGAAGACCCAAAGATCCTGGAAATTAACACTGAGAGTTGACATAACTTGGTATATCTGTACAGGCAAATACTTGCACTGAGCCAGTATCAAAATTTCCTTGCCACAGCTAGTGTCCGTTGTCATTGCAAAGCTTCTTTGTCCATACAGATCCAACAAATCTGTCAGAAGGATGGGAAACTCCAGTTTCTCACTTCCAAACTCCACTGGGATATGAGATGAGTGGGTTTTGTTATGTTTTTCTCACCTTTCCAATACACAATTGCATCCAAGTTACAGTTTAGACTTAGTTTTAAAGGCAAATTATGGGTCCTTTTATCATTTCTTGTGAAGGTTCATTGTCAGGTATATTGCCTGATACTGAGATGAAACATTTGCCTGAATTATCCTATGAACAATTATAGCTATAGAGTTTACCACTTAAAATAA
>VZTM01010922.1:38006-54437 GCA_013400555.1 Jacana jacana | reverse complement strand
ACACTTTACTGCTGTAACTGAGTACGCAAAAGATACTTTTTGAACTTTTTGAGTATAGTACTGCATGCACTTTTACCTTCTTCCTACAGAAGTGGAATAAGAAAGATTTTTTTTGTGGGTGGTTTTTTTTTCAGTTTACATTCACCCTCCCTCAACACCAATACACCAACTTGCAAATTCCATTAGCTGGGAAGTAAAATACCTTTGTACACCNTCTCCATTACTCTGTGGAATATCTATACCATTACATACCACTTTTATATCTGCATCATCCTGGGTGCTCAAAGAAGATTGTGCAAGTTTAAATGTATACCTTAAAGTGGAAGAACTTGTTGTTTAAGGTGAGTTTTGTTGGTTCCTCTAATCACTCAGACTTTTTCAATTCTAAAAACTTCCAAATTTTCTCTTCTAGTTAAATGTTTGAACTGTAGATCATTTTTTTCCTGATCTATATTAGCTTTCATTTTTCGTGTGTTAAATCTCATGGGCAGTTAACCAGCTTCTTTATTATTCCTCCTATAATCTTTTAACCCTCCCTTTGTTTTCCGCTTTCTGAACCCTTTATGCCAGAACCAAATGACGTCTAGAACATGCATACATACAGCTACATCCATTTAAAATCACTAAATGCACCATTTTTTCCTCAAGACTGGGAATATATCTGCCTTCTTCATAGCTTTACACTGTTGTAATGTTACTGGGTTCTATAACAGTGCTTAATGCGAAAGGAGAGTCGGGCAGCAAGGTTCTGATTTGAAGTCTACTGTTGAAAAGACCCTTATTGACTTCAGTAGGCTTGAGATTTAGCCATAAATCTGTAAAACCAAATGATAGGGTCAATGGTTTAGTACTCTATAAATTTCATTTAATAAATGAATGCAAAATTTGATCCAAAATGTCCCCATGAATTTATACCTCTCTTCTCTCATTCTTTAAATCAATATAGAAGCCACACAAGGAATGTATCAGTGTCAAGCTATCAATAGTCCTGCCACTGTTGTTTCTTGTTTTATATGCTTTTCCATTTAAAGCTTGGAATACAAATATCTATACATTGTTCATTTTTTATAACTGTAAATTCAAATTCAGAATGACCTTTATGGTTTTATTTCAACTACAGCTTTAAAAACCACGACAACAAAAAAATTAAGAAAAATTCAAAATCACTCACTCAGAGAAAAAGAATCTGTCTGCAAAATTTTAACCCCATGTGTTATGTCTTAATGAGACAACAGCATTAGGAGCCCAGGGAAAGGAAGCTCTGTAACAGCAGTGATGACTGCTAATGGTGCTACTGCATCATGCAGAGCCTGCAGAGGGCATATAGGCCTTCTGTAGAAAGATATGGAAGGACGTTGATGTATCTCATAAAGCTGGCAGGTCATTGCTATCCATTGTCTTGCAGAACAGATTAATAGATTCATTGGTTCTTACTAGACAAAACTGTTCACAGCAGAGAGAACTTATCCTGAAAAGTTGCTGCATTCTGCTTGCTGGTACAAAATGCTCTTTGGCTTTCCATCTTTCAGCTGTTGGCAGGTACTTAAATAAGAAACACAGAGAACCCGCTTACAGTTATGGGTCTCTGTCCTCACTCATAATTATAGTTCTTAGATAGATTTTAAAAGCTCTTTTTGTCCAGAACAGAACATTACATAGGCCCCAGGGGCACAATTAATCACCCTCCAGATATGTCAGCAACATGATACAAGAGTTGGTAAATTTAATAGTATTTTTTTGAGTTGGATAGAAATCAAAAAGGGACTATTTGGCAATACGCCTCAGATCATTACAAAGTTGTCTACTGTGGCACTCCAACCTTGACAGCCACAGATCAGCTCTGGAGGAAACTTGCAGAGCCAAAGGGGACTTGTAAAACCAAACTGATGCTCATTCTGTTATCCCAAATACTTTCACCTGGGGCACACTGATGTATTTGTCATAATAAAGCGGGGAGGAGGTGGGGAATGGAGAAAGAAGACTAATGCCTTTTATATCAGTGAACCAAATAAAACACCAGTTTGATGCTTACCGATATTTGTGAAGAGTTAGCACTTGTGTGACTATTCCCTTTGATGGGATTGAGCAATGGCTCATCAAGGGCATGTGTAGGGATCATAACCAGGCTCTGTATCATCTTGAAATTGATCTAACAACAGTTTCAGTGCACTCTGTGTCTGCTACCTCTCAAACCACATGCAAAATTACTAAATCTAAAAAGATGATAGCAAACGTTCCTAGGTTAAGCCTTGCTGTCAAAAAATGGGTGAATATATGTGGACTCAAAGTTAATACTTTCTACAACCGTGATTTTGTATTACATCACTCATTCCAGAATACTGGGAAATGGTTTTAAATAACTCTCTCACAGTATTACCAGTCTTGCAGTGTTATTTGAGATAATGCCTCAAGTAGGCTTGATTACTGTGATTGCTTCTTGTACTTCTCTTTGTACTGTATCTCCACCTTAATTCATTTAACTGAAGTGTGTTTGCAAGTTAGGGTCTGAAACTGCTTCACCATATAGGTTTTTTGCTCCTTGACTAGCCAGGGGACTAGTGTTGACTTAAGTCTCTTCTTTTCAAGCCCTTGGGGGAATCCCTTTGAGTCATGAAAAGAGGACTTCCTTGGTTAAAGAGAAACCAAAGCAGTGCCAGCTGAATTTCATTGTCTTCACCAAGATGAAGGAGAAGCAAGCAGATACTTGCAAAAGCAAAATAGGAAACTGGTTGCAGAACTTTTTTGCCCCCACAAAAAGACATCCATGAACATCCTATGGGAAAGCCAGATCTTGTATAGGTTACAGCAAATGGTAAGGCTTTGTGACAAAGGCTTTGTGACAAAGGCTTTGTATTGCTTCAAAAAGTGGTGAGTCTATGGATTATCTAAAAAGAAAGAGCATTCATCTTGAATTCTGCTAAGATTATTGGCAGGCAATGAGCTAAGTGATTGTAAACCAAGGTGAAAAATGGCTTCTGTGGAGGTAGGAGGTACTTCTGATATACTTTGTCTCTCTTGAACAGTTCCATTTAGATGCTAAAGAGTGACACAGCAATTTTTAAATGCTACTTCTTTTTTGCTAAGAGATCATGGTCAAACTAAGACCATGCATCAATGAATATATAGTATAGTCTACTAAATTTATAAAGACAGAAACTCTCTAGGCTGCCTTTTGCTATTATTCTCCCGCATGGTTGGTGTGGAGAGACTAAGATATCTTCAGTTGTCAGGGGTTGGGATACAGTTTAGGGTATCACGATTGTGTAACTACATGTCTTCTACGTCATCTCATATCTGCTATATATATCTGCTATATCATATATATCTGCTATAAAACTTGGGATGAGAGGAACCCTCTGACGCATACCTGTATTCCAAGACTAATTTATGATATTCTAATGCACAGATATGCTCTAGATAGGGGCCAAAGTAATAGTAATAAGGTGGGTGGATGAGGTGGAAATTCTCACTGAGGGATTTTGATGCTAATTTGTGTTTTAGGTCAGGCAGACTCCAGTACACGCATACGCACCCTCTAATCTGCCAGTTCTGGTCAGTGTGCATTCTCCCCATCAGAATACTCAGTGTCATGGACAGTCAGAACTCCTGGGGCTTACCTTAGGCTCTAGCTTTTTCACTTCAAGTGCTGCATCTTGCTCTCTGCCTTTAGGAAAAGTGAATATATGATAATCAGTTTGCTGTTTCAGAATTACAGGCAAAAAAGGGGGAGGGATGACTATATCTTGAGGCTTCTTTAGTTCATTCTACACAGAAACACTCTAGTCTTTTAAACAAATACAAAAATCTGAGGTTCAAATCACTGAAGGCAGCAGCTCTCAAGATGTCTTTTGCTGTCCAAAAAAAAATATTTAAGACCAAATGTCTACATTTTAAAAATAAATTTAAAAACTCATTCTTCCTGCACTCTACCCTTCAAATTACTGTACAATCATTCAATTCCATGTAACTGCTCCAGGTCGTTTATAGGAGCCTAAGTGGTCACTGGAGTAGCCTGTCCATCAGCAGGGTTAAATACTTCAACCTGAGTAAATCCAGGTGCAGGGAATGCAAAATAGCTCATTCTTTGGATATGACTAGCTTTCTGGCTCTTCAGTCTGCACGTGATGATATCTCCAAAGGGTGTAGGCAGAGGCACACTCTGTAAAATATCTGCCAGGGGAAGGCTTTTAGTGATCCCAGCTTGTCCATCATAACTCTTCTGCCAAAAAATATTCCCCTTGAAGTCAATTCTTATGGCGTTCTCCCTAACCCATTTCAGTTACAGCAGGTCAGAAAAGTGAGCCCTGTGATTTAAATAGCATGAGCCAACCTGGCTCATCTTCACAGAAACTTGTTAGGAAATGACTCTATGAGCAACAGAATCAAGAGACACTGGGCTGCGTTGTGGGGGTGGGAGGAAAAGGAATAACCTCAGACAGAAGGTCAGTAGTGAGCAGCTCTGGACACACTGGAGAAGGGAATCAATTGTATTAGCACAACTGGAGCTGGATGGCAACAGCCATCCACTTCTCAGAAGCCACTGTGCTGGGGGCTGGGGCTAAGGGTATAAAATAGGTGCCAGGGGGTACCAAAATCATGGAATTATAGAGTGGTTTGGGTTGGAAGGAACCTTAAAGATCATCAAGTTCCCACCAGACCAGGTTACTCAAAGCCCCATCCAGCCTGGGCTTGAAAAACTCCAGGGATGGTGCAGCCACAGCTTCTCTGGGCAACCTGTTCCGGTGTCCCACACCCTCACAAGAAAGAATTTCTTCATAATATATAGTCTAAATCTCCTCTCTTTCAATTTAAACTATTACCCCTCATCCTATGACTACAAACTCTGATCAAGAGTCCCTCCCCACCTCTCCTGCATGTCCTGTTGAAAATAATTAACCACATCCCTATTTTTGAAACCAGGTAATTCTGGAAAGGTCCCGTAGCGTGCTTCAGTTTGGCCAGTAGGAACACATTGTGAGAGCCACTAGTGCCTACTGTGGATACAACAAGACAGCTTTAGCTGCTTTCCTCACTGCCCTCTTTCCTCAGCTGCCTGCTCTTGGTGCTCTGGCAGAATGTCCACTACAGTCAAAATACACTGAAGGGAAAGGATTTATTCATATGGCTGATGCACTTCACCTGAAAAGGACATTTAAGCCAAATTGGTTGACTTTGCACAGAAGCACATAAGAAATGCTCATGCTTTAGATCTGCTGCCTCGGTTATGGGGGTTGTCTTCTCCTGTAGGTATGCAATAACAGGAGGTGACATTTTAAATGCCCTGGCTGTTCTTTTTTTTTTTTTTCCCAGTGAGCAGCTGACTAAAGCCTGACCCATTTATTTCTAAACTGCTTCCCTGCCACTGATGCAGTTACAAAGAGATCAGCTCTTTGGTGCAGACAAAAACTGAACCGATCTTTTTGGCTTTTACTGCTGCACTTCAAAGTAGACTCCTTCTAGAAAGAACTGGAAGGCAACTGGGATGGCTGGCAGATTTTCCAGTGTCCTGCAAAATATGTTTTTACAGAGGGTGATATGAAATAAAAACATTTACTTGGAGAAGTTGTATTACAGTTTTCTGTGTATCCTGGTGCCAAAAGGTGAGCAAACATGTTGCAGGCCTTTGCCTGGTTCTAATCCCAGGCCAGTGGAGGCTGTGGGATGATTCTCTGGTTGAGTCACAACAGTCTTGCGTCACAAGCAAGATATTGGAATGCCAGGAGACTGGTGACAGTGGGCCAACGTTTGAGATTCCATTTCTTTAAAAACTGAATTGAAAGGAATAGAAGCTCTTTCATTCTCTCTGTGCTTCCTTTAAGAATAGAAATAAAACAGAAGCATTGTGACAGTATTTTTTATCTCATTTTCTTCAAACTTTCCATTTGCTGCATGTGCCCTCTTATTAGTGTTCCCTTTGCTTCCTAATTTTGTTTCATAAGCCCTTCTTCCCCTTTTATTCCTCCCTCCTTTGCTTGTCTCTCACACATAATCTTTCTATCTTCCTTTTCACAGCAATTTATGAAATTCTAGTTTTCCGTAAGATTTCTCATATTACAGGAGTGCTATCTAAATGCAAATATTTAAGAAAAACCCCAAGAAGATAAAGGGAAGTTGCTTCATCACTGAAGTATGTATTCAGCTGACTTCAACACTAAGACAGTAGCAACTAGCAAAACCCCGAATAGTAATTCTCAGTAAAAAGTTTTTAAAATTACCAAATTTTTTAAAAAAGAAAGTTTTCCTTTGTGTGTTCCTTATGAACTGTCTTTTTCTTATAGATTGTGGAAATATACTTGAAAATAGTAGTATATGTATTCAAAAAGTGTCCAACGAGACAACAGTAAAATACAAATCATGCATCTGTGCAGCCTCACTCAATCAGTACGGTTAGAGTAACAAAACTACCATTGCCTACTCCTCTGCAGAACCCTATGCTCAGGAATTTATTTGTATCACCTGCTTATGAAACGCATTCAGAACAAAAAACATCATAATTAGGCTTTTATGCCAAAATTTGAAGAGAATTACAATTCAACTCTTCCCTATAATTTTAATCTGGCTAAATCAGAGGTAATTGCGGAGCTGAAGGAGGGTTTTTTTGCTCCTAGGATGTGGTTTAGATGAACCCTTTGATAATATCATGTGAGACGAGTTGATATAAAGAGATTTCCAATACAAGACTGGTAGTGACGGTGATAGGCACCTGGAATTACCTATGACAGATGGACAGATAGGTGGGATAAGCAGTTTTAAATCAGTTTTTCTAGGAAATGAAATCTTCCACTCCTGAGATCTCCGGAGAAGTTTAATTTAGTTTTCACTGGGCAACTCACCTGTAACAGCACCCTTTACTCCATAAGCTGTGATTTAGGCAGCCAGACTTTCACAGGGAAGAGTGACTCCCTTACTGATTGTGCTTGCAGAAAGCCTTCTGAGACCTTGATTCAATTCCCTTCAGCTCTCACTCCATCCCCACCCTGGCACTCACCACCCCAGAGGCTCAGGACGCCTCACTGCCCTGCAGCACCCTCCCACCCTGCTGCCACATCTGATTTCTAACTGCGTGCAGTTTCCCTTCAGGCAGAGTCATCCCTTTTGGGTATTGGCAGGTGCTTGAGCAGCTTCCCAGGCTGCAGCAGGACTACAGGAGTGTCTGTGCCAGTGCAAATGTCACGCTGAGCTAGGAAAGGCAGAACCTGGCCCAAGGGCTTTCTGCACTATAACAAAACAGCTGGGCTGCAAAAGTTCAGAGGGTAAATTGGAGATGATTGTCCCAAAAGGGACAAACCACTCATCTTTCACTCCGCCTTTATCTGAGGGACTTCCATGCTTTCACGTGGTACTTCACAGTGTTCCCATTTCCATGTTCCTGTGAGTTTGCAGTGTCGTGATCCTATTTCAAAGCTAAAGACCCGAGGGAAGGGTGCACCTTCTCAAAGTCTATAACTACCCTGCTAAAGTCATCTGTCTTGGCCAATGGTCCCTTGGCGACAGGCTGAGTGACAGAGTGGTTGTTCATCTCACATTGTTCAGGTTTAGCTCCCTCTAGAACACACTGGATAAATCCACTCTGACTGGCTGATGACACTGTGTATTATTTTGCCCTCTCACACACACACCTTTTTTGGCCTGTGTTTTACACTTAGAAGTGCATAAACCTGAGAAGTATCACAGCTCACTAGATTGACGGTTTTGGTGTGCCCCCAAGGGTTCTGTTCTTAGGCACAAAATAAAAGGATTAGGATTACCTTATATTTATTGCCCAGATAGTTTACACAGATATATTTGAAGGATTTTATTAAAAAAAAGGATGAACCAAACCTGGTACCTGAAGTGAATTGCCATTTGAGAAAAGCTCCCCCACGTTTCAGCCAAATTAGATCTTTGAGAGAACAAATTGAATTAGTCCCAAAGAGTAATCCAAGGGCAAAATAACACACACATGCAGTGGTGATGAGCAGTAGACCAGAACCTGGGAATGAACTGGAAATCCAAGTTATTTGAAAGTGTAGCTGCACTGCAGGTATTGAGACAATTTCGATCATTCTCAACGGAGACCTAAATCAACGGAATGATACTGGTCTAACTAGGTAGTTTGAAGCAGTGGACAAGTTAACCTACTCTCAGTCTCCAAAATATGACCTTAAGTCACGAGCTAGCTGAAAAATTGTTTCATGCTTGTACTCTATTTCATTGGAAATAGTGGGTCAAAGCTCAGGATCAGAGTCCTGGTGTTTTGCATGACGCTTTGCAATCCGAAAGCTAGAACAATCCTGAGCCAAAACACCATCTGAGCATACTGCACTCAAATGAAAGACTCAAAATAACAGTCTCACTGCCATTTCTCAGAGATAACAACTGCTTGCAATGGGCTTACCCTTTGCCCTTCCACTTCTTCTCTTCTTATTCCATCTATCCAAAGTGCGGACAGACCAGGACAAAGAAAACAGATTAACACTAGGGTACTGTGTGCCATTTCCCCAGGCTCTCTCACATACTGAGAAAGAATGTCTTGGACCTTCCATTTGCAATGCTTAATCCCATGCCAAGATAGGCTTTAAATTCATTCTCTGAAAGATACATTCTCAAAAAGCAATTTCTCTCAGTTGAAACAGGGAGCCTGTGATCGAGTTAAGCATTTGTCCCGTGTGCTACCATTACAGTTCCCGACTTTAAAGGGCATCAGAGGGGAAAACGAACTTCTAGTTTAGTCTTACTTCACCAGTTAGTCACTCAAAGAATATATCATCAAAACATGTGCTTGAATTATGGTCATAAAAAGTGGATATTTTATCTGGCTATGGGCAGGAGGGCAGCTAACAAATCTGCATTTTAAGCATATCCTAAATCAATAAAAAGTGCCAGAAAACGTACACACATAAGTGAAAAAACCAAGACATAAGTGGGCTGGCCTGAGGATATAATTATTTATTGAAACAGATTTTTCTTTTCCTTATGGTTTTAGAAACAAATGGCAGGTGCAAACAAAGAATAAAATTAGTCACAATTAGTACTGCGGACTATTTTGAATCACACAGCTGAGATCTGGATAAATAATTCAGATTTTACTCAGTAAATCTAAAACCACAATCCACTTATAAACTGAGAATGCTTATTAATCTGTTAACAGTTTGTGTCAATTACCCAAGTAGTCTTGCATCACTGATAACCTTAATGATATGCTGTGTTTCTGTTCTTCAGTACAACAGTGAAGGTAGGAATTCACAATTTTGGTGTTTCATGCCAGTGAACTTCTTTATTAGAATACTTGTGGAAATGAGAAGCTGGGGCTTGAGTTGAGACAAGATTCTCTTTAAGGTCAGCAAATCTTCAGAATTCTCCACCCTGTCTTTCCTGATAGCTGTGCAGCCCTTGCAGCTAACCAACACTTTCCCAAATGCTGCCTCAGAAATCAAGACCCAGTTTTCAACATATCAACAAACTTCTGTTGAAATTTTTGGTGACTCCTGAGGGTTTAGATCCTCAAAACATTTGGAGGTGTGGAGAGTTATGTGCTCTGTGTAGTCTTTGCTGAGTGAACCTGAAAGTCTTTGGAGATCATTGTGAATACCCAATACAGATATTCTTGACAACAGAGGCTTACCTTGGTATTGAAATGACATATTATGAGTGGGACATCCTCTGCTGGTCTCAGCAGTTATTTCCTCCTATATTCTTCCTTCAGAGGAGATGAGGGGATGGGATGGGGATGGACCAAGTAGAACACCAATGGCTTCAGAGACCCAGCCACATCCAAAGCATTCTCCCTGCACAGGTTTGGTGAGGACCACACCTTTGTATCAGGCTGCTTGGTCCCACTGTCTCCTCTCAGCACTCAAGTCTCTCCTCTTCCCAGCTGCATATCCAGGGGCCTTCCCCAGCTCCTGATGATTTTACATAGATCAAGTTAAACCTCAAGGGAGGTTCCACTTTCCATCTTTCAGTCTGTAGACAGAAGTTCCCACTTGACTTAACCACATCTTCTTACCATGCTAGGAAGGTGGTGGGCACTAGTCTGTTAAGCCATGCATCACAAAGAAGCGTGGAATGGAGAAGGCATTGCTTAAGGTTATTCAGAATATTATCTTTCCATCTAACAGTAGAGTTAGTCATGTTGGTTTTCCCGAGGGCAATTAGATGATCTGCTGAGCTATTTAAAGGAATAAAAATGAGTCGCTGAGCTGCTTAGAAAAAGCAAACCAGTGATGGCTTAGGCCACTTGCAGAACCAATCAGTAAGTAATAACTAATACTAATTTGTGATAATAAATAGATTTATATGCAAAGAATTTTGCTTGGTAACTTCTAAGTGGAACCTGTAACCTCTTTTACCAGGAAATTTACTCTTGGCTTTAAGAATTCAAATGAGTGCAATTCCACCAATTGGTAAATTATTCCACAACCCACTAAGCCTTGTGGTTAAAAAAAGAAGCACGTCATAACTCTACTTTGAATCCCTCTTGCTGCCAGTCATATTCAGTGCCTCTTTGTGTGACATTTACTGCTCCATTTGCTAAGGTCAAAAAAACCCTTCTTCTTTTAAATATTTGCAAAACACAATGAAGTTCATCTTAAGATAGAAAATGGACCAAGCTTCTTTAATGCCCTGCTAATTATTTTGTATTTCAGATCTTGGAGTGCTTTTTTTCCAACCTTTATCTGATGTATCAGTCTCTGTCTCAGCCTCTTTATTCTGTCTGAAGTTTGGGCCCAGGTACCAAAGCATTCACAGTAACAGGATGAGTAAGGAATGTTACCTTCAGTAGTAATAGAACTTTGCATTACAAGCTGCTTTTACCCTGCTCACCTACCCAACATTCTTAGGCGCTTGCCTTTCACCTCATCGGTTTTACTTTCACCACCAAACCATCACCTGGAAATTTCACTATTAAAGGTATTAGCTGCAGGTAATGGATACATATAGAGAAGAGCACTAGAACAAAGAGGAGAATGGTCTTTAAATATGTGTGTCTTTAAATACCTAGATATTTAAAGAGGTTCTGGGTGTTTGGGGGAATAATGGACCAGGAAGCCTTACGGGTGAACATAATGAATTAGATGAAATAATAATTTAAAAGCAAGCGGCAGAGCACTTGGGAGACCATGGCCAAATAGGGGCCAATCAGTACAGTTCCTGCAGAGGGAAATATTGTTGTGTTAATCTCCTAGAACTCCTTGAATATATTAATAAAGAAGAGCAGCTGGCGTAATTTATTCTAACCTCTCTGGGCCACTGACAAAATTCTTTGCGAGAAGCTACGAAGGAAGCTAAGTAGTGATGGATCAGGAAGTGGTGGAGGGAAAGGAGGTGAAGGGCAGGATTAAATGGTCAATTTCATCATGTCAAAGGATAACAGCGCTGGGCCCCAAGGTTCCTGCTCGTCTACTTATTTATTAATCATCTAGGAAAAAGGGAATTGCTGTGAGGCAGCAAAATTTGCAAGGGATAAAAAATAGTTCAGCCTAAGTTCAGAGATGATTGTGTGCAACTTCTGAAACAAACAAAACTGTGTGACCTACTCGCTCTGACAAATGAATTATCAACCAAAGCAAAGTAAGGTACACCAGGTGGAAAAAATATGAATTACTCAACACCTCACAGAGCTCTAAATTAGCGTACCAACTTTAGAAAGGGACCTAGTTATCCTTGTAAATTACTTCAGTAAAGACTTCTGCTTAATGTGCAGCTGTACCAGATAAGCAAACATATTAAGATGCATAAAGAATGGGAACTAATAGAGAAAGGATTAAACTGCCAATGCTATAGTGTGATCTGAAATACTGTGTGCAGTACCAGTGACTCCATCTTATAAACAATAATGCTGATTTAGAGAGGGTTCAGTGAAGGACAATGGGAATGATCAAGAGCATTAAAAAGTTCTCCTATGAAAAAAGACGGAAGACACTGGGGCTGTTGACCATGAAAAAAGGGATGTCAAATTTACAAACTGTAACGAAGGCTAAAGTGAGGATGCGTCTTGTAACACACACACACACACAAAGGGAGAGGTAAAGCAATTAGAAAGAGCAAAATGGAAAAGTAATAAAAGTAATAATTTTTCATATAATTTGCAGTTAGAATCTGATGCTGAGAAAGTTATTTGGGCCAAGAATTGAGGAGGATTCACAAAGAGACTGCCAGACAGGCACAGGGGCAGCCCGAATTTTCAGGGGTAACAACGGATATAAGCGGCTCTTATTTGAGCCAAACTAAGTTAGGGAGGGCTAGGGTGTCACAGATTATCCCACATTCCTACCGTCAGGATTCTCTGAGCACCTCCCTCTGAATCAGCCAAAGTGCTGTAGAAGACAAAGTATTAAATAAGATTGATTTGAGATGAGTTAAAAAGAGGCCTTTATTTTATACTGCATCCCACTTGCAATTCCTAATCGTGCTTTACTCATTAGCAGATTTTTAACCTATTTCATTAATTTTTTCCACTGGTCTCTACTGAGTCTGTACAGTGGTGGTTTGTTTAAAATGTAACATGGAAGTGGTAAAATTCATCACAGAAATCTAAGTATATTATGTCAACACTTTAATCTTTATCACCCAGTCTTAGATGATGTTATGAAAAACTGATAAAAAAAATTTCTTGATAAGACCTATTTTCCATAAAACCGTATTAACTGGCATTATTTATGCTAAAATCTCAATTTTTTTTTACTAATTGTGTCCCATACAAACCCTTCTATGGTTTTAAGAGAAGCTGATACTGGATTAAGTAGCCTGTAACTCCTCATACCATCTCATTTCACTATTTTTAAAATAGTAATGCTCTTTACTAGTCCTCTGGAACTTTTCTTCCACAAATCAAGATTTGTTCAAAATCAACATTAATATTCAGAGAGCTCCTAAGCCAATTCTTTAATACTACTGGGTGCAAGTTATCGGGCATAGTAGATTCTAAAATGTTTAATGGTTTTTGTTTCACATCCTCTCCAGTTACTAATGGAATAGAAAGTATTTAATTAATCACTGTAAGAGATGAATACATCATGCTAATGATGAATACTTCTGTTTTTCCTGCATAGAGATTGACAATTTTGCAATCCTGGTCAAGTTCTGGATCTATGCCATTTGTAGGATTTCATTTGTTTCTGATTTAGTTAAAACATTCCTTCTCAACCCTATCAGCCAGAAATTCTTAAATGCCTTTTAGCTTTCCTCGTTAATTGCCTACTTTTCCTGACTGCTGGCTTGGACTCACTAGGAGGAGCTTTCCCGTGTTCCCCTACTTCTGCGTGTGTTACTGCTCTTGTGGCAGCTGCTTTCCCCTTTCCTGCAATGAAATGTTTTCCTTCACTATATTCACAAAGGGTTCTTCTGGCTACACCAAGGGAAACAGAGCAATGCGGGTGGAGCAATCTATGAAGAGAAGCACCGGGCACTGAGCATCTGTTGTTCACACTGCATTTCTCAGGGGTCATGGAATCACAGAATATTCATGGTCGGAAGGGGCCTTTGAGATCATCGAGTCCAACCATAAATGAACAAAACCACCCACACCCAAAAAAACCCCACCACAACAACTACCACACCCAACAATCTTGGACACTAAGGCACACTCTGAAGTGTCAAACCTTCACGTTTCTTAAATACCTCCAGGGAGGGGGACTCCACAACCTCCTTGGGCAGGCCCTTCCAGGGCCTGACCACCCTCTCAGTAAAGTGAGGTCTTTCTGTAGGATGAGCTCCAGGCACAGCTCCTATGCTGAATGGGACACAGCTGTGTTTAGTGAATGGGAACCACCAAAAGAGTCACCTCAGGAGCACATAACTGAACTGACCCGACCCGATCTAATGCCAACACACCTTACAATAAATAAAATCCTGAATGTATTTTTACAGAATCTGCCTGATTCTAATTTATCAAATAATATTTTAAAATTAGATATTATTATTGTTGTTTATTAATTATTATTCATTAATTATTACATGTGTTGTGCAAATATCTTACTGACTTATCTTTCTTCTTGAGGACCAGACCATTCTTGCAGAATGAACCTATGAACCACCACTTTTTTATTGAATCCAGCAGAAAAAAAAAAGGCATCTACTGCAATGAAGTGACAGATATATGGCCACAGACAATCTGGGAAAAAAAAAGTAATCTAACAGTCTTTCAGAATTGCTGGTTTGGGTTTGTTGGGTTTTTTTCATTTTTATTCAAGATGGCTAAGAATTATCACATGGATCTAAGTACAGGGAAAGTTTGAAGAGGTTGCAATAAGCAGCTTTTGAGTTAGGGGTAGCAAAACATTAAATAAGTAAATTTCCAATGAGGGTAATTTTTAAATGACCTCTAAACCAAAAATAGTTTGATTATACACTGTTTGAAGAAAATTAATTATCCTTCTTTTCCTTCAAAGTATGGAAATTTTTAGGCCAAACCAATTTCCAAGCCAAAGCTAAAGAAGGGCAAAAATAGGACTTTCAAAGCTGGTTGCAACCTTAACAATAGGGAGAATACTGTTTTTCCATAATAAAGAGAAGGTAGACGTGACAAAACTGCCTGAGAGGGCCTCAGACGTGATAATGAGAGGGAGTGAACCAACTCTTTAAAAAAAATAATCCAGTACTTACAGAGTTTAGCTGAAACTTCCTTCACGTGTGGTGATGAATAGTGTCTCAAATGCGAGAAGCCCAAGGAGCTGCTCCTGAAATGTACCACATCTCCCAACAGAAACTGCAACGTACAAATATCAGTGAGGAAAATGGATACCCCAAAATGAGCCACTGCATTCCTTCCTCTCGGAGGCATTACTCTGTAAGTAGAACCAAAACCTGAATGTTTTCTGTTCCTATAAATTCAGCAATGCAAAGCTTGTTTCACACGTGGAGCCGCTGCTTCTGAGTCCAGCATCTTAACTTCTGCTGTCAGTTGGTGGTGGACCTGTTGGATAAAGATAAGATGATGAAGATTCAGCCAAGGTGAAATAGCGTGTTACAGCTTAACTAAGACTGCCCTGATACCATCAGGGCTGAACCTGACTGTTGGTTGCACTTTACTTTCTGGATGTAGTGATGAAATACAGTCATTGAATTACCTTGAGTCACCCATTTCCTGGGCAGTTCAGGTTTCTAAAAAACTTGATTATATAGCTGAAATACTGGAGAAAGTCCTATATCAGCAACAGAGCTGGATGAATGACAGTTGATTTGGGACAAGGGGTCTTTTGCTTAATTTTCTGTTTGTCACTTTTACACGCAATTATTTGAATTTTTTTGTTGAATAATTTCTATAAATATTTTTCAGATGCAGGTTATTGGAAGGCAGTTTAATCAAAGTGTCTGATACTAGAAATTCAAAGGGGAGTCCATCGATTGGACATATCAGTCACATGTTTTTCTTCTAATTGGTTGAGGGTATCTCTCAGAATATGCCTGCTAGTAAAAATAATAATCATTACAAATGCAAAGTCACTGCTGCATTGATCGTTTGTGCCAGTAAACAGATATGCTGGAATATTTGTGGAAAGCAAACACAAAAAGGATGTGAATAGTTAATTACAGCTCATTCATTTGACCAACTATTTGCAAAAAATGCTTGGGAGTGTTCCACCAAAGGGTAGCCACTGTTATCTTCTTCCCTCTCCTGTCTTCGAGCCTCTTTGATGAGGGACAGATGTTGGCATTCAGTTGTCTTTTCAGGACTTCTGACAAAACCATACCCAATGTGAAACCTCAGGTTAAATATTTAAATAGAATTTTTTTTAATTTAGGATTCCCTGTCCTCACTACCATACAGTGTAGAGTACAGAATAGTGATGTACACTGCCCTGTATATCCGATTCTAATAAAATATTTTAAAGGAATGTGAAATATCTCTCAACTAACCTTTAAAAGCTATAGATATTTAACTCTGTATAATTTTTCCCCAAAACTTTTCCCCTGGTGACTCCTTATATGAATGACAAAAATTGGAGTGTGATTTATAACAACTGTCTCACAGTGTGGAATTCCCAGCAGAAGACATATATCTCTTTATTTCAATGCATAGATACATGGCTCCTCTGATCCTCTTTCCAGATGACTTCCAGTTAGCACATGGCCTAATTCAGAGAGTTATTCACTCTGCTTCGGTCATTAAAGTAGAACTGGAAGAAAAACTACTTGATCTCCATCCATACCCAAATGCTTCTGCCTCGCCAGCAAGAATTCACTGATTCCTTCTGGATAACTATATTATAGACCTGACTACATTGGGCATCAAAAAAGCTGTAGATACAATCTGCATAAAATTTGCATATATTTGCATACATATGCCTGGCCAGAAAGTATAGCAATTCACATTTCCACATCATAAGAGGGCTAATGGAAGTATTCTCTGTTCCTTTGGTGTGCATTTCACTGTGGTGTTTTTTTTTTCTTTTTCAAGCATCTGTTTTACTCACAAACTTTCCAAGTTGTCCCTGTGCCCCAGCATTG
>VZTM01010922.1:10344-25497 GCA_013400555.1 Jacana jacana | reverse complement strand
CCCACCCACCCCTTTCCTGTCTTTGTATAACCTCACCTAGAAATCCCGAACTGAAGGCTAATATCTAGCTAATCGACAAACATGAATTTTTCTACCAAAAAAAGAAAAATTATCTGAAGAGGTATTCATAACAGGCTCCCTGCAAATGTTCTAATCCAATCTGTTGTGTAAATATTACAGCTGGGGCCCAGAGCAAATCTGTATGTGTGTGTGCGTGTGTTTTACACAATGATAAAGCCGGAGCGTCTGGCTGGGTCTGTGCAGCTGGACACGCAATGGAAGCCTTGGACGGGGGCAATGGGAAACTGCTGGTGTCACCAGTGATGGCACAGGCATCTGGCTGGGGGCGTGAGGAAGGGGATCTGAAATCATGTCTTTGTGGCATATATTAGAAAATTTTTAACTCTTGAGGCTTTTCTGCTTCTGTGGCATTGTGTATCGCAGAACCTCTAGATTACACTTGATTTGTATAAATCGAGTGCTGTTTCACAAATGAGGGATTTTTGCACTCCCATGTCTTACCAGTGTTTGGAGATGTACCATCAGGAGATTAACCATCCCAGTCAAGCTGTCTGTATTTCATGTCTGTTTTCCAGCCTCTGATAGCTGTCAGTGCCAGGCAGTAAGATGAGTACCATATACCCAAACAATACAATTCATTAATATTCTGTGAATATTTTGCTTGGGTTTTGTACAGTTTCAGAAAGCAATGGCAAAATCCTGCAACCTGCTTTCCAGATAGACCCTCCTTGCAGGCAGCCCTAAGCTGTAGGGGAAAAGGGACTGTGGTCAGTTTTGGGCCCTTCACTACAAGAAAGAAAGCTAGAACAGGTCCAGAGAAGGTGGTGAGGGGTCTGGAGAACAAGTCATATGAGGAGAGGCTGAAGGAGCTGGGGTTGGTCAGCCTGGAGAAAAGGAGGCTGAGGGGAGAACTTCTCTCTCTCTACAACTCCCTGAAAGGAGGGTGTAGCCAGTGGGGGTGTCAGTCTCTTCTCCCAAGGAAAAAGTGTTAGGATGAGAGGAAACAGCCTCAAGTTGTCCTAGGGGAAGTTTAGATTGGATATAAGGAAAAATTTCTTCACTGAAAGGGTTATCAAACATCAGAACAGGCTGCACAGGGAAGTGGTGGAATCACCATCCCTGGAGGTATTTAAAAGTCAGGTATATGTGGTGCTTAGGGACATGGTTTAGTGATGGTTTTGGCAATGGCTAGACTTAATGATCTTAAAGATCTCTTCCAACCTAGAAAAATCTCTGATTCTATGGTTCAGGAACAGGAAGGCAGGCAGAAAAAATGCTGTAACAGAGGAAGATACTGTGTAAAGGGACTGCTTTCAGCCTGCATCCCAGTTAAGAGAAACTCTTCCTGGGTACATCCAGAGACAGGATGCTTCTGCCCCAAGACCCAAAATATTAAGTGTATTTGACCTCTTGCATATGGCACCGAGAACAAGAAGGACAGTTGTATTTTAGTGCACTGCCAGAGCTTTCTCTGGTAGATACAAAGATACAGAGAAAGGAGCCACCAAATGGTTCACCCCAGGGCCTGATGGTGCTGTTGACTTCAGGAGCCCTGGTTATTTTCATTAGGACCCTGTGCACAGAGGAAGCTCTGAACGGTAAAAACGCATTCTAGCTTTGGAACTTAGGAGAATGCAAAACCTGAGATTCATTTCTGAAGGAGGCAAGGGTGTCCCTGATTTGGACAACGTGGCACTGAAAATATAGTGAGGAGAGAGGCAGAGTAAAACACAGTTACAGAATAATTATGATTGCGTGTACATTGATTTTGTACGTGTGTGAATATGTGTACAAGCGTCCGTGTTAAACTGCAGGCTATTAAACCATCCCATTCCATTATGCTGGGATATTATTTTAAAGCACTGCCTTGCTCCAGTTTTAAATTGTGTAACTCTACCAACCAAATAAAAACAAGGAAGGCATTAACTGTGGAAAGCATAAACGTAAGGAAGTAACATATTTAGTAGTCTAACACAAAGATCTGCAAATACAGTATTGCTGAGGGGGTTGCTGTTACCCTGTCCTTTCCCTCCTCTTTGTACGTGGGGTTTCTGTTCTCCTGCAAAAGAGAAGACATGTGGGATACCGTGTCTGGCCTCAGAGCTGCCGCCACAGTTTGTTGCCTCCTGCTTCAGCTCTGCACCCTCTCAGCTGGGGGATTTGTGTGTGTTTCTTTGACACACCCCCAACAAGGTTCCAAAAATTATTAGTATGGGAACAGTCCTATAAACCAGCACTACACCTAAACAGGGATTATTCCAGTGCAAAGCAGCTTGTGATGAAACGGAGGATCCACTTCAAACCTTGTAATGTACAAGTGCATTATCAGGTCACAAAAATCCCCACCAAACCTATGGTTTTGGATATTTGGTTTGTATTTACGTTTTACTAAAGATTAACATACCGCAGACTGTAGTTTCATTCTTTCCTCAGCTGAAGCAGCTGCCCATAACATCTCCTTGGCAGTTCCCTTCCGCCCCGAAGGGCAGGTAGGGCAGGTTCCTTCTGCAGGTGCATCCCAACAGCCCTTGGTCACAGGACGGGTCACATCAACAGCCTTCTTCAAGCTTTTAGTCGAACACCTCAGAAACCACCATGTGCAGCCCAGTCTGTCCCTGTTGACCTGTTCTTTTAATCTGTCCAGTGCTGGTCAGACTGGAAATAGTTTCCCTGTTGGAGTAAAAAGTCCTTTAATTGTGTCTTTAATTCTCTACCTCCCTTACAGTTTCTCATTTGATGACATTCTACTATATACTTTTCTAATCTTATATTCTTAAAAGTCCTCCTTACTATCTAATATGTCCAAGGAATCCAACATTTTTTAATTATCTCCAAGTTTGATATTTTCCCCCGTCTTCCTTTGGGATAGCCATTTATGTGGGGTTCTAAGCTACGCCCACTTCTGAACTCTGCCTTCCCACTTCATAATTAATCCCATGTCTCTGGGCCCACTGCCCCCACACAAACACACCCCCTTACCTTCAATCATTTCTTCATGTCTTGAGTTCCCAGGTGGTTTGTTTTGTTTTGGCTTGGATTTTGTTGTTGGTGGTGGTGGTTAATGCATTTTTTTCCCAGTCAGCTAGTGGTAAATGAATATTAGTCATGTCGGATCAAATACCTTCCTCTCTCTTTCTAAATTGGATTCCATATGACAATAGGCCCGTGGAAATTTCATCTGCTTCATTTCTTCTTCATGGTACAGTCCTTTATTGCATTAGCACCTCTCAATATACAGGGAATGAATGACAGGTTAATTAGATGGTTTTGTTGTGACAGTTTACTTGTCTGCATCTGGATTTTGGCATTGCCTAATAGGTGGTATGAATTTCCTCCTTTCATTCTCCAGAATTAGACTTCTACATTTTTCTCGTGTGTCAATTTGCTTTTCTTGAACCTGGCAGGTAGGTAGGCAGCACCTGAGAAGGGCAAGTGTCCAGAAATAAAGTGATTTTGTGATATCTTTTACATCCCTTTGCTAAAATGGTTGCCTAGAGTTACTTGCCAGCTCTGTACCCTACTACTTACGTAAATGGCCTAATTTAAAAAATAGTAATTATTATTGTTGAATATCTAACATCTCCCACTAAATGGAGTGAACTTAAATTCTCAGATCAAACAGAATTACATAAAAACTCCAAGGTAAACGCTAGAATATATAACCGAATCTAAGCAGAAATCTAAGATATACCTATTAATTAACATCTCTATATGGAGTTCTGTTACTTTTACTTCATGCAAAATCCTATTTAGTGAATAGATTTAAATACTCATACCTCCAAAAGTGGTGTGTTAATGCAAACGATGGATAAATAACAGCCATCCAAATATGCATGTCCATCCCAAGTGAAGTATAAGGTGCTGGAGCCTCAGCTTTTGTCTGCACCTTTTTGGAATGATTCCTAATGACACTCAGTACGTTGAGATTTGTTTAAAAAGGAAAATTGAAATTATTTCTATTTATAAGAAATAACAACAGTTTCAATATTTTCAGTGTTTTTCCTTTTTATTATTATTAATTTATTTATTGGGACTGTCTTTAATAGGTAATTTCTCAATTATATTCTCAGTTCTGCTTCAGATTTGGAAAAATACTTTTAATCAGGAATGATACCCTATAGTGAAAGTGGCAGACACATCAATAAGAGGGTGAGTGATGGTGAAAAATAAACTATAGGAAGTTTTCCCTATATACCTGTTTGACGAAACATTTGTTGAATTATGTTTATTTAGCCTGTCGGATTTGTTTATACAATATTTTTTCATAGAAAATGGCTAAAATTTCAGTAGGAAAAATAAGAACAGAGATTTTAATAAATTGCATTGTTCAAATGTAATCTTACAGGCAAAGTCCTCTAAGGTATTTAATAAAGTAGGCCAGAGAACTCTCCTTTGTGGATAAAACTCTGTTGCAAGTTCCAAGTTGTTGGTGAGATAGATCTATTACATTATTAGCTCTGGGGTAAGGTTTCCCAGTGCTGCTAAAATATGCTCAATTTAAATTCTATATTATATCACCCCGTCTGAATAATTTTATATCTATATTTTACTTTTAAATGCTTAGCTGACTCATGTATTTTAAAGAATTATAAACATCTTTTAAAAAAAGAATATACATCTTTATGTTACCTTTCTTTTTTATTACATTTAACTAGAATAAGAGGAGGATCAAGGCCAAGGTTAAAACCGGAGGTTGCACTATATTTACATTTTGCTCAATACTAGCACTTAAGAACAGAGGCCAAGCATTTAAAAATAGGCTGAAGGGGATGAAGAGATTTAGAGGGGAATGCCTGGCTGTCTCAGAAACTACCAGGTGAGTCATAGCGCTGCTACTGCGACCAGCTCTGGGCAGGGAAATTGGTACGATTTAGCTCAGGGACTGGAGACGGCAAAATAGAGAGGCAGAGCAGGGCTGTATTTTGATTGTGAATTCCTCCCCACTTGGAGCTGCATCTACACAGCCTCCCAGGACCTCTGCAGATCAACACAGGCACCAGCATGCAGGTTCCTGTGGCAGCACTAGGACTGTCAAGGGCAGAACTGGGCAGTAGTAGCTCAGGACGCTGCCTCCGTTCATCCATCTGCACCTCTTCTGTACCACAGAATAAATCTTATGAATAATCCTATGATTATTCATAATAATCATAATAATCATTCAGAATAAATCTTATTATTTATTCAATGAATACAATGAATTGAATAGATCTTCTGAAGAGCAACTGAAGGAGCTGGGATTGTTTAGTTTGTGGGAGAGGAGGCTGAGGGGAGACCTCATCGCTCTCTACAACTGCTTGAAAGGGCATTGTAGAGAGGTTGGTGCTGGTCTCTTCTCACGGGCAATTAGCGACAGAATGAGAGGGAATGGCTGCAAGCTGCAGCAGGGTAGGGTTAGGCTGAACATCAGGAAAGAATTCTTGACGGAAAGAGTGGTCAGACACTGGAATCAGCTGCCCAGGGAGGTGGTAGAGTCGCCATCCCTGACTGTGTTTAAGCGTCCTTTAGATGTGGTGTTGGGAGATATGGTTGTAGGGGAGAACTTAGTATAATGGAGTTGATGGTTGGACTCAATGATCCCAAGTGTCTTTTACAACCTGAATGATTCTATGACAGGGTTGGGATAAGGTAAATGGTTCTGTATTACCCTGTTCCCATTCCCATGCAGACAACTTAACACTAGTACATACTCTGAGAAGCCACATGGTAAGACATTTATGTTACTTGTCCCCAAAAAGGCAACAGGGGGAGGCATCAATAGCAATTGTGCCAAAGAGTCCTGCATTTAAGGCAGTCTCATAAATTCATAGGGTGGGATTTAGGAAAATTTAAAATATTTTTCTTTGCTTTTCAATAAAGATGGATTTGATGTTGATGGAAGTGGCACTGGTTGTGACAGTGGAAGCTTTCTTCCATCAGCACTTTCAGTGTGAAATGTTCCCACACTTTCCCATTCCTTATTTCCTTCAGGTAAAACTCCAATGTGTCAGGAGTAAACTAAGCAAACCATAGTATTTCTTGTAAGAACAGGCTATATATAAATTTAGCATCCTGGCCAAGGGTGAGTTTAGGTAAGAATATTTCTTCCTCACCCAAGCTAGCTCTTAGCCTCAAATACAGTTGTTCTGTACCAAATTATCCCAAATTAGTGCCCAAAAATGGCTATACTTTTGCTTAAAACAAACAAGAAAAAGGCTAATGGCTGAAACACTCATTCAGATTGGTCCAGGTAAAATTGCATTGGAAAAAAAAAATAAAAAAAAACCACCCCAAAACAACCTCCTCAAAATTCGACCCAAATCTCAACAGTTTGTTCTAAATCTCAGCAGCTTGTTAAACGGCTGCCTACATCCAGGCTCTTGACTCATGATAAATGTGAGTTCCTTCTAGAATTGCCACTAACCTTCAAGTCCAAACTGACCCCTGCTTTCTAAGTCTACATCAAATGGAATAAAGGGCATCTTATACTTCACTAAAAATTATATGAGTTCTCTCTGTGCCTTATACTTCACGTTGTTACCACATAATAATTTTTCACTTCCTGGGGCTGCTAGTGGCCATTTCTAATTTTTTTTTCCATCTCTTTTCTTTTTTCTTTTTGTTTCAAGGGGCTCATTCCCCACAGTCAGTGCCAGTATTGAGTCAAAGTGTCATTCAAACCCACAAAGTCACACATTTTCAGCTGGGAGGTGGGTCTGATTATCTAATTACCTTTTGACACTTCCATTGTCTCCTTTGGCACCTGGGCACAATAAGTCGGGCATTTCAATATCTGCTCATCCTCAATTTAGACCTGTTTTCAAAATACAAAAGAACCTTAAGTGATCTGTCCACAGCATTGAAATACCAACCTTAGTGGATACTTTGAAAACTCAAAGGCTTTACAAGATGAATAGCAAACTGTGGATGACAGCTCCTGTGGAGCCATTATTGAATTGCAGCAGTGATGACTGCATTGCTTTGGATTTAGATAAAAGACTCCATACAAGACAAATAGTAGGAGGACATCAAACAAGACTGTGTCCATGCAGTGACAGAAGCAATCCAATAGAAGAAGCTGTTGATTTCCCCAAGGCAACTTACTATTTCTACTTGAGTACTCTATATTACAGAACTAAAGATTGTATATTCATCTTCTATTTACGCTTTTCTCTAAAAATACTGCTTCTAGTTGTCAAATCTAAGACTTGCCTAAGCTATTTTCCAGAAAGGAAATACCAGTATTGGAACTTGTTAATTATTTTGCATCTGTGTTTTACTTATCCACAATATCACTATGTCTAAAGGTTATAGACTGAGAGTTACAATCAATACTGATCAAATAAAGGGATTAGTCAGCAAATCAATAACATACATACCAACAGGAAGCGCTGTGCACTCAAGACAACAATGAATACGAAGGGTACTGATAAACATCGTCACCTTTATTTAGATGAAAGCTGATTCTAGAGCACTTCCACTATCTCATTAATAATGCACAAAACTTTTGGAGTCTTAGTTTGCGATACAAGCATAATGTAGATCTTGAATAAGTTTCAAGATGACATAAAATAGGTTTGTACAAAACCATTGGATTTGGGGTTTTCTGACAGCCATACAAGCTGTGCTGTGGAAAGGATGCAGAATGCTTATTTAACTTTGTGCAGAAAGTCTACACAGTATTTGAGCTTTCCTGTCCATTCTCACTTACTGTGCCTTACTGGTCTACAACAGTTAACAAACCTGAGTCACTCAGACCAACTTGCTTCATGACAAGCTGGAGAGGAACATATACCCTGTAATCAAACATCATGAGCTCCAGCTGGAAATGGTTGTTGAGCCCGCAGGGCTGGACTAAAACTCTTCATGAGCAGAACCACATGAAATGCATATAATGCTGTCAACGGGTCTTAATTACACACTGGTCCACTCTGCAGGTCCACTTTTATTTGGCCACCATAACTGATGACGAGATTAAACATGTACACACACACATAGGTGTGCATGGAAGCATGTACAATTTCTGCTAATTCAGACTTTTTCTCATTTACCCTCCTTGTATCCAATTTTGTACCACTTCACAACTTGCTATGCTACCTTTAATTTTGTTCTGGGTTTTGTTGCCATCCTCATATTTTCCACTCTTCCCTGGTGTGTCTTAGCACATTTTTCTGTCTGCCTGTCTTTATCTTATCCCCTTCTAATGTCTTTTCTTTCCCAGGTCCTTCATGTTAAACCTAGAGTAGGCTAAATTGAGATTAAAACAAATAACCTTCAAATAATATGTCACTCTTTTTCTTATCCTTCTACTTCCCCCTCCCCAAAATCTGCCTGACAGACAGGTCAGCTGTCATGAAAAATTTTACCTGGGATGCCCCCTTGCCAGGAGGCACAGTTCAAAATCCCTACTCAACCTGATGCAGCACTTGCTGTTCTTCATGAAACTTTAGTCTAAATGCCCAGGGATATAAATCCCTAAAACCGTGCCCAGTTTCAAATAACACTAGAGCAGAAGGAGCCTTTAGCCTCTCATCCCCTCACACTGAGAAAAGGACTCCCAAATCCAAAGAGTTTTGGGAAAAAGCCCTGAGCAGCAAATTTTTTTGCATAATCAAGAAGCAGATCCCCTCCACCCCACCTTCAAATGCTTGACTAATTTAATGTGTGCATGTGAGTCTCTGAACTCCTTGCAATGATCTTGGTCCCACGAGGAATTATCCACATCTGCTCCTTTCCTTTCAGGATACTATGAGTAATATACAGGAGAATCTAAAAGCTAAGTTTGTTCCCAGCAGCTTCATTGAAAAGAACAGGTTTCAATAAGCTAAACTTAAAAATAGCTTCAATAGTGTCTAATCTGTGATTCCTGCTTGGCACTGATAATTAGGACTAAAAAAAAAAAAACCAACCAAAAACTGACGACAGAAAACTAACACTATTGATCTCAGTGAAAACAGTTCTGTTTTGCTCTCTTGAAGCTACCCTCAGAATTCTACTTTGCATGATTACTTGCAGTATTTTTCCATCTTCGTTTTCACGGTTTAGCGTTGGTGAGTTTGTCCAAGACCCAAATAACGAGCAAGTGTAATTGCCAACCAAGGGATAAGATCCAAATTAAATTATTCTTGTTTTCCCTTTTTCACTCAAGGTCCTAATGGGAGCAAGGCTACCTTTCTCATTACAGAATTTTTACTTCTAATTAGCTCCTTCCTCTTGCTGACACGGGCAGTACTTTGCCCCTGCTTGGGAGAGTGGAGCACCCTGCACCTTGGTGAACCTGTAGGAGAACAAGGAGCTGAACCACCTTCCTCTCTGAAAATGTAGCATTAGTATAGATGGGTCCCCCAACTTCATCTGTATTTGTATGGCTGCTCAGTATCTCAAGAAAGAAGACCAAAACAGCAGGCTTTCTGCCTCGTAGTCAAAAACTAGAGACCTTCAGGCTCAAGCTGCTTCTGCCCATGTAGGTAATTTTGCGTGCAGAACATTATTTGTGGGAAACTGCATGGTTTTCTGTAACATCCATATATGTACCGCTCTGTGAGCATAAGCAGTAAGAAAGTGAAAACAGTTACCCTCTGAATTCTCTTTCACATAATCATTTGGAAAGCAAAACTTTGTTTTATTTCCTACTGCGGAGAAATCCACCTCTTTGCCCTCCCCTTTTTATTGCTCAGATTGTTGGCAAAATCACGTTTCCTCCCGAAGTAAACTTCTGATGCCGATTTTGTCTTTTGGGTTTTCTCTTTCCTGCAGAGACTTACCTGATTGAGTCCTTCTGATCCAAAGAACTGAATAGAAACTCCCCAATGGTGATAGGCTGCAATTCCTATGCAGCTTTCTCTTTGGAAAAAAAACCGAACCAAAACAACAAACCGAAACAAAACCAAAACAAACCCAAGCACACACACACAAAAAATCTCCCATACATCAAAACTAAAAAAAAACCAAAAAAAAAAAAGAAGAAACAAAGCACCTCAAAGCCAGTGTCAAATGTAGGTCTCAAAAGCATGTGTTGATTCTACAGTACAAAGTCACTTTAAATCCCCTAGTCCCTGGTTTCCACTCCCCAAGAGGAATCAAACCAAACAGAGAACAGCTTACATTGTCAAGACCTGGGAGCTTGTTGTAAGAATAACTGGTTCTTGACATTTGAAATTACTCTGGTTCAAACATTTTTTGATCTTTCTTATTAGCCCTGTGTCTTGAGAAATAAAAATATGATAATCAGAAAGTACATAATTGGGTTCAGGGTATTCTGTGGTCACCCTGGCTGGCTCTGGAGATAAAGGCACTTTGAAAGATTACGCACAGATATCTGGAATTTATTCTGCACAGTCTGTGAAATGACAGATCTTTTTTCTTAATTATACCAGCTATCAGTCTAACACCTGTAGTTAACCATTCTGTCTCGAGGAATCTCTTCGATACGTTTTATTGTTCCGCGGCAGCAAAGCGAGGTGTGGATGCTGAGACGTTTATGACTGCAGAGGCGGAGGTTACCTTGAACCCCCTCAATGGCTCTTTTATGCCACTGCATCTCCACCACCTCCGGGCTCGGAGGGACTATCCGCAGAAGGTGCTTCCACACTTCCCCAAGCATTATGGACCGGACTGCTACCCTTTTACAAGGTGTTTGGAGAGAAATACGTGTGCGTTCGCCAACCGGCGCGATGCCTCTACATGAGATGTTTGCAGGAGCAGGGTTGCAGGACTGGGCCAGCCCTGTGCTTCCCCGGAGCCGGGCTGGTTGCCCAAAGCCAGTTGACAAGCAGTCCCCTCTCCCTGCCTTCCCATCCCACCTCCCTCTCCTCTTTAAACCTCCAGCAGGACCCTCGCTGCAGCAGTGAATCACGTGCAGAGGGCTTTCCACAAGCTGGGTTTATTGAGCTGTATTATAGGAAAATATAGCTCAGACAGCCCCACTGCAGCCAAAACAATCTGTCATTTTTAATCCTTCCTGTCACCTCATTAGGTATATAGCTAGAGTGACAGTAAAAAAAAAAAAGCCCAAACGCCAACAGCAAACCCCAGAACGCAATGTTTCCACAACTCCTGCTCAGACTTTAACATAAATATCAAGGCAGGAAAAGATTCATTCACCAAACATATGTGTCTCGGTGCTGTATATAACAAAGTGACATGCGTAATGGTCTCAATAGGCATATAAAGCAATTAAAAATAACTCTGCTTCAAAGCATTGTACTATAACATAAAAGGTCATCCCTATAAACATGAAAAAGATAACTGTTATTTTCCTACAAGCAGACACGCAGATACTCAGTAAGAGGTTCCGTTCTCAAAAGGTAATCTTTAAAAATCTCTGAAAAAAAATATCGTGTCCCCAATCCTTCTCCCTCAGATTCTGTCTTTTCATCAATGGTTAATCTTTTCAGTGAACGTAACGGGAAACATTATCAAAGCCAACTAGGTGTCAAAAGACAATACCTTACCAAATGTAAAAAATTTACCCCGTGCATCCACATGCTAGTGAGGGAAACCCTGGGTAACCCTCTGTGAAAATGAAAGGCCTATTTTCTTTCCTGCTCAAGCTTGCTTGCTTTGACATGAATGCATTAAAGTTGTGTTCCAACGGAAGCTGCAGAGGGTGCATTTTGAGGACTCTGGCAATTTTTGCAGTAACATTCTGAGTTTGTGATAATAATGTTTATGCACAGATGTAAAGAATGTGCTGACAGATTAAAAAGGAGTCAGCCAGTGTTTGCACAGTGCTCATTTTTATTTAAGGGGAGGGGAAAAAATATAAGAAAAAAACCCGAAGAAAATAAAAGAAAATGAAAGAAAACAAAAAAAATTGTACTACACCTGGCTATGAACAAACAGCTTTTACATAAGTGGAAGTAGTTTGGTGTATTGCAGCTCCCTAAACCCCCTCTAAATTAATTCAAAAATTCAAGTTACAGGCACATCAGATAATCACAAGCTTTTATTTTTGCTGCAATGAGAGACTTCACTTTAAATGACTGTGCTACTAATAGTAAAAGGAATCTTAGGAATCTCAGCATTAAGTAAGGATGTGTTCAAAAAAATGTTCATTTATGGCAGAGAGGATCCTCACTATGGAGACCCTTCTTCCTTATCTATTTAGGCTATACTCACATTCCAACTGTACTTGGAATGCTCTAGTGCCCCCAGGGGTGTCCTGAAGGAGAGTGAAGGTACAAATGTAGCATATGGCAGTAGGTATCTGCCGTTTCGTAATAGACAGTTACAGTATTTTAAAGCTAATTGATGTACTGAAAGCTTGTATTTTGCAGTGCCCTAGCATGGGAAGAGACTGCAGGTAATGTCATTTGCTCTCCAACTGATCAGAGAGAGAGCCCTGATCAATACCTGCAGAAGTATGCAGCAGCTACAGGTGGAAGATACATCTAGATTGGGGTAGGAAAAAAGAAAACACTCGTGAGGAGGAAAGGAGAAGCGGCAAAACAGTCAGTTGGAAGAAGCATTCATTTGGAAAGCTGAATCATGCAGAAACCTGCAACTCCACAGCAGGCTCCACAACTGCAAGGGGAACCTCGAGCCATGCCTCCCTTTTTTGAAGGATTTTGCCTTTCAACCTAATTGGAGCAGGGGCAGAGAGATCAGACGTTCCTCGCTCCTTTTGAAAAGTGACTGGGAAAACTCCACGTAATCAGGAGGTATTTATGATTTCCATTGACTTTCAATTTTCATGGTTCATCTGCTCCCTTTCAGAACGTTTGATGCTAGTCTGTTCTAAACTGTATGTTGATTTTGCTTTAATCAGGTGTCTTTGTAACAGACATTAGGTCATTTACTGTTTGATTTTTTTTTCTGTGAAAATACAGGTTTTCTTAGTTTCAAAAGTGTCCTTTGAAGAAACCTGTAATATTCCCAACAGGAAACAAAAAGGAAAAAAAAAAAAAAAAAGAGAGAGAAGAGGATCAAGGAGGGAAGTAGGGAGTGATGAATCTGTCCTTTCCCCTCAGCAGTGGTGGAGAATTGCACTCAGTTGCTCGCGACCCTTTGTACCTATCATTGCCCACCCCCACCAAGTTCCCTTCTCCTGTGATCTGGCTCAGTCGCTGACGCCAATTAGCATAAGCAGAACTTAATATTCAGGTAGACAATTACAAACACAGACAAGTGCTAGCTCAACCAAATGCTCTTCCTGGTTTTACAGCTCAACTCTCTGGAGCCTCCTTGCAGCTTTGCTGCCCTGGGATTCTCAACTTCCCTTTCCCATGTACCATACCTGGTCGCGGGTTTAGAGACCCAACCTTAATGTTGCTTTACTTCCACCCTCTAATTTCAGCTCCCCATCCAACCCCACCTTTCTGCTGGCCTTTTCAGCCACCTTAAAACCCCCTCTCTTGAGCTGTCTCCATAAAACCATAAGTCCCGCTTTTCGCAGTGGTATTCTAAACACTGCATTCAATAAAAAGCCATTGAAGACCAGAGTCTCACACAGTTGTTGGGTATAGGTTGGCTCAGGTAGGGTGAATATCCCTTTAGAGGGACAATTCTTTCTCCATCACCTCTGGAAGGAGCCCAGGGTGAATATCCTCCTTAGTTCCTAGCCTAGCAAGCCTCCATGAAGTGACTGGAGTTTATTTAGCTTTAAAGTTAAACTTTAAAAAGTATGTTAAACTAGAAAAGTTAGCTGCTATATGTGGCAGTAAGAACTTCTCTGGAAAGTCTGCCAAAGAAAAATATAGTCACCTCTAATAGACATATGTCTGCTTTTTAGAGGAAGCTCTCCCATATATTCAAGATTCAATGATAGCAGTGGGTGTTGAACACCATTGAAAAACAAGCCATAAACCATCTTGAAAATCTATTTTAATTGTTCCTAATATACATCTTTAAGATTAATATCTCCTTGCTTGCATTATGAAGGGGGCTCCTCAGATGGTACTGTTTGGGACGCAGGAAGAATAAATTGTGTAATGCCAACGGAAAAGGTGCTGAGGTAGCTGGTAATTGACAGAGTTAATGAAGTATGTTAAGCAGGTACAATAGAGATGAAGTTGTCCCCTGCAGGGTGATTGGCCACTGGGGAACTAATGTGACAGTTGTCTTTGTGTTAAAATAATGTGGTGCTCCCTCTTTGCCAGATCCTATCTGCAATGAGAGGTGAAAGAGATCCTGCAAGGATAGCTAGCTCTACCCACTGCAAAGGCTGTGCTTGAAGCTGGCAGGTAAAGGACAGATAAAGAGAGGGTAAGGGGTGGAATGGCTATCTGCAAAGCAGTTAGGCAATTTCATACAACCCACACACAAATTATCCGCTGTTGAAAAGCAATAATTTGACACCGTTCTCTATAATCTGCTCGCATACACTACAATACATTGTGGTGCTGCCTGGGGATGAACGAAAGCAGAATCTGGCTTGCCAATTTTTCTGGAAGTTGATTATTTTTAGATATTGTTTTAATAATTAACTAAGTAGCTCCCAAGCAGTACAATGGATTTAGACAGCAAAGGATGTTTTTGAGAGGAATATAGGTTTTGCATTATTATCTCAGTCTATTGTATGTGAATATTGCCATTGAAACAGCAGGGAAAATATCAAATGGAACTAGAGCTCAGCCTCTCAATTATACCAAGCTGTGTGGTCAGCACTGGTTCCAAAAGAGGCGTGTAGAGTGTGGAGTAATGAAAAATCATTCATACCATCAGTGTGGTGTCTAAATAGTCTACTCCAGCATTGTTCTTATTAAAAAATCTCAGAAAAGGAGTTACCCTTCCTTGTCCACCAGATCTCAAAATATCCTGCAGTTTTTTAGACTCTTTCGGGTACTGATTCTTTTCATGTCATGGCCACATTAAAATTATTTTTAATTATTGAAGTTGAGGGTGTTGACATTTTCTTTGTTGATATTTATCTGCTGAGTTAGTTGCTATTGGACATTCAAGCTTTTCAGTGTGGTTTTATCCTCATCGACACCTTATAAATCCAAGGCAAAAAAAAATAAAAGAGCTTTACCAACAAATATCTTCTTAGAGGTGTCCTTCAAATAGAGGCACCAAAGAAGATTAACCAAGAGTTCTTTTCAAGGTTCCTAAAGGTTCTTTGAAAGAGATGCCATTCTTAGCAAATGCCTGGCAATATAAATGACGAAAATATTTCCAAGCATCTCATGGTAAAAAAAATCCTTTAATTTTCAAAGT